>JAGFMF010011679.1:600610-648241 GCA_019455555.1 Galemys pyrenaicus | reverse complement strand
CCACTCATCTGTTTTTGGGCATTTAGGTTGTTTCCAGGTCTTACCTATTGTAAAGAGTGCTGTTATAAACATAGGGGTGCAGGTATTCTTTTGAATCAGAAGCAATTTTTTAATTGAGTTTTAGGATTTTGGTAAGGATACCACATACAGTCAACTATATCTTTATAGTGAACCATAATTTCTTGATTTATTTTTTTTGTTTTCTGAAAATATACTGAGAAAAATTATCAGTTAAATGAAATAATGCATTTTTAATATTTGAAAAAATATTGTATTCATATTTCTAATATAATAATCCTTTCTATTTAAAGCATTTCTTTTGTTCCAGAAAGTAAAGGTATTTTGTTTTTCTTTTGTTCGAAGAAGTAAAGGTATTCATTATATGACTTTTTTTGAAAAAATGTACAGACTTATGGGTATTTTTTTAGAACAAGTAATCAGGCGCATAAAATAGAAATAAAAGCTGTTTATAATCCAAAAATGCAAATATCACCCACTATTTTTACTTTATTTTATAAAATAATGAAATAAAAATTTTAAGAATATAAATATATGTTCATTTTAATGCATGTAGTCACAAATAATTATTTATAATTCTTAATATTTCAATTTATTGTTATTTCAAATTTGTTAAAACAATTTATTCTTGTTAATCATTAACACTGACTGTTTAGCCTACCATTTTAACACACAATAATAAACTTGTAAGTAACCAAAGACATAGCAAATTCAAATCCTAAGAATTAAATATATTAATATCAGATAAATATGAACAATTTGATCAAAGATAATCTCCCTAACATCTGTATTTTCATTTAATATTTGAATCAACAGTTATTAAACTTTGGTTTTATGACATTTAATACTGTTCACTTACATTGAGCTTTTTGAATGAGTTATATATATCAATAGTTACCCTAAAGTAGCATAAAGAGGTTAAAAATATCCATTTAACTTATCTAAAATATCAAAGAGTAGGCCTCCCTGGTGGCCTACAGGTTAAATTTTAGCACTATCACCGCTACAACCTGAGTTTGATTCTTGGCGGGGGAGCTAACCCACATGAAGCAGCAGACCTCTCCTGTCTCACCTGCTAATCCCCTTAGCAGTGTGTTTCAGTCAATCTGCCTGTTCTGTTCCCCACTCTATCTCTGGTGAATCCTCCCACCCTTGCACCTCTGGCCAACACCTGAATTCTTCTATACAAAATAATAAAATTAAAAAATAAAATATCAAAGAGTAATTAATTACACATAAGTAGCACATATTCCAATATTTTTTAAATATTGGAAGACAGTTGGGTTTGTTTATTCATTCATTTATTTATTTATTTTTGCTTTATGTCATACTAATTTGGTTGAAGATATGAGAAAATTTGTTCTTACACAGACAAGGTTTAATTAAACACAGACAGGGTTTAGTTGTGTTTTCAGATAATTGTGGAAATTCTGATCTATACCAAAGTTCATCAGTGCTCATGTCTTGGTGGGTTAATGACATATGATGTCAGAAACCTTATTAGTGAGCTTCTTTATATTCTAAATATTAATGAAGGAAGAAATAACAATGTAAATTAAACCTACGTGTTGTGAATTGTTTTGACCTTACAGAATGCTTAAAAAGATCTTGGGGACCTCTAGGTACTATTGTCAAAATGTTGAGAATCACCTTTTTAACCATTAAGATTATATTTATAGGACACCTGATTAAAGGGTATTTACTGTTTTTTGAATATTAATAAATAAGATTGTATGCTTTATGTAACCACTTAGACATTTTCTCAATCACTTTTTTTTACTTAAACATATTTGATAACAACAAAATACTATCACACCAGATTAAATTCTTTACATTAGTTATTTTGGTTCTTGGAGAAATATTTTCTATTCCTTAAATTTATTGGACAAAAGAGCATAGTTTTCCAAATATTTAGAATAAATGTTTGAATCTTAAATACTTTTGTAACTGCTGGTAACACTTTGTTATATATTTTCCTTTTTATTGTCTTTAATAATTGAAGGTGCTAATTTAATTACTTTTCATGTTTTGGTTTGTTCACCTTATAGTTTAGTAGCAATTTTTCAATTATTTGTATAAACAGTATGACACAAATAGAAAATAATGTAACTATGGTTTTAAAAATGAGGATGTTATTCAGGACTATTGGAATATTATAAATAAACATTCTCTTATGACAGTGAAACTATATTAAAACATATATTTTATTGTTACTTCTTTATAATATTGCTTGATATAAGTAATAACATACACATTATATATAAAGATATATCAATATACATGATTAACCATCTGATACATATAGTTACAACGTATGTATATACGTACTATTGATATAAGCTAATTTTCAGAATACTAAATTGTTTATTACAAATGAGTCTTGATAAGGATATAAAATGAATATATATGTTTATTCCAACATGACTTCCATATAAGTCTACACTTCCATTGGATTTATGAAAAGTTTTTGTTTTAAATGCTAAAATTAACAATTTTAAAATTAGAATGAAAATAATGAATTATCTAATATTAAAAAAATTCTCTAATGATGAAAAAAATTAAGCTAAAACTCAGAGGCATTTATCAAAATTTATTTTTAAAAAGGAATAACCACCTTGCTTCTAAGTGCACTCATTTATTCATAAATAAACTTTATTCATACTTGCTATTTATCATATACAACAATATGTAACAGAAATTCATGTTAAAAATAAACTAGTCCAAATATCAGCCTTTGTAGAAACTTGAGTTTAAGTTTCTAACCGTAAGTTATCCCCTTCTGTGTCCTCACTAATTCTTAAACTTGCATCACTTCATTACAAAATGAGAGAAAATATAAAGTTTTTAAATATCATATGTGAAGCTATCATAATAGAAAGTTTACAATATTTTTGATATTTATTGAGTTTCAACTCAATGGAAAGAGAATTTTTATACCTAAACAATATTATCTTTGTCCCAACTATAAACACAATTTGTTTCAGTTTTTCAAAGAACAAGATGTTTAAATTTTCTTTAATGTTTAAATACAAAGGTTATTCTTTCTTACTTGTTGATATAATGATAAGATATATACTGTGTTTTTACAATATAGTAGAAGGCATAGAAAATGATTAAATTTAAAAGACCAAATACTTTCAGAACCATTTTTTTAAAAATACATTTTAAATTCTGTGCCATTTTCATTGTTATCGTATCTTCCTTACCTAACAGAAATGTCTTCACAACTCTGCATTTGAGGGTACCAGATAATTCCAAATCAATTTAACCTTTGACATTGAGACTGAACACATTGGAAGACTGCTTGCTTGTGCCAAAGGTGGAAGTGGTTCAATAAAACACACAATGCTCAAAGTGACAACTAGATTGAGACATGGCTAACCAGCCTTCATATAGTCATGATTGTCTCTCTTTACTGCATTTGCTGAGTTTCTCTCTGATCTCCACAATATAAAGCATCTAGTCCAATTACCTATGCACTGAGCTTAGTGCTTTGTTTTTATGCCTGTTGATGACTATAAGCTTTTATGAGGCCAGAGTTTAACCTGAAAGAATTGATGGAAATTCTACCAGGAAAGAGAACATATTTAAATTCATAGATTATTCATAAATCATTTGAGTGACTCCACTAAGTTAATTAGTAGGTTAAAAAGTAAATGAGAGAAGGTGTTAGTTATTACTGTGAGGCAAATTCACTTCATTACAAAATGAGAGAAAATAGTTTTTTAAATATCATATGTGAAGCTATCATAATAGAAAGTTTACAATATTTTTGATATTTACTGAGTTTCAACTAAATGAAAGAGAATTTTTACACCTAAACGATGATTAAATTTTCTTTTAAATATAAAAATAATGGTAGATTATCTTTTTGCATGTTTTTATGGTGTCTATGATTTATATGTTAACTTTTCTGTGACTTACTTATCAAGTATTGTATAAAAATTCACTAAAACTCTCTGTAGTATAAAAGGGACTTTGTTATGATTACTTAGGTTTTTATGGTTTGGAATTTGGATCTGGCTAAGCTAAGGGACCATTTTTCTGGCTTACTAACTGTAACTGCATGGTTAATCTCGCTAAATCCAACCTATACTGACTGTGCTACTAAAGTTTAAATACTGTCTTAGCACACTAAGTTGAAATATCCATCCAAATGTCTTACCTTTAGTATGGCTCTGTATTTCAACATATAATTTTTACCTTATTTAAATTCCTTAGACTTTTGTCTTAATTTGTTGGCCCTCTTCTCCCTTGATGGGTAAGCCCTACAGAAGGACCAGTTGTCCAGCTATTCATTTATATGTTAAATAAAACATATTTTAAGTTCTCCTCCTGAAAGTACAGCTAATTCAACTGAGGAAAATCTATCTTTAGCACTCTGAAATAAGTATAGGGGAGGATTTTTTTTTTAACTTGTTCATTGTTCCACCAAGACTGTATATAATTCTATAAACCTGGGTTGATAATATCCTTGTCGAGGATAGCAAATGTTTACAAACAATATTTTGCTCAATACTTGAATTTTAGTACTAACCTTTTTATTCTCAAAGACTTTTGCCTTGACAAGGACATGCAAACTATTTACTAATTTAGATCTAAAAAGTATGATCATTCTTGATTATTTCCATGATAAAGTCGTTAAAGCTTTTGAGAGTTATTTTATGGTTACTGGTGTTGATATTCCTCATAGAATTCATAATAATTAGTCTAATGTGCTTATTGTATATAAGTTATTAGCCTTGTAAGATAGTAGTTTTCTTTTTTGGAATTGCCTAAATTAGCAAAGCCAGCATTTCATGGACTACAGGCCTGTAGTGATCACTAAATACCATTGATTAATCTGAACTGCTAAGGTTGATTATTGCAACAGAATTCCACTGTGCTTTTCATATTTTTCATCAAGAAAAAAAGACTTCATAATTCATATCAGGCACAGGTGTTCATTACCTTTTATGAGAACAAAGTTACAAAGGCACTTATCTCTAATAATGGGAAAGTGAAAAGGACTCAGAATTACACAGACAGATTGGTTAAAATGCAAGAATATTTTTGTCATATTCTCCAATGTGCCAGGTTAAATTGTGTCATGTAATTCCTTCGGATGAACATTGCTAAGTGGGAATAGATAAAAACATACTTTATCTGTAGGTGACTCTTAGAAAACCATTATTTCCATGAAGAACATAATTGTAAGGACCTTGATTCCATTCTATGAATATAAAAGTAAGAAGCAAACCTTAAAACTATCTTTGTACCATTTAAGAAAACCAAATGTAAGTAATTTATATTCTGAATTTGGCAGTGTCTTCAAGTAATTATCTGGAGATATATATTTGAGAAATCCTTAAATAGCAGTTATAATTAATCTAGCAAAAGGAGATATCATTCTGTCTAGATTTCACAAGTTGAGACAGTTCTGTTGTAATTATATAACGAGATCCAATAAAAATGTTAGTTAACTCTATCATTAGAGCTAGAACTCCACCTTCAAAGATGAATTTGACAATATTCTCAACCTTTTTTCTGTTTTTATATGCTGTGGCCTTCAATTGTCTTCCATCAATGGGATGTGGCAGTGAAGATATTATTGTTTCCTAGAAATAAATTTGAACCATTATTTGCTTAGGAAATGAAACCAGAAATGTCTAGAGCAATTTCAGTTTGGATTTCTTACTCGATAAGTTAATGTAAGAGTTGAGATAGTCATTACATATAATTTCTTGGAAAGAAATACACTTTTGATTTTTGCAGAAGCTTCATCATTTTCTTGAGAAAAGCAAAAATTGTTGGTGCCAAACACTGACTACATAAGAGGTAGGAATGCATTAATAGTAACTGCTAAATATGTATCTACAGAAAAGCATCATTTGGGGCATTCCAAACAAGCACCTGGGGGATACACATATAAAGAAACTCTAGTTTACATTTAGGTTAGCAACTTGGCATTTGTGTTAGAATAGAAGATAATCTCCAGGTTCTGTCTCTGAGTGATTCCTATCTATTTGAAGGGATGATAGATCTAGGGGACAAGATTAGGCTTGTGTTATCTTTTAATTTATTTCTAAAAACTAAACATATTATGGAACATGGTAAACCATATCTATTTAAATGAATACAAATTAATTATATTGTCTACATTGTTTAAAATTTTTACAAGAATCTAGATTTTTGCCACAAAGACCAATAGACTCTGAAGGCCAATATATATAGCATGACATAAAGAATGATTTCTGGTGCCTCATTATATACTAAAATTCTGCATGTTATTTTCCATTTAAATTGACACCTCTCTTTCCTATATTTTGTAATTATTTAAACTTTTTTGTTCTCTCCTGCCTACTATTGATATTTTTTTCTACATAAATTAATATTTACCTAACCTCAAAACTCTAATTTTTCAAGAATTCAGGCAATACCTAAATATCACCTTTGCATTCCTAGTGATCAGAAATATACTCAAAATACATTAGCAGCAAATAAATATCATCTCATCAAATATGTAAGTAATAAATAAAATTATAGCTATGCTTTAATGAGAGGATATGTTTTCTTCTCTTTTTATTCCATCAGGGAAAAGGTAAATTCTCATTTATATTAACCGAAGTACATAGGTTGGCACAGAGCTAACTAGTAGTTAAAAACTAAAATTTCAAGTGTATTCCTTTACCCTTAAAGCACTCTTCTAATTTATTTTTTATCTTCATAAGCCAATACAATCAGTGTCAATTTTTACAGGAAAAGTAATATTATTACATACATTACATATGTCCAAAGGAATTTTGGACTAGACTATTCTGATTAAACATCTAGATTGGCTAAAAGAAACTGTTTCTTATGCCATGCCATATACTCAAACTGGCTGTGATGTTTATGGGCAAAAATGTGTAAATTTAGGTTGAATACTCAACTTTACAATTTACTAAGGATGTGGCCTTTGGAGAGTTTTCAACTTTTTGGTTGGTTTGTATTTCTATTTTATCTAAAAATATGTGAAAGATGATTTTGGGTATATGAATAAAATGTGAAAAATATATCACAAACCTGGCACTGCATATACATTTAGCTACTCTGAATAATTATTCTTGTTGTAAGGACCAATAATAATTTTTCCAAAAATAAAATAACATGTTAAAGTAAGAAAGAAATAATTTATTCAGGAGCTACATTAAAGTTTGATATGTTTACTTAAATTGGACTTTATTTTTTTAATAATCTGGACCTCAATTTTATTTAAAAATATGCTGACTCTATACTAACATTCTGAATGTTTGTTTTTATATCAACAACTGATATGTAAGCATTATCTCTGTTTTTCAAAATACTGGCTTTATTTTTGAACCTGTGTTGTTGAGTTATAAGATTCTGATAATTCTAGCATACATACACATTCTACAAATTTCAAAGAATAATGGCATATTTTTCTTTTAATCTGAATTGTAAGCATGAGAATCTTAACATTTTTCTGCTGTTAATCACAAGCTATCGAGAAGAGATGTAAATCAGGGATTCATAATGTTATAGGGTAAAGTGTCTACAAACCAACACAAGGTTGGAACCTCTCTCATCAGTCCTGGCTCCCCACACCCACTGCAACAAATACAATGAAAGCAGCCTTTGGTGCAACAAAAAAGAAAACAATTTATCAAACAACAGTGTAGAGAGAGAGTGGGAAAGAGCAGGTTAGATGGAAAGGGAGCAGGTGCAGCTACTTACTGATGGTGAGAGATGAAATTACAGCTACAGGAGTTGATAGGTGGGAGAGAGACCTGCCATCACTAAAGGGATAAGGGGTTCCTTCCACAGCAGCTTAGACAAAAAAGAGGAGAGATCCCATGCACCTTGCTCCCTTTCAAAGGTACACATCAGAATTGCAGGAAAACCCTTACTTTCTCCCAAGAGCTATTTGTGATATCATGGGCAAATTATTGCCAAGAAAGGTATTTCTTTCAACTCTTGGTGTCTGGGAAACCAGCAAAGAGAACATGTTTACTAATAAACCCAAGCTGCACTCATTTAGATTTGTGTTCTTCCATGAAGGTTGAAGGACTTAGGCAATGGCAGAAGCTTCTTTTATTCTTTCGGGTCCTCACTGCTCTCAACCCAAAACAACCTCCTTCCTTTAATAATGGTATTAGGTTTCCTAGGCTCACAGGACATTCTTGAGTTGCCATACTGAGGTAACAAAAGGCTATTCTGGGCACATTGAGAAAAATATATTTGACCCTTTTAGGGATACCAACCCCACAACACCAATGTAGTTGTTAACGGGTCCATTAGTCATCTGTCACAAGATGGAGGGATGCATTTGGAAGTGAAAGTGTGAAAGGTCATAGGTCAGAATATTAATTAAGTTAATATTAATTTTGCAGTAGCCCTCAAATTGCCAATTTATGGGGTCTATTCATATAATAGTAACTTCTGAAAAACAGAAGAGCTGGGCTTCACTGCATAAAGGACAAAATAAATGCTTATTTTATAAAAAAAAATATATATTTTTACTTGTCAACAAGTCTGATGACAAAGTATCTGGCTTGTCCCTAATTTACTTGGAACCCACAGACAACTGAATCATGGTCAATTGCTATGAGTCTGTTAATTATATGAGAAAGGTTAAGTTATGTTTGGTAAGAATACAAATATCTCCATAAGTCCTATGTATTTCTTATTCAACTTAGTATGTTTACCATTCCTATTCTTCTTATTTTGTAGTGGATACATTGATCATATAATGTGTTAAATATTAATACCAGAGTTTCTGTTAAGCCTATGTAAATAAATTCCATGATAATACTCATATAAATTATCAAAATATTAGCTCAATCTGATGTAATATTCCTGACCTTGAGGAAGAACTGATTTGAGCTAGTCATCAGATAATTTTTTTATACTCCCCCCAAGCATCCATCAGTTAATTTTAATGCTGTACATTACTGTGCGAGTTTATCATAAAGTACAAATATCAAGGGAAAAATTAAGTAATTAAATAGCACGAAAGTTCAAAAATATATGTAATGTTTCTATAGAATAGATTCTCTCTTTAAGTCTATTCCAACAACCACCCCAACTCCTTCCAATGTTAGTCATATTCATGCTGTTACTATTGCTGTATCTGTTACATAAAAGCTATACTAAATATAGACACCCAAGAAAATATCATATTTTATGCAATAGAACTTAGTTGAGGATCAGAGATTAGATTTAACAGGAAATAATTATCTCAGTTCAGTCGACATGGTTGTTCAAACCCAGCAATTTCCTAGAAAGACCTGTCTTCAAGATGGGTCCTTTGTGTTTTCATGAGATCTGAGCTTTAAACCCTTACAGTGTTATACCAGATAAGAGTTTTTTTTTTTTTTGCTTTTCACCATGCACTTTCCATTTGTTCAGATAATTTATGCTAACAATATGATTTAGTATGAAATTCTGTTTGTGCATGTCTGAAGCCTTGGGCATATAATGTGAGCTTAGTCAGATAGCTATGTGAACATATAGTTTATGGTGAATATTTATATTTTTGTTCTGGGGGTCTAGAGTCTGAGCAACTGAAGTCAATTATACAGGTGGGACATACCTACAAGTGTGAAACTCAGTGAAATGCATGGACACTAAAATTAAGAGAGATTCCTTACCTAGTGATTTTTTGTAGTTGCTGGGAGAAAGAATCATGCAATTCTAAGGGGACAAGTCATTTGGAATCTGTGTGGTTTCTCCTAGGCATCACTCCACATACTTTCTCCATTTGCTTATTTAAATCTGTATCTTTTCAGAGCCCTTCCTGATAGCATAGGGGTTAAGTCTCAGCACTCTCACTGCTGTGACCTGAGTTCAATTCCTGACCAGGATGTTAACCCACATGGCTCAGCAGACCTTTCTTATCTTGCCCGCTGCTCCCTAATCTGTCTCTGGTGAATCCTCTCACCCTCAGCACTCTGGCCTACACCCCAGTTCGTGTAAGTATACATAAGTAAAAATACATCTTTCAAAACACATAAATTTGTGTCTTTTCATTTCATAACAAAACTGCAAATATGAATATGAGCTTTCATGATTCTTGTGAATCCTTGTGAATCAGCAGTACTCAAGTTGATCTTATTGGACCTCAGATTGACATGTCCTCAGATAAGCTGTGTTTAGCAGCAGAACAATATTAAGACTCATATTTACAACTGAGATTCAAAGAAAAATATGTCCTTTTTTAAACTTTGTAGACTGTAGTATCCACACCAGAATAATCATAATCTTGTATCTGAACAACATCTTATATAATTTGTAAGCTGATGTCACTTCAATAATAACAAAAGAAAAGCTTCAAAAAACCCTCAGAATTTCTTTGATTTTTGTTAGTTTAGAAGGAAGTTAGTAACCACAGAACCAGATATATATATCAGATTATAGTCAAGCCTCCCAATATATTCTCTCCCTTTTTGAAAATATTATTTTCACCTCTAATTAACCATAAAAATAAATTTAGGCAAACTTCAAGATTACAAGAAGTTCAAATAAAATGTGTTAACTTTTATAAGTTTTATCAAAAATGTTTTAATTTTTGTATTTTAAAACTATAATAAAAATATTTGATGAGTGTGAAAGATTATTTTAAGGTTCTTTCTGTGAGCAAATAGGTAAAAAGTGAAATTAAATATGGAATCTGTATAACTTCTTGGATTAAAAAATAAATAAAAAGATACTATTAAAGTTATCTTTCCTTACATGCAATATGAACCATTGAAGAGTTGATTAATCGTATTAAAATATAACCTAACTCTGTCAGGCCTACTTTAGAATTGATATTCTTGGTGGTATCCTGATTTTAATTATGTTTACTTTCTCAGTCTTTCTAAATCAGTCTTGATTGGATTTAATAAGGCGTTTAGATATATCTTAATAACACTTTTGAATTAATCAAAACCCAGGTAATTTAATATTTAGAACATTCATCAAGAAGCTAAGACTGTATTTTCATAGAATTTTCATGACAATAATGTCAACTCAGTTTTAAAGAATTATTCACACGTCACCTGCACTCTGTCAGTTCTTTATATCGCCATTGTCAAAATGAAATTCTTTTGTAATTAGCATCTGTATGTGTTTACTAAGTTCAATTAACACAGGTTTGTGTTTATAAAGAAATGACTTTAAACTACTATACTTTCATAAATATTACCAGTGGTATAATGAAAAGGTATAATCTATCCACTGAAAATTTAATGGAGTTTCTTTATTTTAAAATATCACAGCTATATAAGATCATGGCTTTGAGACAAAACTTAAATGTATATTTTGATCCAGTCATTTTGTTAAGTGAACAAAATTTTGAGCTTGGAATAGATCATTGTAAATACCTGGAGTAATTAAGCAAACTCTCTCTTACTCTGCAATAATATTTTATTTTATGTATTTTTAATTTTTGTGTAGAAGAACTTCTACAGAGATATGGGATTGAGGGGTGGGGGGAGAGCAGTGAGAAGATTCACCAGAGACAGAGTGGGGAGCAGAATGGACAGAGTTACTGAAATGTACTGCTGAGGGGAGCAGCTGGCAAGACAGGAGTGGTCTGCTGCACCATTTGAGGGTTCTTCCTGGCCAGGGATCAAACTCAGGCTGTAGTAGTGACAGCCCTGAGACTTAAACCCTACTCCACTAGGGAGGCCCATTCAATAATATTTTAATGTTTCCTGGAAAAGTGTATCAGGAATGAACCTTGCTCTATAAACATAATAAACTATGCATATAATTTTTAAAAATAAATTGCAAGGGTGCACCCAACAGAGTAAATGTCATAGAATCATAATATTTGAGTTGGACATGTGAGTTTAAATAAAAATGATAATTAAACACAAAATATATCTTGAAATGAAATCACCATACCACACCCCTCTTTAAATTATTTGCCATGGAAGTGTTGCTTTTGAGTTTTAAAAGATGATTGTGATTGGAGTGGAGAAAACATAAGTAAAATTTTGCTCTCTGTGTGTGTATGTGTGTATGTATAACTGATGAAAACCATGATGTCACAGATTGACAAAGCACTATGTACACTAGGTTCTATAATTCATTAAAAGCCACCACTGCTTTAACTGAGATGATAAAACAATGAGACAAAAAAAAGAGATCTTAACTTAAATTAAAGATACATTGTTTACAAAAGGGAAGAACATTTGCAAAAAAAATGGGAGTGACTTTCAATTACAGTGAAGGCAATCAGATAATCCTGGGAAAAGGTCTTCAAAATACTAAAATAACACAGTTATCTATAACAATAAATGTGAAGTAAACATATAACAAAAGACATTTATAAAATAAAAATTCAGATAAATTTCTAAATGATTCTTGAAGAAGAAAATCTCAGAACATCATTCCTAATATAATGATTCCTAATATAATATTGGACACATAATTATATAACAGCAACAACATTTTGTTTAAGAATTAAGTAAAAGTGCATCGATAAAATTGTAAACAACTGTATATGTATTAGAAAGAGGCAAAGAGTGAGTACATTTAAGTTCTTATACAAAAGAAATGCATTTTACAGTTATTGATATATGATAAAATGTTAAGGTCAGTCTTTGAAAAAAATAGTCAAATGTTAAATTTCTATACCTGGAAAGAATGAAACACCATGAGATAATCAACAAACATGAAAATAACTAAAATAATAATAATAATAATTCACAAAGAAGTATTGTAAAATTAAAGCACAATTAGTAATGAAAAATTTACATAAGAAAAGTTGAACTATTTCATAACTACAAAAATGTGACTACAATAATCACTAGCTAACAAAGTGTTATCACACTATGGAAAAATAATTGCTATATTATCTATCCTGATGACAGCAAAATCATAGCTGCAACTAGAAACATGTATGCAAGAAGGAAGTGGAGAGGAAACAAACATGCAGCATCTATTTTCAACAGTCCTTCACTCTCCCTCACACTTATCCTGTAATCAGCAAAAACAGGACAAAAGAATGTTAAAAGCTAGAATTGAATTTTTAACAGTGAACATGTCATATATGCATGTTGATTCGCAATGATCCACTCCCAGCTTATATATTATTATAATGCAATGCTGCTTCAGTAGACATGAATTTAGAACTGTTCAATAAATATAAAAATAGACTGAAAAATAGCTGAGTGACAAATATATGTATTTTGTCTTTGCTAATTGGTTGCTTCTGGGTTAGTAATTGGAACTCTTTTTTTCCAAGGATATAGACTAGAAGTGAGAAAATGCATACCAATTTTAATGAAAATATAATTAAAATTCAAGAAATTAAGAAGTCCAATAGTTTTTTATCAGAATGATATTCTAGCACTATATATAAAAATAATTGCAACATTCATAATAATTTTGTGCATTATTCAAGAAAAAAATAGGAACATTAGCATAACTCTGCTGCTAAAGAGAAATCTTTTTATATTGCCTAAAATTTGTTTTGATATCTCATGAGGAAAGTTTTATCTAACTACATGGAAGGATGTTTGGTAATACTAACAAAGTAATGCAATAGCAGTTTTCTGGAATGCTACTTTTAGTGTAAAAAGTCCTTGAAATATGTTATAAAAGTTTTTAAGAGATAAAACATTATAAAGAAATGATTTAGGCCTATGAGAATATACAAAAAAGTAAAAAGGAAAAATAAATAACAGATTAACTTTAGGTAGATGCTCAGGAGAAAAACATGGAAATTTGGAGCATGGCATTTCATAACATTATTATAAATCTAAACTAACCTCCACTATTATTATTTTATTTGATTTATATATATATTAACTAAAATATCATGGATCATAGCTTAAATAGCAGAAATAAATTTCTCTCAGTCTTGGCATGTGGGAAGTTCAAGATCAGAATGTAATCATGGTTTGTTTCTGGCATGAGGCCATTTTCTGTGCTATGTCTTTACATGGAGGGGGGCAGGTTGGGAGTTGGCTTCTTCCTTTTTTTTAAGGGTCCTAATCCCTTCTTGGAACTCCAGTCCCATGGTCTTATTTAAATTTACTCACCTCCCAACCTCTCCTTCAAGTACCATTGCTTTGTAATTTCAACACAAGAAATTTGAAGGAACATAAACATTTAGCCCATAGAAATATATTTAGAAAAAATAATACTAATTCAGAGCAACTAGAATATATGAACTATTAATGCTAGAAATGTCAGAAATGTGAACATCTACCAAATAGATATATAAGTAAGATTTCAATTAACCATTTCATTAGAGTATTGCTTTTTTATTAATACCACTGATTTTTAAAAAAAATATATTTATGCATACAAGAACTGGGGTACAGGCCAGGGTTGTGGGGGACAGGGGGTGAGAGGATTCACCAGAGAGAGTGGGGAGCAGAACAGGTGTATCTACTGAAATACACTGCTGAGGGGAAAAGGGTGTGAGGCAGGAGTGGTCTGCTGTTCCATGTGGATTAGCTCTGTGGCTGGGACCAAACTCAGGCCATCAGGATGATAGAGCTGAGCCTGAATCCCAAGGCTACCAGGGAATCTCCTAGATGACCATTAGTAACTATTCCCTCAACTATCTCATGACTCTGGAATGACTGCTATGACAAACATGTCAACACAGTATTTCCAAAATCTTCACACATTCTTTACTTTCTGATTCATCTGCAGAACTGGGAGTAGATAATGTGCCCTTCCTCCCTTGTCTGGCCAAAAGTTGAAGCAGTCACTTCCACTGCCATGCCAGCTATAGCCTCGGCCTTTTTCTCAGAAGTCAGCAGCTAAGAATTGACTTCCACAAGATCCAGTGCTGAAAGCTCCTGTATTGTGCATTTCTCAGTGATATATGTTCCCTCTGGATATTGTGATTGCCCCTACAAAAGGAGTTCCTGTGGCTGGAGCTAGCATAGGATCAAATGTATCAATAACAAAACTTAAATTGATTTAGTTTTGTCATTTTCCAATTAGCAGATCAAATATCTTTGGAAATTTGATATCCATATCCTTCTGGGTACCAAGTCCATCTATGTCTTTCATGAAAAAAAATACTGCATATCATAATTTCTTAGGCTAAAACAGTCAGGAGCTGCCACTTATATTAATATACATGATAATCGGGGAAGAGATACGAGGTTGGTACCATGAAAATTCTGAGACTTGTCATACTTTATCCTACAATTCTCTGAAGAGAAATGAAACTTGTTGTCCAGATGAAATGGTGAGAAGTGCATTGAACTGGCATGAGCATCAACGTAGATCACATAAAGGTCTGGACAGTACTGGGCACGGCCGCTCAGAGTTCTGATTGCCAGACTATTTCCATGCCACTGTGACACAGCTATAGCCACCTGACATGGCTCTGCTAATAGCCTAAGCTTGTTCCAGGCAGGCAAAGTCCACTGAGAAATGATTCACTATTAGATTGATGTAAAGATCATGTTTAGGAACTGGGGTAAAGTTCAAATGTTCAATGTATTTTAAACTACAACCCAAACTGGAATCTTTTCATGAAAACAGCTTTTTTTTTTTTTCCATGACAGGTATACCACATTCAATGGAATGAATAGAGTTCTTCAGGACAGAATGATTTGCATTCAGAAGAAACATTTCACTCAGAGACATGATTGGTAGCATGAATGCAGGTGAGGCAAAATCTAATGTACTTTTATCTTCATAAATGAACTCAGTTTCAGTTGGAGAAGACTGGGTGTTAGGTATTTTCTATTGTAAAGCCATTCTCAAACATATGTGCACACATAGAATCTCTAAATTAACAGTATCTGTGTTTGGGAAATAGGTTGATCTAGAAACTGAGGAGACGCAGTAGCTGATATCAACCGTGTGCTTCCAAGATTTTGTCTTTTTCCCCCCAGGTTATAAAATCCAGTAGCACATTAGTTGGTTTCACATCTACTTCACTATGATCCTTCTAGACACTGTCCTAAATGTTTTCTGATTAAGTAAACCTGACCTCTCCTCTGGCTTTGTTGCCTATAAAGGGTTTTTTTCTCTTTTCCAATGAACAGTTCAATAGTAAGGAGAAATTGAAGTCTAAAAAAAATGTGCTTTGCCTTTCCTTGTAGTCTAATGTGACACTGAGAGCTGTTACCTTGCATTAGGCCCTTTATATCAGTAGGGAGAATATGAGTCATAATTGCATAATCTGCCTCCCAACCCTTTAGGTTTCCTATTTAGCAGGCAACTTTTCGGGATTACAAATATCCTCTGACACACAAACGTTCCAATTTCACTGAGTTGTCTGCTTTTCTTTCTCAATATTCTGTCAAGTAGTTGCTACATCACCTACTTATTTACTGCAGGATATCAGTGTGTCCAACCCATTGTCCTAAGACACTAAGCCACAAATCACAAGAGAGTTTATTGACTCTTCTGTCAATAAATCCTCTCCTATCCAGTCTCAAGATTTACTCTGCATGCATGTTGCCAGTGTCCTCATATCTCCTCAACACACATCTGTGAGGTGGTTGGAGTGAGCATTGCTCTGGAGGAACTTAGGCTGACTCCATTCAAATTGTTGTTTTGACCATGAATGTGTGAAGGAGGAGTTGATCCTATGTTGAACAAGCATTATATTGTGAAACAGTTGTTTTAAATTAGAACTTTCCAGATTCTCTATGCCAGATGCTTTCCTTTTTATTTCCCCCAGTTTTATTGGGGTATTGTAGACCTATGAAACTGCATTATTTTAAAATCAGCAAGATAATGTTTTGATATATATTGTTCAATGGTTTCCACAATAAGCTAACACTCATGACTTCAGATAGTTATACATTTTCTTTCTTGTGACAAGAATTTTTAAGATCTTCCTTCTTTGTAACTTTTAAATACGCAATACAGTATTGCTAACTCTAGCCACCTGCTTCAGATGTTAGGTAACAAAACAATACTTAATAAATTGAAGAAGACTGAAATCATGTCAAGCTTCTTTTCTAATCAATATATTATGGGACTAGAAATCAATTATAAGAAAAAAAATTAGAAAATGTATAAATATGTGGAAACCAAATAATATTCTACTCAACAACCAAAGGTTCAAAAAAGAAATCAAAAGAGAGGCGTTTCTTATCAAGCAGATAAAAGGGGTTTCAACTAATTGCGGTCTTCATCTTCCTACTTAACACAAACAATAAGATTATGTGTACCGTCTAACCAGTCGGTTAATGACCAAGTTCAGAATAATGAGATTATAATTCCTAAGGCCACTACAATCAAGTGTTGTAACTGGGTTATTCCCCTAACACAGAGCTGGAGTCAAGGACTTGCATGCAGACAGAATATCTAGGGAGCTATTCCCAAGGAGCAGAAGTGGAAGAGTATAAAGAGTGAAATAGGGGAGAAAAATATAATACACCTGAATATCATTGAGATGAATACTATGTTTAGGAAACTAGGGCTTCATTCCACAAGGGCCTTTAAAGAATCATATAGAAGTCACCTGAGAATTGACTATATGAGTTTGTGTGTGTGTAATGTTTTCAATGTGCTTATCAAATATTTGTTTTTAAAGCTGTGTGTATGATATGTGCTTCAGAATTCGTTATATTTATTTCTACATTTTTGCTAAGATTGGATGATTTATTTAAGTTAAAATGGATTTAAAAATAAGTTATTAAAGTGAGAAATTAAGACAGTGTGTAGAGACCATTATATAAGGTGACTTCTTTATGGGGACAAGGTTATGGGTTCAAATATAGATGAATAATTTACTTTTTTGCTTGTTAAGAAGATACTTGTGAGAATTTTCAAATTGATATGTTTATGCATTTAATTTAAATTTAATATAATCCATGACCAACAATAGTGTATTGATAAAGTATTAATATTTTAATACTTATATGAAGAAGTAAAATAATACACCTTAAATTATCAAATACGTGTATAGGAAACTTGGAAAAAAGAAAAAGATCTCAATGGTAAATGTGTAAAATATACTCATCGCCAAAGGAACCAGATGGATTTAAAATGGTATATAAATAAAATAGAAAAAAAATTAAAAAGTTAGTTATTAAGTTAGATAACACTTAAAACTAAACTACAACTATGTTCAATAGTCATATTAAAGTCAGACTAAATGCTCAGATGGTCAAACATGTGTCTTGAGTCTGTATATGTGTCAGGTAAGAGGTGGTGAGAGAGCAGTTTTCATTTGTGAACTTGGATAACATGTTAAGGTATTTTGATTTTAACTTGAGGGAAATAGGAAGTAGAATAATATTTGGGTTTTATAATGATGATCACTTTAGAGGTAAAGAACAGTTAAATAATATACAAGTTAGGAAAAATAAATTTTACAGAAGTCATTTAGGGGATTTTGACAAGATTCTATGGCTGTTTAACCACATATGGAAGTGTCTGTGCCCTGAGAGGAGGCAGTGGATTGATAAGTATTTAGGAGACTGAATTGGTTGACTTGGTGATAGCATGATATAGGTTAAGGGAGGAGGTCATCTATACATTTTTTAGAGCATGAGGGGGAGAAATTACATACATCAGAAATCTGAGGCATATATTTCAATGGATGTATTCACAGCTGTATGTAGGACATCTCACATGCAGAACACATTATTGTTTTTTAGAAGTATTATACATCATTTTATTACAAAATTTTAAAAAGTAACCAAAATTTGTTATGAATTCTAATTTCTACATGTTTGCTGTGCTACTATATACAAGTCAGGACATTAAGGAAACCATTAAATATCAGATGCTTTAAAATATAATGGTAAAGTGCTGCTCCTCAAGAAGCTATTTAAAAAAATATTTTCTCTTTTAATAATCTGATCAATGTACAAACACTGTATGGCTTTTCTACCAAAGCTATTATTGAATTGCTTTTAAATTCACATTCTCAGCAAAATAATTGACTGAACATACATGCCCACTCCCCACATATCAAAACAGGATAGCCATTTCTTCTTTATGTTCACTTCTTTCTCTTCCATCTCATCTTCTATCTCATTCTTCTTAGAGTCTGCTGGCCTGCTAAAGCCCTTCTTTACTGCTTTACTTTTGTCATTGGCATAGTACACTGCAATTTCTGATTCCTATTTCTCCTTCAGCTAAGCTGTCTTCTGTTACTAGGGTTTTATATCCTCAACTGAATTTTTCAGACAACCTTTTACCAAATTTCTTTGCTGTATTCCCAGTGAATAGACCTACGGTATCCACTTTTGATCTTCCAGTAATGTATATTGCAAGACAGGAAGGCAGATGAAGATCTTCTTGGAGCATTGGGATTATTTTTTTCTTTCTTTTAATTTTTGAGAGGAATATAATATTTTACCACCTTGTCATAGCAAGCCTTGCCACTTTTTCACCATATCATCAAACTTTGAATTTTTCTTAGCACATCCTGTTTTCTGTCTTTCAGAACATTTCTTGGAAAGTAAGACAAAATTAATGGAAGGATCTAGATGTTTCTTCTTGCATTCTTCTCTATAGGTCTGCACTAAGAAGGACTACGAGTACAATTTGTCCTTTGTTAGAATGCATCGTTTTTTAAACACTCCCTTCTTCTACAAGCAAAATTATTATTATTCCCGATAACTTTCTTATCAGGAATAATAACCAGTCTCATGATTCATTCTGTAGTTGTCAAGCAATTACATTTTTGAATTAATTTTAAAGAAATAATTCAATTTCAGTAGAATATTGCATACATAAACTAAAACTTAATGATACCAAACAACAACAAAAAAATTGACACGAGGTTCACTTTCTATTCCACCCTTTAAGTTTATTTTATTTATTTATGCATACAAGAGCTGGAGTGTAGGTCCAGATGTGTGGAAGGTGAGATGATTCACTAGAGACAGGGTGGGGAGCAGAACAGGTGGATCTGGGGCCTCACTGGTGGTGCAAGGGGTTAAGAACCACATTAAAAAGCAGCCACGCTACTGCAACATGAGTTCGATATCCAGCCAAGGAGGTGACCCACATGGCACAGCAGACCTCTTCTGCCTTAGCCACTGCTCCCCTCAGCAGTGTACTTCAGTCAGTCTGCCTGTTTTAGTCTCTACTCTGTCTCTGGTGAATCCTTTCACACCCCATGCCTCTGGCCTGTACCCCAGTTCTTGTATGCATAAGTAAGTAAGTCTTAAAAAAAAACAAGAACAGTAGAGCTACCGAAATACACTGCTGAGGGGTGCAGTGGGCAAGATAGGAGAGGTCTGCTACACCATATGGTTTAGCTCCCTGGCCGGGGATCCAACTCATCTTGTGGTGGCTGCTGATAGCTTCATAGTGCTGAGACTTAACTCCTTGTGCCATCAGGGAGGCCCTTATTTTTAAAAAATTTTTAAAGTAGATATAATCTCTAGGTATTCTTACAGAGTGGCAGAATTATAGAAACTCAAGGTGTGTATCTTTACTGTTACTCTAAATGTCTATACTAATTTGCATCTTCTTTTTAACAGCAGAACTGAGAAGCCAACAATAGAAATTAGAAAGAAAATGTGTTTCAGAAATTCCCCAAAGTTATAAATTTTCTTTCAAAAGAAACATGTGTATGAGTCACGGTGTTTTAAGGAGCCAAGCATAAAACTGAAAGATCCCTAAATTAATTCAACTTGCAATAAAAAGTACAATGTCAGTGTTTATTAAAGAACAAGTAATGGACTATGTTAATCTGAATATATACACACACAAACATGTAGATAATGTTTTAACTATGTATGCATATATATAAGTGGTATGCTATTTTAAAATTATTACATTGTATATAACTCAAAAGGTAAAGTCCTGAGTTATTTAAAGGCTTGCAACTTATCTGATAATGCTTTATACAATTATAGCAGTATCTAACAGTAACTATTAATGTACATTATTTTACCCCCTGCTTCTAATAATAGACTGTATTGAATCTTTTTTATTAAATCACTAAGTCACACACTTCTGAATCTACTCACAATCATTTGAGTGAATAGGGTAAAAGAGGAGAAACTTACAATAAACAAGAAAGGGAGTAGAGGATGTTTAATTTTGTAGAAGATAACAAAAGAAAGTTTATTATTCTTTGGGTTCTTTATGTTAAAAGCTAGATATAATGTCATATCTAAACTGTATTTTAATAGCTGGGATATTTTTAATTATAAAACCATAAATTAATTGACTATTAAGTTGAGTGCCATCTGCACTAAAGAAAAAAATAATTTGGAATGGTGTCCCATTAAGTACTAAAAAAAAAAATCAATTACCTACAGCATTCTTTTTTTTCATTTCCCCATGTCCCTCCTTTATATCTCATTTGACCATTGCTCCCTGCCTCTCCCTTTTCACCTCAGACACAGTACTTCATTTATTAATAGTTATTAGATTTTATAACTATTTTGATTGTCTACTATGTAATTGTCCAATATTGGGTCTTTATGACTTGCTTTACTACACATTATTCTCTTGAACAACTTTCACTTTACTCTCATTCTTTTCTATTAATAACATTTTAGGTTGATTTATGTTACAAATTTTGTCCACAGTTTGTCATTTACCTCAATACTTGTTTAGATTCTCAACTTATGGTAATAAAGATAAAATTCAAAAACTCCAAATATTATATAGTAAAAAAATTGCATCACTAAAAAATCAGTAATGATATTCATCTTTTGACATAAAAATATTTAGAAAATTGCCAGAGTACAAAAAGAATGGATTAGAAACAAATGTGACTGAATAAAATAAAATATATGATCAATTTTCAAAATATATTTTTATAAAAAAACTAATATAAATATTATTATGTCTTTTATTCCAACCTATCATTTGTAAATAACTAGGCAGCTTGTGTCAAACAACTAGGCCAAGTTCCTGCAAGTCATAGGACCTGGGTTCAAATTTTTCTTTTATGAATTTTGAATAGTGTAACCTTCTATATATTGCAATCTGTGGCCTGAATTCACATATTTCTCCGTATTGTGTTATTAGGTTTGTGAAATTCAGTGAATCAACTTTCTTCAAGTACCTGATCTAGCTCATTCTGATTTCAGCTCTCTCTATGGCTTTAATTTCCATTTTCCCCCTGCTCTTACAGAACAGAACGTTTCCTAGTTGTTTGTGTTTGATAGTTAACCACCATATATGTTCCCTTTATCCTGCAAGCACTTTTTAGAATATCTCTTTAATGATGTCTCAGAACTTAAATCCTTTCAATTATGTTATTAATATCTTTCTAGATACTCAATAGCCAATGATTTAGTTTTAAATGTGTCACTTGAGATAAATAGATGTCTTTAAAAATATAAACTAATAAACCAATATTTGAGTGGGTATATTTTATTAAAAATCAACAATTTATTTTATAAATGCTTTCAAAATATATGCATCATAATTGCACTGAATACTACCTGATTTATCTAACCAATATTCTTTCTTCTATTAATAATGTATTTTCCCCTTAAGGTATTTGACTTTTTATATGATACCATAAAAAAGTGAAAGTGAGCACATCATGTGTTTATGATTAGAAATCCAATATTTTTATCATAAAATATGTATAGAAATCCAAGCAAAAATGCATGTTATGAATTTGTGTCTTATAACAAGTAATATCAATATGCATTTTGTGAGAAAAATGATGCCTTAAGCAGTTCAAATAAAATTGAATATCAAGGAACTGGAACATTTACAAAGCTAATAAGAGTTGTATGGGATTGCCATAATCCATATAAAAGGAAGCACCAATTTTCCAACTGATATTAGTTTTGAAGGTTTTTAGGTATTTTTGATAGTTTTTTAAAAGATTCAACATTGTACAGTATGCATCATATAATACTTAATAACATTTGTTTTCCCAATGTAATGTCAAAAGATCTATAATTATTGATAACTCAATTCATGAATGACTAACTAAAGGATAAATAATTAACAACAAGTCAGAACTAATGAGTTGTAATTACAACATAAGTGATAATCTTCTAGTTTGTCTACTAAATGAATGGGTTATGGAGATAGAGACAACTATAATAAGTAAGTCAATCTCTGATGTCATTTAACTATTAGTGAAGATATTCATCTTTTGACATTAAAAATGCATAATGATTTTTTCTATACACTGTAACCCATTCCCTGTTTGTCCTATTATAGTGTCACATTTGTAACACTGCAGTTAAGACTGTCAATATTTCCCATTATAAGATCCATATTTTCAGTCATTTATAATTTTGTGACTAAAATTCTTTTCAGAATGAAACTTAGATTACAAAATCTCTTTCTAGATGATATTTAAAATAACTTTAAAAGCTGACTTTTACTGAAAGGATATCTTATTGGGAAAAGTGTATTGATAACTGAGAGGCTATTGATGATACTAAATTCATATATCTCTGTCTTTTTAATGAATATTTTTCTTAAATGAGAAAAACATTAGATGTTATCAAGTGATTTCATTTTTCATCAAAAACAAACATTGCATTAGTTCTATAATTACATGGTGAACGTAAGATAATATCAGTACACTACTATGCCTTTTGAAGGTTATCTCTAAACTTTATGAAAAAATACATAAACAGAAAAAGTAGGTATTCAGCTATTTAATAACTTTGAACATAAAAAAATTAACTTTAAATTTCCTCAATTGATAATTAGTAATAGATAAAGCCAAACCCAACTGAAATTATCTTTACTACACATTTGAATTTTAATTACTTATTATTTTAGCTAAAAATATTTAAAGTAACCAATAAGTACTAATATTGAAAAATATCTCATTTCTACATGGTCAATTCAATGTGAGACTACTCACAGAATAAGAGCAAAACAATTAAAATTACAGTATGTTATAATAGATGGTTTTTAAATAAAATTTTAATACTTAGAATTGCATATGAAGTACACAATCACAAAATTTTAAGAATTATATTAAAATTTTAAATAACCAAATTAATATAAAAGTTAAAAGATATCAAACCTCTAAACTTTGGAGTCATGTTATCCATAGAACAGAAACTTTGAGCACTACTACAGTAAAGAGACTATGACCTGGAAGGTAATATAATTTGGGAATTGTGTTCTGATAAAGTGCAAGAAATGGAAATAAAGTAGTTAAGAGTTTGCAATCAAGCTGATTTGGACAGATAAATGTTGAGTATAAGATACCTGTGGGGCCTGGCTGGAAGTCTATAACAGACATTCAACTTTGTTGTAAGTCTGTAATAAACTTTGCATAGGCAAACATGAGGCCAGTAGGGGCATGGTAGATATCTCTCTTTTCACTTATTTGGTTACAGTATGTGAGATATTAGAAAGCGATGAGTAGAGTCTATCACTTCCAGTCAAGATAAAGTTTAAAGGACCTTTCTAGCTTAAACAGTCAAAAATAAGGGAACAAAGCTTAGAATTCCCTTGCCAAAAAGGCTACCTATGGAATATCCCCAGGTGCTGCCCTCTCCTCAGCTGTGCAGCAAAGCAGGTGACAGCACTGGCACCAGTTCCAGACCTGTGCTTTGGATGACTCCATGTGTCTGCACAAAAAAGTCCACTGGGCAGACCAAGTTCACTATAGTCCTTGCAATTTCTTTTAATGAACTCTAGGTCAAGCTGGCAGTCACACAGTAGGCAAGAGTGGATGATACCCACAACTCTCCAGGTTGGTCACAGACATTACTGGGAGCACAGAGATTGTGCATGGACAGCTGAGTGACTCTTCCCACCCCTGAAACCAGTTTCTCACCAGTGGTGTGTCCTTCAATTATCTCACTAGGAATCGTACTCTCCTTCTTAGGTGGGGTCATAGGCAAACATGGGGCTAGTGGGGGCATGGTAGACATCGCTCACAGTGATGGTAGCACACTGTGGTAGCACTCTGACTTACAATGTTTATCACCTTTCCTACCTTTTCTGAGGGTTTCTGGCTCTTCTGAGTCAATGGTCCTCATCCCCCCTACTGCATTTCAGAAGTGACTGCTTCCTCCAGATGTGTTTTCTCGGTGTCATTTCATTTTCACTGGTCTGATCAGGACCATTAGTTAGAATTAGGACACAGTTCTGCTCTTTCTCAGGACCATCAGCAGTCTTTCAACCACACTTAGATATGAATTATTACGATAGCTGAATGTTGTTTTTGATGTTCCCACTTCTGAAACTTCTAGTTTTGCTACTTTGCTTTTATGAAAGACATATATGAGTAACTGTGTTCACTAACAGAAAAAAATCCAAGGAACTGCTTTGTAATTTTTCATTGAAATCCCCTTATGGGCTGCATGTCCTCTTCAAAATTTATATTCACAGCCTGATGTGACTATATTTGAAGATCATCTATCAGACATAAGGGTTAAGTAAGGTCATAGGGGTTTGGTTGATTTCAGTAGTGTTAGTGTCCTTATAAGAAGAGGAAGAGATTCTCTCTTTCTGCCCTGTGACAATAGGTAGAGAAGACATTTGTCTGCAAATCTTCACTATAAATCTAATCAGCCAGACCCTTAATCTCAAACCCCCTGCACTCCAGTACTATGAGGAAAAAGAATATGTTGTTTGAGTCTCACATTCTGTGTACTTTGTGAAGGCAGCTAGATAGACATGATGTACTGGGGAAAAGTAACTGAGGTAAATATGTCTTTTGCATGTTTTTTTTTTTTTTTCCTGACAATGACTTAGACTCTGTTTACTGTTTACTATAGTTTTATGTTTCAGAAGCTAAAATTTCCTTGTTGTCTTTGTGGTCTTTTGGCTTCCCTAAAGATTTATTTTTAAATAGGATCTGTGATATACACTATTTGGAAATCAATTTTCTCACAGTTCTGTAGGCTGGAATTCTGAGATTGAGGTGTTAGAAAAGTTGGTTCTTTCTGAGTATTATAAAAGAAGAGCTCTTGAGACTTGGAGATAACCATTTTTTTCTGTTTTCCCACTGTTTTCTCTTGGAACCCCATGTCTGCTCCCAGATTCCTTTTTTTTTATATATAAGAATACCTATCATATCAGGTTTGGGTCTACTTGATGGCCTCATTTAAATTTAATTATCTCTTTAAGTAACTTATCTCCAATTTTACATTCTGAATTACTGGGGTTTACAATTCAACATATGAACATAGTGCCTAACATTATCTACCTTTTAGAAATCAGCAATAAGGAGATAATCTTGAAATCAGACAGAAATTGAAAGGTAACTTTGTGTTCATAGAAGTAATGGTAAAAATAATAGTAGATGCCACATCTAGTTTGATATGAGGAATATATAAAGGCTACATCTGTGGTTAGCTTTACCTAGAGGACATTTATGGGTTGCTGGGACTATACTAATAGCAGAAGAGCTATGCAGAATATCTTAATGAGATGTAAAAGAAAAAAAAAATCCCATAATTTCTCTATATTTAGAAGTCAGATAACTGCTTTTATCAGTTCAGAGCCTGGCTTAAATTTACCTGTTTTAAAGCTGTGAGGTGGAAAGGGCAGAGTGGAAAGAAGAAAAAGGAATAAAATCAGTACTCACACAATGCTAAACTGAGTTAACTCTTCAGTTTCTCAATTTTAAGTCCATGTAATTTTATTCCCTAATTTTGCAGACTCTTAGTAAAGGAGACATACAAGATTGTTTTTTTTTTTTTTCAAAACCATAGATATTTGAAGGAAAAAAGAGCTAACATTTAAAAGCCTCTGATTAAAAAAAATAAAAAGATTTCATTCATTCCTAACATAGAGCTCTTCAATAGCCCAAGAAAAATTTAATTGTCCTACTGTGTACCCGGAAAGTTCCTTCATACCTTTGTTATATCTATAGATTTGTGTCACAGCTCTCTGTCAGAAGCTTTATCTTCCAAACTTGTTGGTTAGGAAATAATTAAACTAACATACCAGAGAACTTAGACATACAATAATATTTTACCTCCCAGACATCTCCCAGGAAATTCTTTCTACACTCACTGGCCAAATACTGTCCCAGGAAGCTTTAAGACAAATGAAATTGCATATTATCTAAATTCACCCTAATCTAGTTATAGCTTCACTTTTCTCACTTATAAAAATGGCGTTTAATGTCATTGACAGTAAAGATTCAATAAACTTAGTGTTTATGTAAACTCTCTCCTGGAATGAAAATAAATGCGCAGTAGCTTTATACACCTGCTGAATCAATTCTCTATAATGGACCAAGAACAGTTATTTCAAAAATACCAATTTCATCATGCCAGCTATTTTTTTCTTTTTTCTTTTCTTTTTTTTTTTTTTGAGAAAGAAAGACAACATAATTAACATCGTCTCTGAGGCATTTAATGTTATGATTTGAGGCTTCTCTCCAAGTTCATTTCCAGACTCTGTTCAGTAACTAGCTTTTTCCTGTCTTGGGGACCTTCCTTGGTCACAGGCTATGGCAGGATCTCTGTATATATCCTTTTTAGTTCTGTGTACCTGTTTTTCAGAGCATTGCCTGGGTTTGGCATTACATGACTATTCTATTTTATTTATGATTATTTGTTCTACTTATCTACTAAGTTTCATAAGAAAAATATTTTTTAAACTTACCATTATACTCCCAAAGTATAACATGATAACTTACTTTTAGTAGAAATCAAAAAATTTTTGAAAATATTTATTCAATAATAGATGGACAAATAGACATTAAACAAACTATAATTTTAACTCTTACTCTGTCAAGGGGAGATCACATGTTGCATAATTTTTAAATAATATTTTCCATACAACATGCTATTTTGATATTCTTTCCCTTTCTCTTTAGGTTAGGTAACTAAGACAAACAGAACAGAATCATCTTAAACATATATTTAAAAGGGGATGAACTATTGTTAATTTGTGATATAAAAATACTAATAAAGTAAATAGAATCAGTAAAAATGACTTTGATAATAAAATCAAAGTACCTAAAATTACTGGATTTATATTCCATATAGTTTTCCCCTTACAAATTTTGGAGATGCTGTTTTTTTAATACTGTCTACTGAGTACATACTTTGATCACTCATCCCATAACTTGGATATTAAAAATTATACAAAATATCATAATGGTTAAGATCAAAGTCTTTGGTACCCGATTTTCTGTGAGAATCACTTCTTAATCACTAATCGCTCTGGGCAAGTTCTTTAATCTATTTGCTTCTGTCTAATGATGAATGGAAGATAATATCACTTATCTTCAAAGGTCACTGTGACTATTAAGTGTGTATAAAGAATTTAGGACTATTATTTGTATAAAGGAAAATTCTTAGCATAAAGGATGTTTTATCTATTATAAAAGATATATCATGATTTCCTTTATTTTGTTGCCACAGTGCTTAGCTTACAACTGAATGGGATAACATAACTTGTTAATAGACATCAACAAGGTATTGTGATATGTGTTATTGCTTGAAAGTACAGTGTTTTCTGGAGACACAAAAGTGGGATGTCTTACCTGAATTGAGAAATTTAGATGCATACTGTGTATCAGAAAAGATCTGAAGGATGAATGTCACCCAGTGAGGAAAGTAAATTGTCCTTTAAATGGAAGCATATCCAGAATTTGTGTTTGCACTTGCCATGATTTATTAGTGCGGTAACAACCTGAAGCTCATGTTTTCACACCATATGGAGAAAAGCCAACCTGGACTCACAGTTCACTGATATTTATCCTACTATGGGAGCAATTATTCACCTTTCTTTGAGCCATCTTTTACTTATAAGTGTATTTTGTCTCAAAGACAATCCTTCTAATAGGCAATTATGTAAACAGCTCAAAGTATTTAAAATATAAATTCAAATGCTTTATAGGGTGACCTTGATCTTTTTTTTTTTTTCGATCTTGCACCACAGTTCCTTCTACTCTTTCTTGTTTTCTCTGCTTCTTTACTTTCTCTCCTGGGTTCTTAATTTATTTATTTGTTCTTTTAAATTTCTTTGCTTCTGTAGGCCTTCTTTCATCCTCCCTTCCTCCTTCTTTCCTTCCTCTCTCCCTTCTCCCCTCCCTCCCTTCTTTCTTCTATTTTGAGGGAGAGAGGTTATAGGAAATCTAGATGTAAGATCCAACACAAGTTTTCTGGATGAAATAAAATATATTCATTATTCACACAAACACACACACTAGCTAAGAAAAATGAGTCAATGTAAAATATGATTTGAAGCATTTTGAAAGGAGACAAAGGAATTGAGAACAGTTCAACTTTGCTTTAATACCAGATCTTCAGAGGCAACATGGAAGGAGCTGGAAGGTATTATGCTAAGTGAAATAAGTCAGAAGGAGAAAAGTGTGTGTATATATATACATATAATACATATATACACACATACATGCTATGTGGTGTCTCTATATATCAGGTAGTGTCACTTATTTGTGGAATATAGAGAAAATAAACAAAGTTTCAAAGATAAATTTAAAACCAGCTTCTGAAAGCTGACCATAGAACTGAGGCATCAAGAAGGGGAGAGGAGGAGAAAAGAGCAATGGATTAAGGTGGAAGATGATGGGTCCTGCTCTTGGACTATGGGTCCCTCTGAGAGTTTTGGTAATGGATGTACTATGATGACTACATTTTAGGTGAGAGTCCTATAACTCCAAAATACTAGCAAAAATTAAACCAATGATAAGTCAATTAAAAATATTTTAAAAAATGTGTTCTTTGTAGTGTGAACATTAGTTTTTTATACTGTAATAGAATCCAAACATGAATAGTACTATATAGGCTTATTTAATAGAAGGTATTATTATTACATTTTGATAGTGTTTTCTTTGTTGTTTTGTTGTTGTTGTTGTTATTATTTTTAGTTTTGGACTCTTGATTCCATTAAAGGAAAATGTATCTAACTCAATTTTATAAAGGCCGTATCTGTCTAATCAAAACCCCACCTGATAGTCTAAGCCACATTATTATCTGAAATTATAAATCTCATTAACTGCTAATAGAAATCATTAAGGTGAAAAATGTCCATGAGATCATTTGTTGAATTGGTTAATTTGTCTGTCACATATACTGCCAGTCTATTCTGCAAAGTTGATATTGCATGTTCATTATTATTTGATTAAATGTTTCCATTTGTACTTAAATATTAATAATTCCTTGCATCATGATTTGAAGTAGATAATCAAGTTATGTCAACATTTTTCTTTTGAAGTATTAGGTTTGGAATAAATCCAGTAGCCCTTAGTCATGAGTGCTGCTTTAGAGATTTTATTCCTAGTGAATGGAACTGTGAGCTGACAAACCTGCCATTACACTTTGCCAGTATTGAAACTATTACAAAGGGATTATGAGATTTATCCAGGGCCAGAGTGCTACTCATTGACTAGTTGGCTGAAAATTATGTTGCAGATGCCTGATTCTTAACCCAATTGGCTGTGTAACATCCCGTGAGAACATTGGTGCTAAAAGATTCAGGCTGTTTCAATTTACTCTTTTAATTAAAACATAGAACTGAAGAAGAAACAAATAAAAGAGATGAGAGCAAGGCTTAAAATATCCTTTAGCTCACTCTCAGACTTCTTTGTTTCAATTGTGTAGGAAGACTTCACCAACATATTTCTGAACAACTGCCACATTTTCTTTATCTTTACGTAACATGCCACATTTACAGGCTCAAAATGATATTTCACATTCCATTTCTTTAAGATAGCATTTTGAGAAGGAATACATAATTCTAAGCACTGACACTAAGAAATTGCAATATATTATCTGCTTCGTTATAGTTCTTCATTTAGAGCTAGAAGCTCTAGATTAAAGAATCCAACAAGTCATATTGAACACAAACTGAGCAGACTCTGTCAAATATGGGCATTACTTAATAACAAGATAATAGAAATTGCTTTAAGAGAAACATGTTAACATACTTTGCTGTTAAGGAAAAGACAGAAAGTGCAATGTGATCCAGATTTATATCTATAACAGATACCCATCCCTTAAAATAAAACATTCTGGGTTTAAAGCCTCTAAAAAACCAAAATTGTGGAGAAGCATTTCCTATTATTCATTTATTCACCCAGGCACTATGGTTTTAAAGAAAAATGGGATACACATGGCTATTACACACTAGTAGTTTATATTCTGTAATGTGAAGCAAACTACACACACACACACACCGTGTATGTGTATACATATGCACATGCATACACATACATGTGTGTATACACACATACACAAATTAAGATACTGATACAGTGATACCAATAAAGAAAATCTAGTAAATTAAAAACCTACTTTTTAGTAGAATAAGTGGCTTGTGCAATTTGGATGCACTGCTTTTTTCCAGTTATTTTAAGCTATAATGAAAATAAACACATTTAAAGTGTATTTTAATTTTAAATATGGAGCCAGACTCCCTATATATAAATTGTAGCTTTATCACTTAACTGAGCTATATAATCTTGGACAGAGCATTTTCCTATTTAACATAGACAAATAGTATCTTGTATGATTTTTGCAAAGATATATTTATATCCTTATATATTTATAAGTACGTTCATATTAAAGATACAATACAGGGGCCTCCTTGGTGGCACAGTGGGTTAAGCAACACACTATGAAGCAAACCACAGCCACTGCAACATGAGTTCAATCCCTGCCACCGGCCAGGGAGGGGACCCGCATGGCGAGGGAGACCTCTCCTGCCTTGCCCACTGCTCCCCTCAGCAGTGTGTTCCAGTCCATCTGCCTTTTCTGCTCCCCGTTCTGTGTCTAGTGAACCCTCTCACCGCCCTGGACTCTGACCTATACCCCAGCTCTTGTAAGTATAAATAAAAATAAATCTTTAAAAAAAATAAAGCTACAATACACAATATGGTAATGATGATGTCTGCAATGATAACGATGCTAGGATACTGAGACATAATCAAATTTTGTTATAAGATCATTGAGTAGCATTACCATTTATTATCTCACATTATTCATCTATCAGTCAACATCTAACCATGAGGGAGAAACCATACACAATTTGAACAGGGTAGTTTATGAATTATTAATTTTATTATTATCTGTAGCAGGTGTAAAGGATTGACTAGTTAAAAAAAAAGGAGAGAACTCAATTATAGAAAATAGTCATTAGCATTAGAATTGAGACCATGTATGGAAATCCCCTGCTTCCCTCAGGCTGACATTCACACAGTCATAAGTGCTGAAGAAGGCATAGTCATAGCTCTCTGAATGGCAAGAAGAACCTGAGGCAGAGCCTGCTAGAAATTTACCTTTTGGGATACCAATGAAAGCTGTTCCTTGTTGGGTGCTACTGACATTGTCTGTTAGATAGGGCTCTGGGAAAGCACAGTGTGATGTGTGATGGAGATTAGGGAAACTCTCTTCTAAAGTTGCCTGGTAGTCGGTAAAGATGTGCAGGGAAGGTGTCTGTAGCTGAGAGCTCACACTTGTGCTGTGGTAACTAGGAATCCGAGAACCTACAGGTGCTGAAGGAGCTTGTGAAAATGCTACCAAAATGCCTGTAGAGGGGCGTGGAGCCAGGAGAAGCTGCTGGCTGCCTGGTGTAAGAGTGCCCTGTGTGCCAAAAGAATAAGCACTGAAGAGGCCACAAGTGCTTGTAGGAATCTGTTGCTATGTGTGAGCGCAGCTACAAACCTCCTCCTTGGAATGCCTCTTCAGGATTCTCTACTAATAAGGCTACTTGCCAGTTGGGACAGGAAAATTATTTGAAGGGTCATGTACCATGTTCACAGAACAGTTGAAGGGTGAATCTGGAGCTGAACTGCAATAACTCTATAACTGGAGCAATACTACTAACATAAAAATTGAATAAGAAAACCTCGTATTTCTGTTCTATGTGCTATTTTATTGAACATATTTCTTCCAGTGTAAAATCTGGACAACCTTATGAGTTGCAAAATTCACAAATGTTTGCATAAGACAAAATCTTTAATTAGTAACCAGTCCTTAAGAAAATATTGTAACTCTTGATTTTTGTGACAACATAGATGGAACTGGAGGGGATTATGCTAAGCCAAATAAATCAGAAGGAGAAAGACAAATACCGGATGGTGTCATTTCTATGTGGAATACAGAGAAATAAAACTAAGGTTCAGACAAAACCAAACCAATAACAAAGTCTAGAAACCAGACTATAAAAATGAGGCTACAAGAAAGAAAAGGAAAGGAAGGAGAGCAAAGTGGGGAAGGGCACAATGGATGATGGTGGAGGATGTTTCAGTGCTTTGCTTCACATCTGAAGACTGTGATCCTACACCTTTAAATCATATAAAATATTGTAAAGCAATGTTATTTAATAAAACACTAAATGGTCACCAAAATAAAGTACTGTATCTGTATCTTTGCATTAAGCATCTGCTGTATTGATCTGAGATCCCACCTACTAGAAATCAATTTCTTTTTCAGATTTTATAGCTTCTTAAGGGTATGCCATATTTTTTTAACATAAAAACTAATCCCATCAGATTTTTTAAGTACCAAAAGGAAAGTGGCTATACTGATAATATGTGTAATACATAATTATGTAACATAACATGCAACATGTAAATTAAACATATCTAAATAGTCTATGTCTTGACATAGATAACACATTTGATGTATTTTATAATTTTCTGTATGGTGTAACACATCAAATATAACTATACAATATAGTATTAATTATATAATATAGTGTCTTCCAAACACAATAATACAAAATATGGTCTATTTATATGTTTTGATGAGATATGGGATACTCATTTTTCATGCTAGTGAAAAATATCCATTAACTATTTCTTTAAAAATATAAATTTTGCTATTGCATATGGAAAGCTTCTTAGTAGTTAGTAAAATATGTTCTTTATAGTTTTATTATATGTAAAGATTTAAAAAATATTTTGATAACTGTTTCATCTACTAAACCACTGTCTTCATGAGAAGAAGGATTAAATCTTATTTATCTTGGCATTTTCAAATTTGCTTCAGTGACTTGCACATTGAATACATTCATATAATGAAGAAAAGTAGCAACAAATAAGATTTATTGAGTATTTAATTTATTCCATTCTATATACATTGCTTGAATTATCACTTATATTTTTTATAAATTGTTGCAGTGAGTACTAGTATCTTCTTTCTACAGAAAAAAATGAGATTAAAAGATGGAACCATACTGCTGGTGCATTCAAAACCCAAAATTTGAATCCAGATAAATGATTCTGTCATTATTACATTTTACTCTTTTTCTAGAAGTTGAAAATAGTCAAGTAATTAAGAGCATGATACTTTTAAAACTTGGGACATACATTTATGTAACTTAAATCTTAGCTCAGCTGTTCATATCAGAGTTTCACAGGGAACATGACAATGGATAGAGCTTTGGTGTTCACAGCTGGGAGCAGTGATGTCTGCTACTGGCAATTAGTAGGTGGAGACCGGAGATGCTGTGAAACATCCTAAATGAACAGGACAGACTCCCATTTTGAAGAATTATTTTATCTCAACCGTTATTTATATCAATGTTGAAAAGCAAGTATATATACATATATGTGTATTTATATATATATTTGCATCTGAAATTGAGAGATATAATTCTGTTCCCTTAATGATAAGAATTAATCTGAATCTGAAAATACAATATCAATCTTTCTACATCTATCAGATGTCTATATCATACTAACTCCTAGAAATCAAACAATAATGTAAATAAGAACAAATAATCAACAGAAAACCAATAATTCAACAAAGTTTTAAATTTGGACCTCTATTAGAGACCTTATTTTTAAATTATTGATAATGATGTATAATCACTAATGCATATGCAGAACTGGGCTTTATCATCTTTATGGAGGGAAGTGAATGGGTTTGGACATTAAAGAGATTGTAATTGGTTCTCTAAGCCTATTCTGTTACTATAGAAACAGCAGTCCCATGCATCTATTTGGTATTATAGCAATCTGTCAAGGAACTTTTGACATGTTATAATTTGTATTAATTACTTTTCAAAATCCTTCGGGTAAGCTTGCATAGTATCTCCTTGCTAGAACAATCCTTAAATATCTATAACTTTACAAATTGTGATTATAAGGAATAACCGTGTGTGTGTATATGTGTATATATTTGTGTATGTGTGCATACACATATCTTCTCATTCACTCACACAGCCAATGTAAACCAAACTTCTATGTCATAATATTGAATGCAATTTGTCAAATTCTATCTAACTGATATAGTTCACAAATATAGACTAAAAGTTTCTTCATTACACTAGCCAGTGTTAATAGTATTTATCTAACATAGAAATTAAAGATTTTATTTTTCAAGAGAAAATTAACAATGTCTCAAAGCTATAAAGAGTAACCCAATAAAAATAACTCTTATTTCTACTACTTGGTTAGATAATAACTGCTTTAGTTGTCCAGTGTGATAACACATGTATTTATATATTAATTGATTGTGGTTCTTTATAAATAAAATTGATAATTATTATGACATTCTAAAGAAGAAAAATGAATTAAATGCTACATTCATTATTTAGGAATATTATAGTCACATTCTCACTTAACTCAATTTTAACATAATTTCATTGTGAATCAAAGTTTTAAATGGAAATATTAAACACAGCATCATAATGGCCACTGAAATACCAATTTAAAATAATTTTCTTCTCAAAATTCAGTTATTTACATAGACATAGATTTATAGTCATTTTTATTAGTTGTTATTTTACCATGAGGAATTTTCTACTCTGTGTAGACATATGAACGTGTGCATGTGTATGTGTGTGTGTGTGTATCTGTGATGTTGTGTAGGTTCATTTATAAAAAAATAAAGTCCTAGAATCAACTGAGAGAAGTAGTAAGAGAAAAAATTATTAGTTGAAAATATTAGTTAGTATTTTTAACTATTACTAGTATTTTGAATAGACAAAATATTCTACCTAGTTGTTATTTACAGAATTAGATTTCTACATCAGAAAACATGAAAAACTGAGAACTTAAAAATAATAGAATTTTCAAAGTGATGAGAAACTCAAGACTATTCAATCTTGAATTGTAGAAATTATCCCTAAAAATCAGAATAAGTTGATAAACCTCACACAGAGTTAGTGAAAAAAACATAACTAGAATCCACTTGCTCTGACAGCATTTGTCTTCATGTATTTTAAGACAGCTCTGTCCCATCCCACCATATACACCTCTTCTGAGTGTCTCTGGGAGCCCCCTTCCATACTGACATAATTGTTTAAAAAGATTTTATTTATGCATGCAAGAACTAGGGTACAGGGTAGAGGTTATTTCATATCTATGATAAAAGTTATTTCATATCTATTATAGGTAGTCACCCAAACCTAGCAGACAGAATAATATACTCATTTCTGAACTCACTGCATTCAATGAATATTTTGCTTTTCTTATGTATTAGGTTTCTTTTCAGTTAAATGTTGCAATTATACATTTTAATAATTGCTAACTTGTGAGGAAGTGATGCCTTATACTCATATAAAAGCCTTTCTTTAAAGTGCTACAGATAATAAACCTAAAGCATTCTTGACAAGCTATCCTGAAGAAAACTTTTTTCCCTTTATTAATGAACAAGTTAGAGAGAATCCTGCCTACTCTAAAAGAGTCTCAGTGATTTTCCAAGAGTATCTTCCAAGAACTTGCCTCAGGACATGTTACCATAAATGTCTACAGTGGTTGATATTGATTTTCAGTGGTTCCTTCTCACAATTATACTGGTGCTCATAGGAAATTAATAAATAGCTGCAATGGAACATATAGTTCTTTCAAATAGAACTTTGAATTATAACATATCCAATTAGCCAATATTTTTGAAAGTATATATTTTAGCCATCAGTTACATTCCTATTTATGTATTTTGTTTACATAAATTTAAAACAAAACAAATTTAATGGTGTTAGAGCTGACAATTTTATCAAAATTTCTTTTTCAGAATATCTCAGCTATCTTTGGTTCCTCAGAGATTTCCTGTAATTCAAAAAGATAAATGTATTAGATCTTTAGCTATTTACACAAACTTCTAAACTTATAATTTCATTTTTATGACTCAACACTCTTTCATTTTAGTTCTATAAAAATTCATTAAATTTAACTGAACAGAAAAATGTACATTGGAGACCATGTTCTAGCTTAGTATTTTAAGACATTAGTTTGACCTAATGATTTTTTATATTTATCCAAATGATTACAAAAATATAGCTTACTGAATTATTCCTATGTCTATGAACCTTCTAAAACAATGCATTTTGAAAACTTGGGGCTGTTAATAAAAGAAATAAGCTTTTCAACTGAATAATCAAATATGGTAGAATCCTTTGTGTTAGTCGTAGTATTTAATGTCATATCTCATTATGATTTTGCTGAAAGACTATAGTAATAGACAGTTTCATAATTGAATACAGTTATTATTATTATTTTTTTTATAGAAGAACTGGGGCATAGGCCACAGGTGCTGGGGGAAGAGGGCATGAGAGGATTCACCAGAGACAGAGAATGGAGCAGAACAGGAGAAATTACTGAAATACACTGCTGAGGGGAGCAGTGGGCAATACAGGAGAGGTCTGCTGTGCCATCTGGGTTAACTTCCTCCTGGGATCAAACTCATACTTCAGTGACTGGTGATACCTTGACACAGCTGAAACTTTAACACCTGTGCCACCAGGGAGGCCCAAAGGAAAAACAAATAAACAATAGAGGTGCCAATGCCAGGACTACTATCTTAATATGAAACTAATAATAATCAGTGTGTAATATTAGCTTCCTGCAAGAATCTAATGTAGTATGACTAAGGTACTATTTTGACATTTGGTAAACTGCTATATCTAATCAGAGGGACATTGTATATTCTTACTATAGACAGAGGAATCTCATTTTGGATCATAATTTGGATGACTAAGTAGCATTTTTAGAAAGATAAGGTCTTCAGACTTTATTTTAGACTATCTCCAAAACCTTCAGGGGAGGCAGGTCCATGATTACATAACACAGGTATTTCATTCACCTGCCATTTATGTCCCCACAGTGAACGTTTTGCATCTCAAACCTGAGGATTCTGTCAGAAAGCATGTATTGGTCTCTTTGTCCAAGAGCTATGATTACCAAGCTAGCTCCTTTATATCTACTGATCATCTTGCTTTATCAGGTTTTTTAAAAAATATTTTGAACAATGTGTGGCTAATTGAATTTAGAACTCTAGGCAGAAATAATGGTAACAAATTTGGAGTAATCTGCCAATTTAACACCACAAAAATAACAGTATTTGTCTTATATCTTACTGTAAATGATAAAGTAAGCATGTTTCAAGATGAGTATTATCTAAACTGATATTGACTCTAAGAGAAATATTTAAAGAATCATAATTCACATAATTTCTTATGCCCTTCAACCAAACTGACAAATTAGAATAATATTCATTTTCTAAAATCCTTTCTCTTTAGATATATTTTATACAAACAGACAGTTAAAAAAATTACATGTCTCACTGAAATTCATATTATAGCCAAATTATTTTATAATCTCTGCTTTTGAGATACATAATCAGACTGCATTGGTAACAAAATAAGACTAGCTAGAGGTTACCTGTGAGCAGAGATAGGCAATAGGATTACACTATCTTTTTCTCCAGTATACCAGAGATTAAGATATCACACTGTTTCATGAATTCTCAAGAAAAATACTGGAAGTTAGTATACTGTGGTGAGGTGTTTATTGCCTTATTGTTATTGAACCAAATTAAAGATCATTTTGTTGTGCTAATTTAAATAATAAGACATTGTTCTCCAGTAACGCTATTTCAAATTCCAGTACTTCTTCACACTTTGAAATGTAATTTTAATTGGAATAGAAATTCTACAATATTTAAGTATTATTTCCAGATAAAACTTGCATCTCATTTTAAAGATGATATATACTTTAACAGAATATGACAAAATTACAGTCTGGTATTTAGATTTATCAGTAAACTAATGTTCAGGCTAGAATAGTGTCTAAGAGCATTAATTCTACCTGACCATAAATTCTGAGTCCACATTTACTACTGTTTATACTATAAAAAATATTATATGCTTTAGTATAATATATATAATGTGCAGTAAGTTTACTTCAAGGTTGCCATCATTTTAAAGGGAAAACTAATTCACTTAAGAATAGTTGTACAATTATAGTTGTAATAGTATAACAAGTGATTTTACACTTGGATATCTAATTGTTTCCAAATTGTGTTTAAAAGACTATTATTTCTTGTATTAGTATTTTTTTTTTATTGGCAAATAACAATCATTTAAAACTTAGTGGTTGAAAACAGGACATTAATTTACCTCTTACAGTTCATTGAGATCAGGTATTCAAAGTTCTGGCAGAGATTCCTCATGACATTACATGATAGAGGAACTATGAATAGGGCATGTTTTCAAAGATTTCTTCATTCAAGATCAAATGATCAATGGAACAAGAAGGTGGTTCTTTGAAAATAGATACACCTCTAGTTAGACTCAAATAAAATAAAGGGAGATATATTAATAAATAGAATAAAATATGAAAGAGAATGGCAACAAACATTTCAGAAATACACAGGATATAAGAGTATTATGAACATATTTATGCAAATAAATTGGAAAATCTTTACATAATTGTTAAATCTGAAAAAAATGCACAAATTCTTAGAAGCAAACAAACTTCTAAGACTGAATTAGGAAAAACAGAAACCTGGATGAACCAATTACAAGCAAGGAAATTGAGACAGTAATCAATAATTTAAATGGTTTTAATAGTGAGTTCTACCAAACCTTCAAGGAGGAATTAATATCTATCTTTTTCAAACACTTCCAAAAAGTTAAGAAGCAGGGCATAATCACAAACAAATTTTATGAGGTCAACATTCCTATACCAAACACAGACAAGGACATTACACACACAAAAGAAAACTACAGACAATTGTATCTCAAGAACATGATGCAAATATCCTAAACAAAATCTTGCAAACAAAATTCACAATACATTAAAAGAATAGAACATCATAACTGAATGGCGTGTGTACAGGGGTGGATGCCAAGATGCTTCAATGTCCTTGGGTGTGGTGTGGTGATATAAATCTAAAAAAGTATGAACCTATTCCTTTAAATAATATATAGTGTTGTAAACAAATGTTACCTCAATAAAAATAAAGAAAATCAACAAATATATAATTATCTGGTATGTGAGCTGGAAAGGTTTGAACAGCTGGGAGCTCGAATAGACTGCATCCCTTGGCTTCTGTGTCTCTGTCTCTCCTTTCTATAATTTGTCTGCAACATGGTCTCTTCAACATTACAGGAACAAAGGAATAAATTCTAAAAGAGAGAGACCTAAGATAAACCTTTTGGAAAATGTCAAGCAGCACCATTTCCACTACATTTTCTTTAGACATGATGAGGGTCTGTATTAGCGAACTGAGGGATTAGACTCCAATTTTTGTGAAAGGAATAAAAGAAAATGCTGACAAGTTTTAAAACCACCATTGTCTGCAGTCTGCCCACAAGTTATTTATATCCTCCCATGTTCAAAATATATTTTTCTCCTCTCAAATGAACACAAAAATTGAATCTTTTATAGCATCAGGCATAGACTCTGATTTGAGAATCCCATCTTTCAAGTCCTGGTATAGGTAAGAAAGCTTGGGTATAATTCTTTGCACACAGAAATGTAAATACAATATTCCACACAATGATTTTGATCTAAAGAGACAAGTATGTTCTGCTGCCCCCACACTAAAGAGATGGTACATGACAGGAATAGGATAAGTGCTCTTCTGCTTTAATTGGGTTATGTGAGGGTAAACAAGGTAAGCAGGGTTAAATGTGGTGTGGGATGCAACATTTTATAATAATTATACAGTACAACTTTCATTTGTTTTAGAAAGGATTAACCAGAAATGAGAATTCCATAATTTCAAATAAGAAAGAAATTTAAAGATTACTTGGTCCATTGCAGAATGTATGACACACAAAATAAAAATACTAATGTCTGCATCTCAGTACAGCTGTAATGAATCATTGAATCCTATATGGTGCCTTAGACCAATCGGCCATGCTACCTTTACAAGGTAAAACATAATTATTTTACAAATTACACATAAATGCACTGAATTTATAAAAATGTTTATTAAATTAAATTATATGTTATATATTAAATTATATTAAGGTGGAATTAACAAGTGGGAAGTCTCTCTCCAGCAAAAATAAGACATGTGATATTAAGGAGAAACAAACCAAACTATGTTTTTGGATCATTCTTTTGTGCTTTTTTATGAAATGGAATAAATTAAATCTCATTAATTTTGGTTATTGAATTTTAGATGAAAAGACTGAAAGTAAGAAAACATTTTAAAGTATATGAAGCATTATATAGATGTATGTCAGATAGGAAACAGCACTCAACTTGAATTTCTGAACAAATTATATTAAATATATCAATTAACTGCTAATTTTAAAAATAAGACTAGGTTTTAGTGCTAAAATATAAAATTGTTAATTGTAATGCAGATAATAAGAAAGGAACCCAGAATAAGTATGACAGAAAAAGTCAAAAGTCAAAAGAACTTATATTTTAAAGTGATGTGTAAGACATAAATTAAAAATATACATAAAGAAACATTATTTTAGATAAAATATAAGCTTTTAAATGGCACCCACAATATACTGAAAGAGAATAGCAATTATAGGAATTTTAGATTTTATGATTTTATTTATTTTTTCCATAGAAGAACAGAGGTGTAGGCCAGAGTTATGGGCAGGGTGGGGTGTGGTGAGAGGATTCGCCAGAGACAGAGTGGGGAGTAGAACAGGTGGATTTACTGAAATGCACTGTTAAGGGGGGCAGTGGGAGAGCCAGGAGATATGTACTATATGTGAGTCACCTACCTGGCTGGGATTGAACTCAGGCCATAGTGGTAACAGTGCTGAGACTTAACCCCTAGGCCACCAGGGAGATCCCATAGGAATTTTAAAATGTCATCCTATTTGTTCAAAGAATCCAATGAAAAAGAAGAAAAATCAGTTTCAGCCTTTCAAAAACATAATAAATAATAGATAATCTCATGGCCAGAGTAGTAGAAGTGATCAATAGCTGCAATGAGAAAAATTAGGAGGAGACCTTTTAATCTGGAATTTCACTAAAAACATGGAAGATGTACTTAATGAATACCTAAAGGGAACCTATTCTCTCTGGTTTTAGAGTGGGCCCTAGTGGTTGTCTAAAAGGATTAATAAAAATGTATGAATTATAAACAAAGGAAATAAAAAGCTGGATATAGCAAACATTTTCATAAAATTTCAGAGGCAAAGAAGACTTCTAAAGAAGATTTTTAGGGGAAACTAAGATTATTTGAAATCTTCTTTATGACTGAAGATAATAAGACTTGGAGGGAAAAATTACAGCCAACCACAGGGAAGAGGAGCCAAATAAGAAGAATGGCAAGAAAAGTAAAAGACTTAACTTCAATGTTTACAGTCTTCTGTGGAAAATAAAGAACAGAAGTAGGTCTATGGAACATTAGAAACTAGATATGTTCAAAAATAACAAAGACCTTGAAAGAATGAAAATGTGACTGAGTACATAGACACATTTTCAAAGGATTATTGGCTCTTTGAAGAAAATAAAAGCTGAGCTACTGGAAAAGGCTCTATAATTAAGGATTTGAGTGAAGTAAGGCTCTACATTGAATAAAAATGGTCTAAGTAGATAATTTAAAATAATTAAAACATATTTACACATATATACAACTGGTCAATTTTCTTGCAATTGCAAAGGTAAATCATATGTGCTTCTGGGAAGAAAAAAGTTCTAAAATATTTTTAGAAAGCACTTTCAAACATGAGCTCCTCAAATTATCTTTTAACAGAAAAAAGAAATCTATAAAAACATACCATTTTTATTCAAATATTTTAAAGCTAGCTAATTTGCTGATCTTTTGATATTCATGAATATATTTTCAGTTATACAGTTTAACAGTTATATAATTTGTGAATTAAAAAGATAATTCATATTTCTACAATAAAACAGCATAAAAAGATAAGTGAAGATGTACTATGAAAAATTACATTTAAAAGAGAGCTCAAGTGTTAACAGGGAAGTAATTAGTGAAAGTTTCAACAGTTTAAACAAAGAATGGAAGGTAAATATTGTTATATACCTTGTTTAAGTATAATTAATTCATAAAATATAACTCAATAAAACTGCATAATGCAAGTAAGGACATATTTATTGGAAGGTGGAGATCAACAGGCCTTGTGAGATGGTGGATTTTAGTCTGAGAGTAGTGAGAAAAACCTGAATGGCTTCAATGAGGAAGAAATTATAGTCTAGAATGTACAGTTTAGTAGGAAATTTATTTTAGGAAGAAAATTCAATCTTAAATAAAAAATGATGATAGTAGATATGATTGAGGACTGAGGATTCATTTGAAGGTCTAATTCAAAAATCCAGAAAAGAATGTGGGAAAGGATAGTGAAAATGAAGATAAATAAGTTGATATTTACATATGTATTAAAATCATTTTATATTTGTTTAAAATGTACTTAGCATATAGAGGTGTCCCAGATTCTTCAAAATTAGTGAAGACTGTGAAAATTATTAATAAAATCATCCTGATGATCTTCAAACAACTATACTACTAAAAGAAATACACAGACTTGCACTGCCTTAATTTTAGTTTTGTGAATAATGCTTTCTAAAGTTCATCTGCTGATAAACATAATGCCCTGACCTATTTTCTTGGTGTTTAATTTGTATTTGTAGTTTTTGTTTGTGTAAAACAGTTTGTTAGTATAAAAAAAGACTTAATCTGACAATCTAAGATGCACAAATCAATCAAGTGTTTAAATTCACAATATTAAAGATAAGGTATGGGATATGTTATATCTTATGAAAGGAAAATGGGGCAAATGCACATGTAAAAGAAGATTGCAATTATGATAGTATGAATGGAAACTCTAGTATTAATAACACATAAGCAGGATGCATAAATGGATCTTACCCTAGAATTTATGAGCAAAAGACAGCATAGGGAAATATTGTTAATGTGGGTAAAGCCTGCTTTTAAGTAGAGTATGTTAAACTGGGTACTTTTTACAAAGTAAGCTAGGATAAAAAGTTTTCAAGACTGTAAATTAATTATGTTTATCTCAAAGCCTTAAATTTTATCTGATTATTTTTGACCTTATTGTAATTACCTATAAAATTGCTCAATCTGACCTCTAGAAAGGGCAATCACACACATTGCCATTAATACTTAAAAGTGACTTTTTCTCTTTATCTATACATTATTTATGTATAATCAACCTTTGTCTCACATATTTTCATTCTTCCATTTAAGAATTTAAATGTACAAGTTATTTAAAGTTACAGTTGTAAATGGCAATCATGTATTTTAGATAGTCTACCATTTGAAGAAAAATAAATCAATTTGTGTGCTAGAGTAGACCTAAGAAAATTTAACCTTATTCAAAAGCAACGGGATATGAAATTATCTTCACAGAAGAATTTAACCAACCACTGCATAGTCTATTTGTAAAGCGTCTGCAAAAAAATTCATAACAATAAAAAAAGCTACATAAAGAGTGATGCATTATCATCAGCTGAAACATTCTTAGTATATTTATCTTTGAAGTGCACAATGTGGATAGTCTTGTTAGGCCTATAGCTGTGTCAGTGACTATAGGCTGAGAACTCCTGCTTTGTTGAATAACAGCCTTCATAGCACTAATGGCCCTCTTAGTGCATTGGAGATAATTATCAGGCTGATAATTTCCACTGTATGTAAATAAGACAGACTTCACACAAAGTTTTCCAAACTAAATGATTGTGATTGAGGCTATTTTGCCTATTTTCTATTAAAGTTGCTATGCAGCAAATAGTTGCATATAATGTGTTACAACATAAATGGTGTACTATTTTTCACTATTTTGTGGTTTTGAATAGTGGTTCTATCAATCTAGAACAGCTCAACTATTCTCTTTAATTGGTCTGCATGCTTCATTCATGTTTCTCTAGATTTGGCCAATACCAGGGAGAATAATGGGGTTTATCTGGTCATATCATTCTGAAGGCAGACCAGGCTGGGGTCCTTTACTTGGCAAATGTGTTCCAAAAGCAGCAAGAGAATACCAAGAGTAATTTTACAACTATCATTCATGTCATGTGTTGTCCCATTGGCTAAATAAGTCACAAAGCTGGCCCAGATCTATTTGGAAGGACATTACCAAAGGATGTGAGTGAAGGTAAAGAAAACATTTTAAAGTTTACCATACACAACCACCAATCATGAGGATGAGAAAATGTTTTAAGATATTTGATGTTAGGTCTTTGATAGTGGATTTTTGAAATTTTCTTGCTAAAGTGTATAGAAATTGTCTTAATCTGTTCAGGATTCTATAACACGATACCATAAACTGGGTGACTTACAAACAAAGGAAATTTGTTTCTCACATATCTGGAGAATTGATTCGATGTCTGGTGATCATCCACTTCCAGACTTATAGACAACTGTTTTTCTGTTGTGGTCCCTCACAGCAGAAGATACTAAGGAGTTCTGTAGGATATTTTTTATAGGATATCTTTCGTAAGTGCACTACTTCTATTCATTCAAATTCCACTAACTTAAGCATCTCCCAAAAGCCCGCCTCCTAATAACATCACTTTGGAAAATACAATCATAACTTGAATTTTTGAGACTTGCAAGCATTCAGTCTAGAGTAGACCCCTACTGCTTCACATCATCTGAAACATTCCTGAAATGTCATCTCAAAGAGATGTCAAATATGTTTAAACTTGTGTTGAGATTGAAAGATCTAAGGCAGAATGGTTTTACATTTGATTAAATGCTGTCAGAAAGGAGTGTCAGCACTCCTATTTTTGTGGAAGTGGGAGGATTACTGCAGAGCTAAAGCAGGATTTGGTAAAGAAGCTAAGAATAAAGATATATTAACAGTTTCATAGTTTTCATACTGTTCTTTTATCTGTGGTTAGACAAGATTACTGATTTGTCTTATATGTGTCTCTATCGTGATTACAGTGAATTTCTTATATTCTAGTGTTCTTCACTCTAGCTAACATTTTCCTTTAAAAGAGATAGATCCTACTGCAATCTGTGAAGAAAAGTCAAAATTAGGAAGAATAAAGTTTGAAGAACTCATAAAACCAACCATTTTGTTGTTCTGCATAAATGAAAACAATTCAGAATTCTCTCTTTTTTTTTTGGTCTTGGAAAGAAAAAAATATTTATCAAAAAAGGATAAAGAATAAAGACTCCCGGGTAGATGGTACCTGGGAGGGGATAAGAAAGCCAAATAATTCAAAATTTAACAATATCCAGAGATATGTGTATCTGTGGACATCATTTGTATTTCACTTTCAAAAGGTCACATGTTCACCCTAATGTTCTTAGTTATCTCATTCTCTTTCTCCCCAATCTTTCCTCACTCTCTTTTCTCAATTTGAGCATTTTTAGTTTGAAAACATACATTCCTCCTACTCTTTAACAAACTGTCCTTCTTCACAGGAGAAAATATTTATGATTCTATCTAAAATTCTCATTCTCACCTGACAACAAATGTATTAAGAGGGAATGGGTGTTTACTTTTGCAAGAATTTGAAGGCTCAAGATGTGTTAAGAATGGAGTGTAAATATATGTTGATTCTCAATGATGAACAATGAAACTTATATGTTATAAAGAAATGTTACTTCAAATTTAAAAAGGTATGTTAATCAATGAAGATGAACTAAATTCTTTTCCAAAGTTTGCTTAATGAAGAGTGTAGAACATTAGATTGCTTCTTTATGTCATAGTCTATTAAGTTAGCACCTCTCTCTAAAACATTATTCTCTCTTACATTATTCTCTCTTTGTGGCAAAAACCTAATGACATATTGAAGAAAGAATAGTCCTTCTATTAGGGAAGATTTGGCCCTGTCCTCTAAACACTATGGTATTCCATTATTTTGCTATGGAACATTACTTTTTGTTCTGCTCTGTGTCCTGTGCCACAAAGAAATTGCAGTAACAGCTGGTCTTTGAGTTTACTGAGTAGGGGCTCCCATTCTAGGTTTTCATTGGAGTGAGAACTTTACAAGAAATACCAATCCTTGCCTCAACAACAGCCCTGCTTTTGGCATAATGGTAGTAATAGGAAAAAAGGTTCATAATCATTTGTATCCTTGAAATTGCTTACTCTGATTTTTTTTAAAGATTTATTTATTTATACATACAAGAGCTGGTGTACAGGCGAGAGTCGTGGGAGGTGAGAGGATTCACCAGAGACAGAGTGGGAAGCAGAACAGGCAGACTGACTGAAATACACACTGCTGAAGGGACCAGTGAGCTAGACAGGAGAGGTCTGCTACGCCATGTGGGTCCCCTCCCTGGCCTGCGGCAGGGCAGGGATCTAACTCATGAGTGCAGTAGCTACGGTTTGCTTCTTTGCTTCATAGTGCGTTGCTTAACCTACTGCACCACTAGGAAGGCCCTGCTTACTCTGATTTCTAAAACCAATTTATAATAAGACCCAGACCAAGGCTTCCCTTATCCAACTAATCCTAAAGAAAACCTGTTTGTTTGTTTTTCAATTTCATGGTTTATACAGAAGTATTATATATAATAAAATAAAAATTAAATATATTATTTCATTAACTTATAATTTTGCCAATTTTTTTTAAAAGATTTATTTATTTATGCATACAAGCACTGGGGCACAGGCCAGAGGTGTGGGGGGGGGGTGAGAGGATTCACCACAGAGAGCGGGGAGCAGAACAGG
>JAGFMF010011679.1:566943-591781 GCA_019455555.1 Galemys pyrenaicus | reverse complement strand
CTTCCTTCCTTCCTTCCTTCCTTCCTTCCTTTCTTTCTTTCTTTCTTTCTTTCTTTCTTTCTTTCTTTCTTTCTTTCTTTCTTTCTTTCTTTCTTTCTTCTTTTTTCTATACTCTTTCAAGAGTGTGATGACTCCTCTTCTAGCTGATCCACCTAAGAACTATTCCCGGAGAAAAATGCAGCACAAAGCAATTGGTATCTTCTCTGCTTTTAGACCTATACTTACAGTAAAGCCATAAGTGATTAAAGGCTTTACTGTTACTTTCATTTCTGGCATGGTGCTTTGTCTATTTTGACATCTGTCAACAATTCTCTTTCCAGCACAACTGACATCTTGAGAATATGTTTAAGATTTGTACACTGAAAACTACATTCTTGAGAGAAGTTAAAGAAGACAATTGTTCAACTTTTCAAAACTATCAATTCTCTAAATCTGTAAATTCAGAGTAATCTTAAAATCTCAGCTTTTTTTTTAACATTGACAATCAAATCATAAAAAAAAAATCTATGGACATATAAAGGACATAAAATAGCCAAAATGATTTGAAATAGATGAAAAGTTGAGAGATCCATTCCTGATTTTGAAATAGTAATCAAGATAGTGTGGCATTTAATAAGGAGACATATATATTAATGGAACAGGACATTAAGTCCAGATAGACTGATATACAAAGAAAAAATGTTTTTCTGCTACACGTTTTTCAACTTTTCAGGTTGAAGTGATATTTAACTGCTAGAAGAACTGAAAATAAAGAACAACTGTTTACCAAATACTTTTAACCTAAGTTCCCATAACTATGGCAAATTTGTCAAAATCAAGTATATGATATCAGTAAGATTCTATTACTTAAACTAATGATTTTACATGAATTTCACCAAATCTCTACATTGTTTGCTCTGTTCCAGGATGCAAACTAGGGTGCCATGCAAATTTAGCTATCATGCCTCATTCTCTCCTGCAATGTGCGACAGTGTTTCTGTCTTTCCTTACTTTTCATAGTTTTGATACTTTCAATCACTGTCTTAGACTCTTCACATTCCTGAGAAATCATAGAAAAATTCTGTCTTAATATACTTAATTCATGTTTCCTCTACTGTTGAATGGTATATATTTTGTATTTCTTATAACTAAAAATATATATTTGAAGTTATTTCATTGTCAAAAATATTTTACTAAGCACATTATTTCAAGTTTTTGTGAGATGTCCTTTATCCTGTGCCAGCCAGGAAGTTATATGTCAAGCCAAAGTACAGAATACTAAATCCTTTTCATCCTCACCATCTAATTTACCAACTGTTGCATTGTACACTGCCATTTTTCTCTCCAAATTTCAAACTTTAACTGACAGAAACATTATTTGAGGACAACCTATGTCCTCAAATCTTATAATATTCATGATATCATTTTTCAATTTTTTCATTCTTAAATGTTTAATTATATAGATGACAAAATAGTACAGTTTCTTAACTGGTACCTTGTCAATTTGTAGGGAGTCATTGTTGAATTGCTTTCTCTCCCACGTTAATAGTATTCTACTGTTGTATATTTTGGAGTAGATAGGCACTCCCCTCCCCCTTATAATTAGTAGAGATTTATTAAAGATAGAAACCAATCAAACATAGTTGTATATATAAGAAAAGCTGTTTTTTACAATAACTCGATTGCCTTGATTGGAAGAATTTCATAGGAAATTTTAAATATCTAGCTACTGAAGAATTGGCTGATTTTAATTTTTAAATATCTTTAATCTTAGAAGCCATGCATTTTTTTTTTTCTGTCCTGGGCACTATATGGGATGAGGGAACTCAGATTCCAAAATTTTGTATGCTTTAAACGAATATCATATATTGTTTAGAATCAATTTTATTTCATTTTTTTAAAATTGTATTTTTTTTTGGTCAATATAATATGCTTTATAACTGTATATGACTTAGGGTACAGGTTCACTCCTCTTCAGATGTATATTACCAGACTATGCTTACCACCAAAGTACCCTAATCCTCCACTATAGTTTATTGGGTCCTCTTACCACTTTGCTTCCCACAACTCTCCCCAACTTCAGTCATATTTCTAAGTTTTAGTTAAGCTAGTTTCATTTGTTCCTCTGTTCTGTTTCTTTACATTTCACATGTATAAAATCATCAGTATTTGATTTGCCATTATATTTGTCCTTCAGACTCTTCAGACTATTTTGCTGTATGCACTTACACACACACCCCATATCTATAATATGTAATTGCAAGTTTCATGGTTATGTTATAAAAATAATCTAACTTGGCAATTGTAAATAGGTCTGCAAGAAACACAGGAGTAGGGCCTCCCTGGTGGCACAAAATGTTAAGTCTCAGCACTATCAAGCTGTATACAGCCACTGCAACCTGAGTTCAATTCCCCAGGCAGAGAGTTAACCCATGTGGCACAGCAGACCTCTCCCCTCTGGCCCTCTGCTCCCCTCCAGAGTGTCTTTTAGTCAATCCACCTTTTATGGTCTCCACTCTGTCCCTGTTTAGTCCTCTCACCCCACACTCCTCTGACATATACCACAGCTCTTAAATGTATTAATAAATGAAATAAATATTTAAAAAACCAAAATAAAACAGAGAAGTATATACATCCCTTTCAATTAGTATTTTTTAAGTAGATACCTAGGAGTGAAACTGCTAGATCATATTCTAGATCAATATATAATAATTTACATAAACCCCATGCTGCTTTCCATAGTTTGGACAAGTCTATATTTCTACCAATAGTGTGTAAAGATTCCTTTTTCTTTATCAAAACAACACACAGTACTTGTTTTGGTCTTTAGAAATGGCTCATTCTCAAGGGTGTGCAGTGGTATTTCATTGTAGTTTTGATTATCATTTCCCTGATGGTAAATTATGATGGGTGATTTCCTATGTGCCTGTTTACTGTCCATATTACATTATTTGTTTTCTTCTTGTTGAGCTGTTTGAATTCTCTGTATATTTTGGCTATTAGCCTCTTACCAGATGCATAGTGTGCAAATATTTTTACCTACTCTGGAATCCTTTTGTTTTAATGATAGTTTCTTTTACTATGCAGATGTCATTCCATTTGCTTATTGCTTGCTATTGGAGTCAAGTCCCTAAGCAACTCTAAAGCCATTGTCAAGGAACATTTTGCCTAAGTTTTCTTGTATGTATTTTATGATATAAGGTCTTATATCCAAGTGTTTAATGCATTGAGTTAATTTTTGTGAATGTTCTAAGATAGTGGTCTAGTTTCATTCTTTTTGTATTTGACTGTCCAGTTTTCTCAAACCATTTGGTGAAAAGATATTCCTTTTCCCATTGTATACTATACATAAAAGTGAGGGTTTATTTGAGCTTTTAATCATATCTCAGTGACCTGTATGTCCATTTTATTCCAAAAGATTTCAGTTTTTATATTCAATATATTATACTGATATTATTTCTAATTTTTTTACTTTAACAAAATTTGTTCATAAAGCTGACAAAATGAAGTTAAGAGCACAAGTTTAAAAATACATTGATCTAGAAAGAGTGAAATCTCTAAACAAAGCTTTTGAAATACTTCATTTTTATCTCTCACATTAACACCAATACAAAATTCAAATTAAAAATTATCCAATAAACTAGGTTCTGATTTATTATTTTATATGACTCATAGTCAAGGAATATTTGTTATATTATTAAAGTTTCACCACCCATCTCTCTTTTATTATTAATTTTGTACTTCATATAGGTATTGTCATGAAAACAAATCAGTAGATCAATAAATAATTTTTATTCATTCTTCTCTAACTTATTTTCCATAGGAATCTCATAATGTAGAGACTGCAGTGTTCAACGAACAAAGTAGGATCATCACACATAGTCAAAAGAGTAATCTTATTACTTTTACTTTTGTGGATTAGTAATTTTGTTTACCTCTCATATATACTACTAGTTATAATAAACATGAAAAAAATACCAACTAGGATTTTATTTAGGCCACTCTATCTGGGGGACAATAGAAATGTGTGTTGTCTGTTCAACTGGTAAATTATAAGTTCTCAAAGTATTGCAAAAGCAATCATTTGCAATTTGTTGTAGTACCATGACTATAAAATCCCCTTCAATCTTTTTACACTGAAATACACTAAATGAATACCTTACACATTTTGTATTTATCAGTACTTCAAGATACTATTATAAGCCCACAATATTAGGTTTTTATAAATATGCACATAATACTAGGTTTTATAAATGTGCACATTGTATTGATAAACATTTAAGTAGATGAAATATGAGAAGATAAAAGAATGCTGTTCTGAGCAATTAATTTTAAGTGGATCACAAAGCAAATAGATACTTATGAAAAAAATCTAAGATATAATTTTATGTATTTTTATTCTATGAATGATTAGTGTTAATCATCTCAATGTATAGAAAGTGTGTTTTAGATCTCTCAGAATATTTAATTTATAAAATCCCCTGTTTCTATTGAAAATTTAAATCCATTTTGTGCAGGCAATTCAATATGTGACTTCTTTAGAGCCAATATGACTAACAATGTAAAATTCTAGACTCCCAATACATATAAAAAGAATAATGCAAAGTAAATATATAACATAAGAACATACAATATTTATATATTATTGTACCTAGTCCTTATGCTCTACACTTACTGTGTTTCAACTCTAATTTCAAATTCTTATACATACAAATATCAGTATTTTTCTCTTTAAGTCAGTTTTTTCTGCAATATTTTCTCTTTTTAATGGAAAATTTTGCTAAAATTTTGTTATGTAATAACTCCTCTTAGGTTTTATCTCATATCATTGTGTGATTCTTTCAATTTCCTGTATTTCTCTCTCTTTCTAGAAAAATCAGATTTTGCCTGTGACAGCAAAATAATACATGATTTATTTAAAATAGATTTTTTTAAACTTATTTACCTCTTTATCTTTTTTACTTCTATCATACAAGAATTATTTTTTCTCCATCTTCTTTGAATTTCACACTGTGGTAATTATAAAATAGCAAATATTATTTGGAATACTTTGCTAGGGTTGCCATAGCAAAATACCAGACTGGGTGACTTAAACTGTAGATGACTTTCCCTGCAGTTACAGAGTCTATAAGTCCAAGATTAAGGTGTAAGCAGCCTTGACTTTTTTTCCCTTAGGTCTGTTTCTTTGGTTTAGAGATGAGTGCTTCCTCTCCTCATTGTACACATTCTCTGTGTGAATACATCTCTGATGTCTTGTTCCACTCAGGATAATATCAGACAGAGTATCACAGATTGTGTTACTAAGCAACACCAATTATATTTGGGAGTCTGATATTCCAAATCAAGGATCTGACTATTCAGATAGTGGTAAGAATTAATCTTCTTGCTTTACAAACAGCTGTCTTCTTGATGAAAGAAACAAGGAAAGAGAAGGAGCAAAAACTCTCTAGAATCTTCTAATTTGAGTGGGTGGGGAGATGCTTCATGGATTGGCCTACCATCCTTGTGCAAGAACCATAATCACCTCAGTGTCCTTCCAATCTGGAAAGATACATGATATGGAAGGGAGGGAGTGCCAGTATGTCTTCTTACATGAATGCTGATTCCATTAGGTCATGATTCCATACTCATGACTTCATCTAATAACATGTTCTACCTCTCAAAGGCCCCATCCTCCCCAACACTTGCTATTATGTGCCTTTTATTACAGCCATTTTAGTGGAAGTGCATCTCATTGTGGTTTTGATTTTCATTTCACAGATAACGTTGAGAATGATAATGTTTTTAGCCATAATTTGTATCTTTTTTATTAAATTCTATTAAACTCCTTTACCAACTATTATTATTTTTATTTTAAAGGTTGAGCTGAAATGATTTTTATCATTAAAAACTAAAATTTTATGAGCTATATGGTGTGAATTTGGGAAATTTTGTGCCATTAATTTTTCAAATATTCATTCTGCCCTTCCTCTCCTTTCCTAAAAATCCACTTATGTATATGCTACATTTTTTATTGTGTCCAAACAAGTTTCTGACTTTATTTTCCTTCATTCTTTCTTCTTTTCTCCAATCTGAATAATGTCAAATAGTAATTCTTATGTCTGCACATTCTCAGGAATAGTTTATATTGTTTTCTTTGCTCTCATGAATGAGTCATCCTCCCATTTTTTTCTTCTGATCCTTAATTTTGGTTGGAAATTATACATTTTATATAGTATAAAGTGAACTCAAAGTAGTTTTTTTCATCCCTAGAGTCTGTTTTTATTGCTGTTTCTTGCTTAATTTCTATTATAACTCTATAATTTGTATCATTTTTCATTTGACCCTGATATCTCTTGTTTGTTAAATTATTGGTCAGCTGATGTTTACAGGAAAAATATATTAAAACCAATAATTCAAATAATATTTGCTAAGAGAGTTGTATATTATGGTATATCTTCACACATCATGGGACATTTTTATCATTTTGTGTTAATCTTTACATCTTGATTGAGTAGAGACTCAAAGTTTTTTCCACATGTAAACGCTTAGACACTTCTTAGTTATTTCCTAAACTTTTGTTCAGCCCTGGAAAGCAGATAGCCCTATGAATGTAAGAGGCCCTCTGGATTTGAAGGAATATTTCATTACATTTCCAAAGCCTTCTAAACATTTCATTTTGTAGCTTTTCAAGCTTTTTGGTTTGTCTATCATTTGTTGCAGCTATTATTCACTGCCCCAGGGATCCACATAGTTAAACAGTTGACTTCAGTGGTTATTGACAATGCTCCCATGGAAACAGATTTTTTTTTTTTTTTGCACTGGGTAAGTTCTGAGTCAGATCAAATAAATCATCTATGCAAGTGGTTATTCCCGAAAACCACTGGAAAGTTAAAATAATGATAAATATATGAGAATGAAGCTTTCAAAAAGTTTCAGCATTTTGAAACCTCAGGTGATTGCCAGGCTGCTGGCTTTTTTCTTGATTATGTGCTGTTACATACTTGGAGACAATAAGAATAGAGAAAGAAAATACTGCTAAATTTGTTGTCCTTACTGAAATTTAGCCATTTTTCTTTAATAAAAACTCCTAGATTGCTGAAAGCCATAGAGGATGGGAGTATCCTTTTTGAATGAAAGAATGTAGGTTTTGTTGTATACAGAGTAGTTGTATAATTAAATAAAAAAATTAAGTAAATAATTAAGTAAAAAAAAATCACACTATTGTCTTTATTTGGAGATTAAGTATGGTTTTATGAATTGCATCCAGGCACTATGTTGAAGAGGAGTGAATTTACAACAATTAATTTTTTTTGTCAAATCTTTTAAAACATGATGTGCAACTATTTAGTCAAACATTTTCTGAAATTTGTTGTTGAGATGTTCCTGGTTGAAATTTATATTTAAATTGATGGCCTTGTTTTGAATGAGATCACTCTCTATAATATGGATAAGACTCACACAGTAGTTGAAAATATGAATAGAAAAAAAGGCTGATTGCCAAATTTGGGGAGAATTGATACACTTTTTTTTGTTTGTTTTGATAAGAAATATATTTCCATCAATTAGTATTTTGTAATGTGCACAATGATTATAAATTATTTGCATGTGATAATATCTACAAACTAGTTTAATCAAATTTTATAAGTTTTATGAAGTGAAAGATCAGAGAAGTATACATTTATAATAATATAAAGTTATTTTGTATGTAGTAAAAGTTAGTATAGATCAAGTAATGCTATAGAAACATAAAGACTTCTATTTTTTAAAAGTGATTTGTGTTGATTTAATTCATCATAGAAAGCAGTTCTTAATTATCTTTGATTCCAAAAATCATAACTTAACAGCATACATATTGAATGAGATATATATGAATTATATTATAAAGGAGAATATCAGTTTATAACCTTATATTTGTTTATTCTAGTTTGAAGTTCATTTGAAACAATAATAGCTATAATGTATGTTTGCATGGATTGTGTTGATTCTGAAAGTTTGTAAACATCAGTGATAACTATATTTAAAAGAAAACCATGACTCTTTTATTCCATTTTAAATTTCAGCAATGGACTAATTTGAATTCAGACTAGGAACAGTGGCAGACTGCCAAAGCTATGATAATTTAAAAAAATCTTTCTTGCTCTTTTTGGTTCATGACATAGACTGCAAATATGATAGGAATAAGTGAGCATGTGCGCACACAGTATTTTTATGTGATTATTTAAGATAATGTTTCAAAGCAAAAAAAAAAAAAAGATGTCTCTTTTTTGTTATAAAAGTATAATAAAGTTTATCAAACAACAATGTTATATAACTAGTTAACTAACTTTAGACATATGCTTTCAAATTTTGAATTACTTTTTTCAATATAGATTTCTATTTATTTTGGTTGTTTTAAGAATGGTTTCACAATAATATATACACACTCACACATACATACATATGTATAGTTGTGTGTGTGTGTGTGTGTATGTCTAATACTTTTCAAACTGACAGTTCTGGATCTTTTGATTCATTTTTCAGTTTACAGAATTCCAGAATTTTAAATTGAAATAAATTATAAAGAGAACTTGACTAAATATTTACAAGCATGTCTTTCACTGTATTGCATCAATTCCCCTCAAAGTGGTAACTGAGACAACATGTTTTCTTGAAAAGATGAATGACAACAAAAATACACCAAAGCACTTAAAACTCCCCTTTTTACAATCTGATTATCTAAAATACACACACACAAACACACATCAGCATTAGTCTTACATAAAAACATGGTGACCAGAATTCTAATTTTAAGGAAGGCAGCTTAGTTTTAAAATTTTAACCAATATAAATGGTAATTTAAATTTTTAATAGCCTGAAGATATTAAAGGAATGTTCAGCCCAAGGACTGGGGGACAAGAATTATTGGTACATACAGTAAACTTTTAAACTTTGTCACATGTCCTAAAAATGAATGCATATTTCTACTTGTTACTATATTTAACAAGTATCAATTAATTTAACACATGTCAAGACAGTGTCAATTAAATTGTGTAGATACTTTGCAATCAGTTATTTCTATGTTACAATAAACAGTTAAGGCTAATCTATGCTTAGTCAATTACATAAAATCTCAGATGTCTGTGACTTCTAGATACTATCTGTTACTATATATTTCATTATTCTTATTTTCCACATTTTAAATTCTGAGGCAATATAACTTACTGGATAAGAAAACATGACTAATACTCATTAATCACCTATTATACCTACTGTTAGCACTTCAAATATGTCAATAACAAATATGACATTAGTTGAACACTCAAACTCTTTCCATGAATTACAACTTAATGAGAACATACATCATGAAATTAAGCTGCAAAAAGGCATTTTCTCTAGCAAACATAGATATATGTACTCCATTAAATCTTTCCAACAAACCATCAGTGATTTTTACATTTTAGAGTTAAGAAATTATGAGAGTTCAAAAATAAACCCAGACTTAAAAGAATACTTAACCTTTGACAAATGAGGAAAGAGCATACAAAAGAGAAAGTCTCTTCAAAATAGTGCTGGAAACTGGTAATATACAAAGGAGAAGGAAACTAGAACACTATCTCACACCATACACTATACATTGGGTCAAAGGAGATTAAAGACTTATATGTAAGTCCTGAAACCATAAAATACATATAAGAAATTGCAGGCAAAATGCTATACAACATTGACTTCAGTGATTTTTTTGAGGGACTCAACTTCCACAGCAAGGGAAACAAAAACAAAAATAAACAAAATAAATGGAACTATATAAAACTAAAAAGCTTCTGCACAGTAAAAACAATTATCATTAAAATAAAAAGACATTCTAGAGAATGGAAGAACACATTTGAACATCACACATCTGAAAAATGGCTGATATCCAAGATCTACAAAAGACTCCTACAACTCAACCAACAAGAAAACAATCAAAAAACTGTGCTGAAGAGCTAAATAGATACTTTTTGAAATAAGACATACATATGGCCAATAGACACATGAAAAAAAAATGCTCATCATTTCTTATCATTAGAGAAAAACAAATCAAAATCACAATGAGATACCATATCAGACCAAAACAAAAACAAGAACTGTTGGCAAAGATTTGGAGAAAACACAACCCTTCTACATTTTTGGTGGCAATGTAGACTACCAGCTTGAGAAACCATTATGGAGGTTTCTCAAGATATCAAAAATAGATCTATGATAAGATCTAATAGTCAGTTACTGCAAGTTCCACCCCCAACCCCGAATAAGTCAAAAACATTAATTTGAAGGGATTCCTGTGCCTGTGTTCTTTTCAGCACTGTTTACATTAGTGAAGAGATGGAAACAAACTTAGTACACAATGAGAGATGAATAGATTAAGAACATATTGTGTGCATACAAAATAAAATACTACTCAGGTATAAAATAGTATGAAATCTTGCCATTTGTAAAATGAATGGAAGTGAAGGGGTTTAGGCCAATCAAAATAAAACAGGATGAAAAGATAAAAATGTGTTCTTACCCACATGTGTAATATAGAAAAACAGAACCAAGGAAGAGATGAAATCCAACTTAAACAAACTCTAAAAATTGGATTGTAGACTTCCAGATAGGGAAGGTTAGCATAGGGCTCAATTGTGGAGGGAACCCAGTGGATTATGATGGTGGGTGTGGTGTAGTAATATATACCAGAGGAGTTGTGATCTATATTATGAATCACATACAGTGTTGTATGTCATCATTACCCCAATAAAAGTCATACAAGTAAAAAAAGAAAATCATGACCAACTCAAGACAGAAAGAAATTTTGAAAAGCCTGTCAAGTAGTCATTGTTTAAAGTATTATACTTTAAACAAAGAATAAAGCAAGTATTTGGAATTACACATACATTTATTCAAATACTTGTTATTTCCATTTTAATGAATGGAACTACAGGGGATAATATATGAACTATACAGAAACACATGAATATAGTTACTATATTTATGAACAATTATATAAACAAGTAGCAGTTGTTATTTTCCTAATTAAATTAACAGACAATTATTGCAGTGAAACCCTTCAGAAAGTCTATCAGAGTATCTGGTAAATCTTGCTGTGATTAATGCAAAATTTATAAATACAATAAAAACCACATAAGTTCCTTTCTTGTTTATTAAATACATACCACAGACTATTCATTATTCAAATAATGTCTTTGCATGTTGTCTTCATATGGAAAACCTAGAAACTTAGAGTGCAAATCACTACAACGTGTGCTAATCTTGAGCTGTATCTTCCAAAACATTTTCATTTTTTTTCAAAATGCACTCATGCAAATAATTATTTGAGAATGAGACTAAATATGTAGTAGCAATCAGTTACATTATTAACTGATTCAAATCAAATGAAGTGATGAGAAAAACATACAAGGATATAGACAACTTAGGTGCAGATACCTTTATTTTTTTATTATTAAGATTTATTTAATTATGTTTGACATCACTTATAGTCCCCAGGGAATTCCCACCACCATTTCACCTGTACACCATCACCTCAGACCCTTGTGCTCTTTCTGCCCTCATCTAGGTCTCTACCCTGCCCCTCCCATGATCCCTTTGGTTTGTCCTTTTGTTCTTGTTGTATTTTTTGTTTGTTTTTAGTTGTAATTGTTCATTTCCTTGAGCTCTCTTATTATTATTATTTATTATTATTTATTTTTGTAGTTGTTTTTCCTTTACATTCCTCCTAAGAATGAAGCCATCCAATATTTTTCTCTTGCCGTCTGACTTATTTTATTTTTTAAGGTTTATTTATTTATGCATACAAGAGTTGGGGTACAGACCAGAGTTGCAGGAGGTGAGAAGATTCACCAGAGACAGAGTGGAGAGCAGAACAGGCAGACTGACTGAAACACACTGCCTGCCAAGGGCGAGGCAGGAGAGGTTTGCTACCCATGTGAGGTCCCTCCCAGGCCGGCAGCAGGGATCGAACTCATGCTGCAGCGCTGTGGTTTGCTTCACAGTGCACCACTCAATCCACTGCACTACCAGGGAGTCCCTGCCTTCTGACTTATTTAACTGAGTATAATTCCTTCTAGCTCCATCCATGTTTCTATAAAAGGCCCTAGTTCATCATTTTTTATTCCTGAATGGTATTCCATTGTGTATATGTACCGCATCTTCTTGATCCAGTCATCTACTTTTGGGCATTTGGGTTGTTTCCAGGTCTTAGCTATTATAAATAGTGTTAGGTGCAGATACCTTTATGGTAGACATTATATTATGGCTTGAAAGTGACATATAGTTTTAAATAGAATGTCAGTATCTTTACTTTGTCATTATCACTGCTGTAAATCTACCTCAAATATAATATGATCAATGCTATTTTAGTAAAATTCAATTTTAATCATTTTATTGGGCTCCCACAATTTATATGTTGAAAACCTACTCTCCCATAACATATAATGGTATTAGGACATGGGGCCTTTGAGAGGTATTTAGGTTTAAATATATTGTTGAAGGTGGAGCACTCATAAATGGAATTAGCACCCTTGTAAGAGTCACTAGAGAGTTTGCTTCATTTCTTTTTGCCCTTAGAACACAAGAATATGTCAGCCTCTGACCAGGAAAAAAGTGCTCATTAAAATCCAACCATGCAGGCATTGTGATCTCAGTCTTCTAACTATTGCAACTATAATAAATAAAAATTTTTGTTCATGAACTCTCCACACAATGGTTTTGTTATAGCATCTGAAATAGCCTTTTACTTTAGATGTTTACTTTATGGGATTTCAATACGAAGACTCACAAAGCTAAAGTCATGGAACACTTTCGAAGGATTTGCCTGTGTTTTACATTTCATATATTATAGAATCAGATAAAATCTTATTTTCAGTTTTCATTTTTCAATTACTTTTAAAACATTTACAAATATTCTATAACTATTTCCTTTTTTTTTAGCTGATGTTTTACATACACACATAGGAGCACTCACACATATCTATTTATAGGGCACCAGGTATTCTAACTCTACTGAAACAGTTTCCAGACCTGTAAGACTAGATATTTTATTTGTTCTAAAAGAAGCATTGCTGAAAACATCTAACTGCCATTAACCTCAATAACAAAAAAGCTTTGCTGTCATTTCTCAGAACTATAGCTGGAAAAACATTTAATTAAATCACTTTCAAAAAGACATTTCTGAAATGTCAGTACCTGAGCATTTATTTCTTGAAAAGGCTAGAAAATGCCATTTTCCATAATATCTTTTTTTTTATGACAGTGTCTCCAGTTTCCATGATAGCCTAAAAATTAATAACCTATTAAAGGCAATGTCTCCATTTATTCCAGGAAGGCTAAGAATAGTTGTGAAACCTAAAGCTTCCACATCACACTCAGGTTTTCTGAGAATGAAGTTTGTATGTGTGTGTATGTGTTTTCTTTTATTTTTTTTTAATGTTCTAATAGCTGTACTGAGTAGTTTTTTGAAAATGTTTTGAGAAAATGGAAACTGTAGTAAAATTTTAAAGAACTCTTTGTTCTTAAAGATGTACGCAGCTCAATTTGTCCAGGTGTGCTCTTATAATAGACAGGTAAAGAAAATATAGTAAACAAGAAACAGTTTTGGAAGGAAAGAAATCATTGATTCACAGTTACTGAGATATAGCTATCTAACTGCTACCTTTAAGTTCAGTATTTTTCTCAGTATTGGATATGTGGGACATAATTTAGGAAATATGTTTAATAATATCTACTTATTTTGCTTTTATAATGAAAATATAAGGTTAAATCTATTGTTCATTAAGAAGTACAGTGATGTTTTTAAAAGAAAAATATATGAAACTATTCATTTTTTGTTTGTTTGTTTTAGAAATGTCTTGTTTTCCATCACAAATTTTGTATGTCTTCATCAACGAGGAGAAATGCAGGATAAAAATTGAAGGTGTTAAATTTTTTCTTTTAATTAATTACTTATCTGTAAGTATATTTTTATCTCAATTTTACAAGAATTGTTTTCTAATTTTGAATTCACCAATCATTTACTCATTCCTTCATTCATCAATCAAATAGGAGTTCAAATATCACCATTTGTGTATGCTTGCTTATCTCAGTTGCAGATTATTAATGACTTAAAATCAATGGTTTCATTATTTTTAAAAATTGTTTATATTATGTGACTGTATAGTAACTTCAGTATTATATACAATTAAGATAAAATATAAAATTAAAAACATTCTTAATAAAAATAATTTCTAAACATCACTGCCATCATCAACATAACCAACACTAAGAGATTTCTGAATTCCATTTTCGGTGATACACCATTTAAATTTAGTGCCTGGCCCTGAAATATTTTTTTTTATTATCTAAATACAGAATGCAATGATTTGATTATCATCCTAGTTGTTTCAAATGACATGCAAGTAATACGTACTAAGATAAAAATTAGTGTAATAGTAGCAACTCCTTCTATCCCATAGTGATAAACTAATTGAAATTAAGTTATCAGAAAACACTGTTTTCTGCTAATTATTAGAAACAAAGATTATACTAACACTAGCTAGTATTAATCATCAGAAGATAGCAGTATGCCACAAAGTCCTAGTAGTGTTTTCTTATAATTTACCATTCTTTTTCCATCACCACCTCCATTTTCTAGTCCACTATTAATTCATATTTAGAAGTACCACAAATTAGCAATAGCCTTAAAATATAATACCTGAAAACCAAAATTAATTTTCACTTAAAACATGAGCATCATGTCTTATTACTCAATATACATTTACAAACATAAAGCTCTAACTTCTTGCTAGTATTAAAAACCCTCAGGTTTTCAATTTTGGGTTTGAGTCAAGCAATGATGATTCATGTCATTTTATTTATTTTTTAAAATATTTATTTACTTATGCATACAAGAGCTGGGGTACAGGCCAGAGTCACAGGAGGTGAGAGAATTCACCAGAGACAGAGTGGGTCATTTTAAATCAATTATTCCATAAGAACAACTATATATTCAGAACATCTTAAAATAAAATTTCTTTTAAAATAAAGTAGATTTATAAAAAACTATAAAATATCAGATTTTCTATAGAACCTTTGTCTTACTTGTGATTGTTATGGCTTATATAAACAGATATTTATACCTTGTATCTAATATTTAATATATTTAATGCTAGTTAATACATTTAATGCATATATTGAACATATATACCCTAGGTTACATGTAAGATATGAATGACTGATTATAAACCCATATATCATGAGATAATTATATATTTTAATGTGCAAAATAATATCTGATGTATTGTGTAACAGAAAATGTTAAAGAAAGAATATAAACAATAATATATGCCAAAATAAGATCATTTACATATTTTAAAAATTATAAGATGTAGTTGCAAACATTTAATTCCTAGAAGATATTATTAGTTAAAAAAAATTTAATCACACAAACTATTCATTTTCCTGAGTATCTTCATTGTTGTTTGTTTCAAGGCAAATATTTTAGACATAGATAAATTCATTTTCAATGGCATTTGGCTTGGCTGAATGGCTAAGACTGTTTCGGAAAACACATTCAAGTTGGGTGCTAGGCTATATGTTGTGTCATATGAGTCATTTCCTTTGTCTAATAATACCAATTTTTTTTGCATGTGTGATAAATATTGAATTCATTAATTAAGATTTAAGTTACTGAATGTATACTGAAGTATTCCTACTACAGTATTTATATATCTTTGTATTTTTTCTCTTAAATTAGTTACCAAAACTACAGTCTATATAGAGAATGCAGTGTTAATGTTATAGCAAACAAGATGATATTCTAATTCCACAACAAGTTCCTCCATGGAATCACACGTCACACTTGTAATTTTAAGAATCATTTGCTTCCCAATTAGTTGTAATATGTTCTGGGCCAGTCATTTATGACACTTGTGCAAAGAGTACTTGTCTATAAAATTATTAATACTTTATTTGCAGTTATTTTATTTGCAATAACTACTAGCAGTAGACAGGGTCAGACATATGTATTTTTAATATGACAACAGATACAAAAAAGACAAATTAGGTTACCACAGCTTCTCTCCTATCTGCTTCCTGTTGGCTAGAAATGCTGAATTTACCCTTCAGCTCCATGTGACAGAGTTTGTTTCACATTCTTGCTTTCTACTTGAAATCAGGGGATTTCTTAGAACCAGTTATATATCTATATTGATTGTAAATGTCAGATTTTGCTTTTCCCTGCTTTCCCAATTTCTGTATTTTTTTTCCCTTTAGATTAGTCCTTAGCCTAGTCTCCATTCTTCACCACAATTCTATTAACATTTTTTCTAGTTCAACATCAGTCATAATCCTTTTCTGTGATCTAAATCATAGGGTGCTCTAAAGGGGGTAAACTTAATATAGTCTTTGCAGTGATGAATAGCTTCCAGGAAAAGGTGACATAAAAATTGATAAGGCAAAATTAGCTGTTAAAATGTTTTCACAGGAGAAAAACCTGTTTTAATTGTACAGATCAGTTCATTTGTAGCAAATGTAAATACCAAATTTATTGTCATTTGCTGAATCTATTACATGACAAACAACAACCTCTTGCTGGATAATTACATACAAAGTAGACAATAACTTTTACAAATTAAATAAAAAATATAGAGGGACACTAGAAGTCACTGTGTGCCCTTTTAAAGAAAAAAGAGTGTCCCATAGATAAAGTAATTTTTTACAGATATGACTTTAGGTATTTGGTGGTCGTTAGATTTTATTTTATGATATCTAAAATATTTCACAATTATTCAAATATATAATAAAATTCAATGATCCCACATCAGTTATTTTTATCTAATAAACATATGATGAAAGGAAAAATTATGATTTTTTTTAACTCTGTTCATCCCTTTGTATAAGAAGTCTTCAGAAAATTAAGGGAGTTATTAACAATATACTTTATTCTTCTAACATTCTAGAAAACTTTTACTAAAGGCATAGTTACTTTATATAACATCTCTTTAATCCCAATTGTGTTCAAATGACTAGGTTAAAACAATCATTCTAATGTAACATAATATTAAGAGCTATATTTTTCTCTAGTAACTAACTGTTATATTGACTAGCAACATTTATCAAGTTTAAGCAGTAAATGACTCACTTATTTACAGGGCATCAGTCAAATCAATATCCACATTTGACTCAAACTTATATATGTTCAACATGAATATTCAAACATTATTTTAAAATATGCAAATACTTGCAGTGAAGCCAAATATTAAGTATCCTAGGTAATGTTTGCAATTTTTAATATATATTTACAGAGATGAGGTTTAGAATTTGACTTACTAAAGAGATTAGTTTGTATAAAATATGATTGAGTTCATGAATATTAAATGTACAATATTTCTTCTCATATCTTTTCCTATATTCTTGACAGAATACAACAGAAATATAGGCAGACTAAAAAGCAATATTTAATCTTGATGTAATATTTTAAAACATACCATCAGTGATATTGTATGTGTATGTATTATATTAATTCTGTTATTGAGATTACTGGTTTACAACTTTATATGTGGTTTAGGGATATAGTTTCACACATCTTCACATATGTGTTACTAAAATTATTTACAATGTTTTGAGTGAAATTTATCTCAAAATGGATATGGCAAACCCCATGATAAATTATCATTGGTAAAACTTCATACCATCACTCACATATAGTATAAACTTAATAGTTAGTAAGTAGTTAGACATCTATAAAAAAACTAATGGTAAATGCTCCATAATATCATGGCAAAGAATATATGGTGTTTAATCTTTGTTTCCCTAACCTATAAGAACTGAAGAAGAAGAAAGTATGTAAGTTATGGTATTCTTGAAATGAATTATATCCAAATGATTAAAGTCAAAAGAAAGGAAGGAGAAAAAGAGAGAGCCACAGAAAATGAAGGGGTAGAGAAAAAATCTTATTTATAGAAAACGGAAATTTGATTTTTAAGATGATGGTACAATATTAGAATTAGTTTAGTTGTGGTTTCCCAGCCACATTAATGGTCACTAGAAAAGATTTAAATTGATCTTTTGAAGTTTTTGAATATTATATATACCATAATATTTCAAAGATCAGTCATATACTGACTTTCTATATATATATATTTATGATGATTTAAAATATTTATATAGTAAATATGCTTTGTATGAGTTTTTTCTTAAATATGAAAGTTTATTTTTCTCAATAGACTAAAATATTAAATATTAGTGGCTGTTTCTTGGCTATCATCTTCAACTAATGTTTTTTAGAATATTAAAACATTATTGCAGTATTAACTGGTATTCTATAATATATCAGTATTTCTAGAAATTCTGTGGTAGAGGACTATCAGTTCCTAGGTGGTGGGTGTTGGGTAGTAATAATAAACACTTGAAGAAATATAATCAAACTTAAAGAAAAGTGCTGTAAAGAGAACCCTAAAAACATTCTGAACTTTGGAAAGAAAATTACCCATTCCTCAAGATTTCATTTATATTTCCATAAACAAAATCATTATCTTCTATATAACCACAATTTCCATATGCAATTTTAAACTTTGATGTTATTACTATAAACTGATATGTTACTAACATCTAGTCTTCACATACCACTCAAATATCAATTTTTTGCAATGTCTGTTAGCCAGATTATTTACACTAATATCATACACTGTATTTAGCTATATCCCATTAGACTATAACCTTTCTGATTATATCAATATGACTATTAATCTCTTTCTGATTGTAAAGCTGTTGATATTTTTGAGCAATGTTTCACAAAATGATGCCCAATTCTTTGGCATTTTTGTTTGGATACCCTTCATGCATCAATGACATGAACAGCAGAGAAAAAATACTCTGCTCCATTAGATGACCTTCCCCAGGTTTATTCTACTTGCCATGATTGAGCTTGTACACTCTTAAGTTAAGAATACCCCACTCTGTTCCTTTATTACTGTTATTCACAGTGCCTGCAATAACCCCCCATGTTCTTTTTACTCTGTAAAGCACAGTTCTCACTATTTGCAATAGTCATGGTCTATAAAATCAGCAGATTCTGGATTAGCAAATGCTGAACCATTGCTCTTAAGAGAAATAGAGATTTAGACTCCTATGATCCTCAGTTATATTATTTGTCAATCAGTACTTTGTTGTTCTTTCCTTAATGGTTTTCTTAAACGCACTTTATTGAGTTCATATTGATTCACAAACATTGAATATAACCAACATTATATAACTAGTTCCTGAATTAAGTGCATCTGACACTCTCTACTAGGCACATCACAGTGTTCCCACACTCAGGAATACTAGACAGCGCCACAACACTACAGTGATGGCCATTTTAAATAGCAAAACTAGCATCAGAAACGTGGGAAATGGTGGCACTAAAATAGACTGCATCAAGGACATTGTTTACAGCTTGACAGCTGAGGCAAGTGGGGAGAATGGTCCCTTGTTCCACTTGTGCTGGATAAGATGGGTTGGCAAGTTAATCTCACTCCTTGGCTCTTTGCAGATACCTGCAAAAAAGTGTCACAAGTATTTATTTGAGCAGGAAATTTCTCAAATTGGCATTTGAGGATAAACTGTGTTCCTAGGAAGCCAGAGAGTAACAGAATAGGCCCTGCACATGATGATTCTTTTCTACGTGTGAAAAGTTAACCAGCATTTCATCTCCCATAGGCTTCGGTTTCCTCAATTTAAAATGGCAGTAATAATATGACACTTAAGAGAGGATATGTAGTGGCAGGAAAGGGGCACAGGGCAAGTTCGGGATGGTTCTTAGCAGATGAGGGGTAAAGGAAAGGAGTCTTGGTGACCTCGGTGGCTTTTATGCTTTTATTGCTCTCTACATCAGAGGTGCCATCAGGTATCTGTCAGGCATAGTTGCCAGGGGGCCGGGAGGCTGGCAGGCCTCCCAGCCCCCAGCGCATTTCACCCTCTCTGCTGCTTTGCTACCACTGCTCGCTTGGTACTTGCTGCTCGTATTGTTCAGTACTGGCATCTTCATGACACCGCCCATATAAGCCCCTGTCCAAACTCAGGTGTGCCCACTTGCACATGCCCACCTAGGCATGCGCGCAGCATGCAGGTGTCCATCATTATATTAACGGCGGGAGGGTGGAAAAGCCTGAGACTTTTCTCAGACCCTACAGGATAAATGTACAATCCACCAGTTTCAATAAAGTACTATGGAAATTGAAAATTTTCCCAAAATAAAGTTAATAAGCACAGGCCCCCTAAATACATAGTTACCTATAAAAGAGTACTGTAGAGTCGAGGCCAGGCATTTCCTCTAGTCTGAGCAGTACAGTTTCTGGAACCGTGCCTGCTCTCTGGTCCAGCTGCATGGTATCACAGGCGTCCTAGGCTCCGGGCCACAGGTGTAGATGCTGGAGCTGTGGTGCTTGGCCTGCAGCACAAGATAGAGGCCCCGCTGGTGCACACGCTTGAGCTAAATCCTGCGGATGTTCCCCACCCCTCCTCGCCCGCGGAAGGTGCGCAGCGAGCGTACTTGCGTGAGCGTGCACGGGTGTGAAGCGGAGCAGGTACGAGAGCTCGTGCATTACAATCTCAGGCAGCAGGGCCAAGCTGGCTGCTTGCAGCTGCCATTCTGCCTGAGAGCACTTGTAGTGTGTGGCAACCTACTGCCTGACCTCTATATACAACCTGTGCAAACCCTCTGTGAGACCAGAGAGACCTCAAGGACCGTCATTCCCGATGCCACTGGCCATATAGGACACCTGAAATTTTTCCTGCAGCAGTCTTGTCATTCAGTAAGATACCTGACTTGATTTCACACCGCTGACGTGTCACCTGACGTCTTCCAGTGCTCCTTCCCTGCAAGTATTTACTCCACCTACTTGTAAACACTTCAAGGAAACCCAGGTGAGAGCATATTTCTTATGCAATAAGTATACCATAGATTTCCTTTTTTGTAATTAGGCTATCTAATGGATGTATAGTTAGCATTTTTTCTATGTGCTGTCAAAATACTAATCATATATAGTGATAAGTAGGTGTCACTTTTTAGAAAAAAATCTAACATTGTTTGAATTTTTAGTTTGAGTCCTGATTTTAATATCACTTCTAATTTATCACTGTATTATAAATACACTTATAAATGAGCTATATTTATTTTTGGTTGTAGTGTAACAACAGCAGATATTAGAGGCTTGTTTTTGTTAACTTCATAATAAATTCTCCATTGTGTGTATCTAACTCTGTATCCAAATACATAGATAGATAATGGAGGGGTGTGTGTGTGTGTGTGTAAATTAATCAGTATTATTAATTTCAAATGGTTACTTTCTCATTAGCATTATGATTGTTCTTCAATAACAAACTTATGCTGTATGTTTATAGTCTTTTATTATTTTTTTGTTGTTGAGGTAATATTAATTTACGACTTTGATTGTATTTTAGAAGTATATTCCCTGGTCTTGTGTTTTTGCCACAGTATACACACTACCAAAGCATTCATAGTCCTCCATCACAGCACATTCTGCTCCCTCCCCACTATGTGGTGGGCTCTACTTCTCTCCTCCTTTTATAACCTCAGTTCTACAGTCAGATTTCTAGGACTTGGTTCTGCCAAGCCCTTTTATTTGTTTCTTTGTAGTATCGATGTAATTAACACCTTCTGGTATTTGTCTTCCCTGTCTCTCACTTGCTTGGCATAATTACCTTCAGTTCCATCCATGCTGTTGCAAATGCAAGATTTTATCTTTCTTATAGCTGAGTAGTATTTCATCATGTATATATATCAGCTCTTCTTAGTATACTCACTTGTCTTTGAACACTTAGGTTGTTTCCATAGTTTAACTATTGTATATGGTGCTATAATGAATACAGAAGTGCATATATCCTTTTGGATTAGCGTTTTTGCAGTTGTCCAGTAGATACCTATATTATTCTGACAAACCTCTTAAAATATACTTATAACACTTTGAGAAAACTTCCAAATGTATACCCAATTTAAGTCTTTGGCTTTGATTTGTTAAGGTAGTTGGGAATGAGATTCAAGAAAGGACATGGAAAGCCAGAAAAGTATAGAAATAGTATTATTGTTTCTTTTTTTTCAGTTAGTCATAATACTTTGTTACAGTGTACTTCTTCTCAAAAATTAACAGAGATGCGATTTGTGGCAAATTTTAAAGTAATTTGCCACACTGTGAAGTGTCTGCTGCACAGCAGCTGAGTCCCTGGTCAGGGTGGGGACCCACATGGTGCAGCAGACCTCTCCTACCTCTCCTGCCTCACCCGCTGCTCTCCTCAGCAGTGTATTTTATCAGTCTACCTGTTCTTCTCCCCATTCTGTCTCTGGTGAATCCTCTCACCTCCCTGAACTCTGGCCTGTATCCCAGTTGTTGTATGCATAAATAAATAAATCTTTTAAAAAATTTTTTTAATGTACTTCACCAAGTTATCACTAATTGATCCAGTAGCAGATTTCCTTAGGGTTAAGTGGGCTTCATTGCTATCTGAAAGATTTGTGGTACTAATTCTGCATATTTTTATCAGCATTTGCTGCTCTGTATGGACACGTCTTCATGCATTACTTTTTCGGAGATTTAGAAAGGAAACACTCACAAACAAAAACACTGTGTTTTGTCAATTTGTTTAGAAAAATAGTCTGACAATTTATTTTCATTTTGTCTCTCTCAAGGTAAAGTACATGCTTCAGGGTGAGAGAAGAAATAAGGAACAGGTACTTCTTGAATTGATAGACATGACATTTGTGCAAGTAGGCAGACAGAATGATTCACAAAGTGAACTAGGAAGGAAGAAAGGTGAAATGTAAAAGCTGAAACTGAAGTTATCTACCCAATCTGTTATTTCAGCTCACAAGTTAAACATAGTATTGCAATGTCAGCATTTCTCCAGGAAAGTACAATGCTATAAATATCACTACATGGAAGCAATATTCGACCTACATCCCAATAGTACTTACTGCAGAAATTGGATAATGGTTGTCTGCAAAGTTATCAGACTTTGGCGTCTGAGCGGAACAGAGAAGCAAGTCCCATGTAAGATGGTGATAAAATATGTTGTAAATTTTCAAGTTTGAACTGGCAAATTTTGTCCAAGATACAGTTTTAAGAAATGCTAGATTTAGTCAGCATCTTGAGCACTGCCTTAACAGAAATTGATATTTCAATTCCAAACTGTACTAAATTGTAGTTGAATGGTATAAATCCATAAAATTGTAATCCTAATTGATGAAAAGGCACTATCATTTTCTGTTTCAAAGCATGTGTTCATGTTTTAGTGCTAATCACTTAGAAGTGTTTGGGATACCACAAAACAATCTATAAAGTGTTTGGAAATCAATAGGTGTATCTTTATTTCCGATGGTTGTTGGTATTTTGTGTTTTTAGCTGGTCCAAGAAATGTTAATGTCACAAATACTCCAATCAAGTTTTTTTTTTTAAATAAATGCACTGTTTTTCATGCTTTTCACAGAACATGATAACATTTGCATTAAGCAACAGTCTCAACAGGGATAGATTTATTCAAAGATTATTTGCCACATTTATATCTGAAACAATTCCTGCCAATACTCTGTTAATAACACTGTGACTGCTGCTACTCTAACATTTGATTTTAATTTATTTCATTTCAGTCCAACTTGAAAATTTATATTACAGCCACAGAACTTAAAAGTTGATTTTCTCTTAAAATTTTGTTAACACTTTGAGGCAAAATATTCCATAACTAAAAATATCAAGTGTATTATTCAAGTATGTCATAATTTCTCAATAAATGTTAATATTAACATTTTATTTCTATGGAAAAGATGCTTTTATAGCTTAAACAATGATAAATGACAAAATACAAATCATCTGCCAAGGCTCAGAGAGAGTAACTGTTTCTATTTGGTGAATGAATTTCCAATGTTTTATAATAATTTATAAAATATGTTTATTCTATTCATAAATTCAAACTTAAATTACTTTTCTTATAGATATAAGAATCACTAATCATTTTTGTGGCTATAGTGTACATTACACATTGTAGTTTAAATGCTTTGTTGTGGAGTTAGTTTTTTTTTATTATTTTTCAACTCTGTACATGTTACAATTATGAATATCTGTTTGATTACTTATTATGCAACATAAATTCCTAGAAGCAAAATATATAAATCATAAGATTTAGATTTGTCAAAATAGATTAAAATCATCTGTTAGAATTTTGTAACATTTTAAGTTTTCATTAACTTTTCATATTGTTGCTCATTTTTTCATATCCTTATCAACACTGAGTATTATCAAAATTTGACAAATTAAAAATCCTTTTCAATTCAATTCCTGATTCTTTGATAAAGTTTTAAAAATACATTGTCACTGGCTTCATTCACGTTTTCCCTGACGAGTTGTCTTCAAACTCTCACCCTGTTTTTGTTTTTCCTTTGTAACTTGATAGATTATAATATAAAATAAGAATATAAACAGTTAACTGTCATACACTGAAAACATTTTTCCAAGTATAAAGAGTCTTGTTTTGACCTGTTCCAACTCTCCTTTTTTTTTCTCCCCAAGGATATACTCTATTAACTTCTTTACATTTTTGTTTCACTTTTAAATCTTGATTACCTCTGTAATTTGTTGGCCATAAGATGTTTTTAGGGATTCCATTTTGTTGTTGTCTTTTTTAAAAATTCCAAGTAATTTCTCATTTGAAACATTATTATTTACTGAATGATCTTTCTTTTGATTATTTTGTGATTGCTATTAATTGCATTTTGAACTTTTATGAGTTTATCTCTGATTTTCTTTTCTTTTTTTTTTTTATTAGTTATATTTGACATCATTTGTAGTCCCCAGGGAGTACCCACCACCATTTCACCCGTGCACCATCACCTCAGTCCCTT
>JAGFMF010011679.1:498108-561711 GCA_019455555.1 Galemys pyrenaicus | reverse complement strand
GGCTTTCAAGTACTGGGTTTCCCCTAGTTAGGTTGTTAGTCTGCTGCACCAAGCATGCCTTTCTGGACCAACTTGTGGCTTAAATACATCCCATCCCCCTTTCAGTTTAGAGATCTGCTTTCCCGGTTAACTGTTCTTTGTCATGCAGTCTCTATTTGTGAGGCTTCCCTCAGCCTAACTCGACTACCCACTCCTTCCCTATAATCCCTAAAGTTAGAGACTTAACTCACCAGGTCTGGAGCGCTTCCTCGGTTGTCTGTATTGCTGCAATTCTCCCCACGTCTAGGCTGTTTATAAGCTTTAATTTCTCTTCAGTGTAGGGCATCTGGGTTTGTCTTGTAGTTCCTGGTTCGCGGAATTAGCAGATGGGGGGAGGGGAAAGGGGGAAGGGGCTGGGGTAGGATGTTTAATCGGCTTTTCTCCTTTTTTTAGTCTCTTCTGTGCGTCCTTCTTCTCTGGGTAGGTTGATAATACAGTCCAATTTATCCTCAGTGTTACAGTTCCTACTGGGGCCTGCTGTATTTTCTCCCTTTTTCCTGTATCTTCCAGGAGCTTTCTAGCCTATTGTCTCTTCGACGCCATCTTTTTTCTCCGCCCTGATTTTCTTTTCTATTTCATGTAAAGATCGTGATAATATTTGTGGTGACATTAATTTAAATACTATGGTTTTATTGTCATACAATGACTCTTACAACTTTAAAATCTACAGTGTCAATTTCAACTTACAAAAATTTTGAGAAACAGAGATCCCTCCATGTATGTAGAGTAAACTCTATTGTCTCCATTGTTCATGAATTTAGTAGTTGAAATTTAAACTATAATTATTGACAGATAGGTACATTTAATAGGTTAAAGCAAGGTATACCTTGCTTTACCTTTGAATACCTCTATATTATTTGAAATTTTAAATATACAAATGTGAATGCATTTTTCCCAATTCATCCTTCTTACCCTATGGATTTCTTTGTAACTAGTAGGAAGTGATCTTATAATAAAAACCACTGTTCTAAGAAAATACAATAAATTGATAATTCCCTATGAGAAATTTGGGTGTACACATTAATTAGTCTCAAATTTGATATTTAAATTTCATAAAACCATTGCAATCAATGAAGTAAAACATTTGGAAAAATCATAAAGGAAAGGGAGAAATAGTAGTTTAATTTACTCAGTGCATACATATACTATATATTGGATGTTTTGACAAATACTTTGCTTGTGTATATAGTGTTGAAAACTGTTATGTTTAACATTTACTGAGCTATCTGTGTAAGGAAATAAACGTTTCAGACATAAGTTATCAGAGGTCGATGTTTTCAAGTTAAATATCAGATGCTAAAAAACATACTCTCCTTGAAACTAAATTTCAAGGCAACTGTACAGATCAACATTTTTACAATAGACAGCACACTGAATCAGATAGTTTATGTGTCTCTCCATGCTCTTTTTACTTGTTATATTATGCAAACTGTACCAACTACTTTCCTTCTTTCCCCACATTCCATTTATTTAACAAATTGTAACTCTTCCTGCAAAATCTACACTACCTTTAAATCTTAAGTACATATTTTAATTCTTAGAAAAATTTTCCTTAAGACTGACTTAGATTGAGCATTTTTTCACAGTAATTATTAATGCCCTTATAATTTTTCTTCATGCCTCTTTTCATAATTCAGTTAGACATTTTACATACTTGTACATTGTTTTTAAAACGTGGAAGAAACCCTTACTGTTTTGAAAATAGTATTTGTGATACTCTATAGTAAATAGTACCTGCTAAATATGTTTTTTGAATGTTTAGAAGCAATTCTATTCTCACTTTACAGAAAAAAAAAATGTTTATTCATGTTTATGTATACTTTTAATTATTTATTGAATGATCTTTCTTTTGATTATTTTGTGATTGCTATTAATTGCATTTTGAACTTTTATGTGTTTCTCCTGATTTTCTTTTCTATTTCATGTAAAGATCGTGATAATATTTGTGGTGACATTAATTTAAATACTATGGTTTTATTGTCATACAATGACTCTTACAACTTTAAAATCTACAGTGTCAATTTCAACTTACAAAAATTTTAAGAAACAGAGATCCCTCCATGTATGTAGAGTAAAATTATACATTAAAAGTATAATTTTCGGGCCTTCCTGATGACACAAGAGGTTAAGTCTCAGCACTATGAAGCTGTCCACAGCCATGCAGCAAGAGTTCTATCCCTGGCCAGGGAGCTAACTTACTTGGCACAGCAGACCTCTCCAGTCTGGTCAGCTGCTCCCCTCAGCAGAGTATTGCAGTGGATCAACCTATTCTGCTCCTCATGCTGTCTCTGGTGAATCCTCTCACTGCCCCCACACTTCTGACTTACACCCCATTTCTTATATGCATAAATATAAACAAATCTTTAAAAAATAATTAGCAAGAATCAACCTACATTTTTATTTTAAACTTCTCCAACTATTATTTGATCTCTGAAAAATTTTGATTAATTTTGCTTATACTTTTAGTGCTTACCAATACCAGCAGAATAATCCTTTTTCATCATTCATCCAAGAATTTCTATTTAATATTTATTTTTTTCTTTTCACTTCTGATCTATATTTCTAATAATATTTGGTGGTTGTAATCTGTTTTCACTGGTGCCATATATTATCACTTTAAACCTCTTCTTTAAGCTTATCTACTTAAAACTTTCTTTAAAAATTAAATCTTTCTACCCAATTCATGTAGAAATCACTTTTTTATTAACTTTTTTTAATTTATGTATATTTGACATCAATTGTAATCCCCATGTATTCCCCATCACCATATCACCAGTGCACCATCACCTCAGTCCCTCGTGCTCCCATTTGCCCTCAATCCTCCCCCTCTTCTCTCCCCACCAAGTGTCCCCAATTTGTCCTTGTCTTTTCATTTTCAGTTTTTGTGTCTTTATTGTTATTATTATTATTATTGTCGTTGTTGTTCTTATTCCTTTCCTTGATCCTTATTTGGTCCCCTTATATTCCTACTAGGAGAGGAACCATCTGGTATTTTTCTTTGGCCTTCTGACTTACTTCACTGAGCATAATTTTTACTCTAAAAACACCTTTTTCTGTTAAAATCATGTTATTTTTGGACTTTTAAAAAAGTTTTTTCCCTTTTAATAAAAATGTAAAAATAATTTTTTAAAGTCCAAAGATAACATGATTTTAACAGAAAAAGGTGTTTTTGGAGTAAAAATTGGTTTATAATATTGTGTATGATTAAGATGCATAGGATCACAAACTTCAGGTACATGTTACCACACCTACCATCAAGGCACCAACAATCCTCCACCGTAGTCCATTGTGAAAGATTTTAAGCTTATAGATTATGATTTAAATTGGATTGTTGGAAAAATTAGTACAGTGGGCATAGGAGCACATTGGAAATGTCCTCTCAGAGAAACTGACCTTATACATACATGCATACATATATTACTTTAAGTACCTATACTTATAGTACTATACTTAAAGTACCTTCTTTTTCCTATGCCATTTTTAAATTTTGGACAGTATTTGATTTTGCTATTTAGGCATAATCCCATAATCTAGATATATTTTTTTAATTTTATATTTAAATTTTAAATATAATGTCTATATTTTATTATTTATATGATGTTTTAATTTTATATTTAAATTTTAATTTAATCTAATTAAAAATAATAAATAATTTAATTAAATTTTATCATTGGTTTTAAAATGGCCTTGCTTTATTTTTCACATTGTTAATATTTCAAATATAAAAACACAAGGAAAAAACTAATGGTAAGATTTTATTTTTAACTCATTTAAAATCATTTTTTTTTGTACATCACTTTTTTTTGGTACATCATATATTGTGTTCATGCTTACAGGATCAAAATTTTAAGTAACAAAATATTATATTTCAATGATGTTATTTTCTCTATTTCTGTTTAAAATAATTATTAATAAGGGAGAAGCTTTCAAAATGTTTCTTTTTATTGCTCAAATATTCTTGCTTGGCCTATTTTCATGAAAAGTCATTTTTATTTTGGATTTCTTCCATTGCATTATGTAGTGTAATTAGAGTTGTATCATTTACTGAATTATGTGACAATTATAATAGTATTTATTAAAACTTGTAATATCTGAGCTGAACGTTGGGTCTAGATAGTCCTCAGGTCAGTTGTCTGTATTTAATCATAAAGGTAACTTATTAGACCCATCTAGATTTTTCAGAGAAATTTAGGTTTTTGGCAAAAAACCTAAAAGATAAAGTAAAATTTACCAGAGACAGAGATAATATTCAGTCAATAGAGTATTGCTTAAGAGGAGAATGAATTAAAAAAGTTTTTCAAAAACAGATGTGTGATTTAGGAAGATGTGGTATATATACATAATGGGCTACTAAATTATAAGAAAAGGTAAATTTGTCATTGCAACAATATGGATGGAACTGGAGGGATTGATGTCATAGAAATAAGTTAGAAAAAGGATGTTAAATACAGGATTGTGTCACTTAAATGAAGAATATGGAAAAACAAAACAGATAAAACCAAAGAAATAACAAACTCTAGAAATCTGATTATATAATTGAGACTAGCAGAGCGGGAGAGGAAGAGAGAGAGTGGAAGTGGGGAGAGTCCAATAGATTATGTGTAGAATGGTGTGTGTCTGCATAGTGGGTGTGTCATGGTGACATGCAAATGGGGGGTGTTATCCTTTGTTTCTAGATCATGTCTAATATTATAAACCAGTGTAGCCTCATTTAAGAAAAAGAACCTTCATTTGATTTGTATTAATGGGATAAGATACTGAGTTATTATTAGTTAAATGTTTCTATTTTATATATCCCTGAACCTTAGTTTTTTTTTTTTTAAATTGATGTAACATTGCATTATAATTTTATGTATTATATTCATTTTAGGTATATTACATTCCATACATTTTAGGTATTCGTCATTAAAATCTAACATGTTTGTCATACTGCATTAAATTGAAGAAGTTAAATGCTTCTTCAAATTGTTTCTATTATATTACCTTTTTTTTCATAGGGATACATTAAAGAAAATGGTGTTATCATAGAAAGGATAGCTTAGTTTCATGAAATACATGTAGGAGGACTTTCTGAGATATGGCACCAAGATAATTGCACTTGAGAGTTGAGTCATGGGTTTAACTTTATTTTAAATTAGCTGCACTCAAAAAAATAATGTTCTCTATGACTTTTTGCTGCATCTGATCTCTATGAATTCTATTGTTATGATTGATTAAATTACTGCTAATAGCAATCTAGTTTTCCTTTTTGTAGGCACACAGAGATATGAACACTCTATTTTTATAGTCTACATTAATCAACATGCACCTGTAATGTGGGGCAAGGATTATATAAGTATTGTTATGTGAATTGCCACAATTCCCCTTGAAATCAACCTTGACCATACACCTTAAGACAACAATAAGAAGATATGACCTACTTTTGCTTCATTATTTTCTTTTGCCATTCCCTTTCTTTTCTCTGCCACAAACAATGGCAATGGCACAGCAATGGCTAAGGGTGACTCCTTTTTTCTGAATCTCAGAATGAATTATGAATCCATTTAGTGAAGGTATGCTTTTTTGTTTACCATATTATGCTTGGCATTTTAGGATGCTGAAGTGAAGTTGTTAGGAAAACAGGCAAACCCCTTTCCGGCCTTCATTGAGCTTACATTGTTGAAGTAGCAGTAAAAGTAAACTATAAAAGAAAAATATTATTTCAGAAAGTGGTGGGTGTTTATGATAGTACATAACTATATGTCTTTCAATTAGGAAGTTCTAGGACTAGACTATGTTATCAGATACATGCTTCTAGGGAGCAAAAACTAAAATCTAACAAGAAAAAATGAATATCATGCAAATCTGGGTGACATTTTTCTGGCTATGCTTACAGAAAATAAAAAAAGAAAAATGGGACATTTAGTAGAATAGAAAATTTCACTAAGTTTTAAATGTGGTCTACTAGGAACTCAGTGGGAGAAGCTAAGTTTGGTGAGGGGGAAAGGTGATGTGTCAGCTCAAAAAGGTTCAGAAAGGAGTGTGCTGTCTAAAAGAATCAATACAAAATTAGTAATAACAAGTGTTGGTGAGGATGTGGAGAAAAAGGAACTCTACTACACTGCTGGTGGGAATGCAAACTTGTCTAACCAGTATGGAAATCAGTTTGGAGGCTCCTCAAACTACTAAAAATGGAACTCCCATATGATCCAGCAATCCTACTCCTAGGAATATACCCAAAGAACACGAAAACACTCATTCAAAAGAATACCTGCATAAGGGTACACATATTCTTTTGACTCTAACTCTTTTCAGTTTCATGGTATTCAAAATCATTAGATATCTTTCACTATATCTTAAATAATGGACTCACCTGAAATACATTTTATCATATACAGTGATAATTTTTTCAGGCATAGATAAAATTTCCTGAAGTTTATAAGAAAAGTTATACTCTGAATATGAAAGAAACAGTGAAACTTCAAGTATATTGATGATCTGCCTCAAGAATGAAAATCTAGGAAGAATTTAGTTGAATTTGAATAAAGGGGGAACTTGTTACATTGACAAAATTTTATTTGCTAGATAATTCCTCCTACTAGAGATAAGGTAGTGATTAGTTACTTTGGGAAAAGGGTTTTTATATGCTTGTAAGAAACTAAAATGCTATTCACTTTGGAAGCCTATAGACATTCAAGTCTTTTTTAGGTCATTGGTTCTGGTAGCTTAGAGTAGTGTTCAAGTTAGTATATTATTTTAGATAAACATCATTGTATAAATACCATAAATAGATGTTTCAATGTATTGCATAGAAAGAGATAATTTTTATGTTTCTTAATTCTTTGTGACACTAATGAGTAATTCTAGATATATACTTCTAAATGTATATAAAATTTCCAATAAAACATCTAGTTGGATATGAGTTGAAATCTTAGCTTGTTACTAAACTATTTTTAAATACAGTAAATTATCTTCTCCCATTAAGTAAGCTATCTCTTCATTTTGATGCAAGATTGAATTTTTAGGAATATTGCCAAGATATCTACAAAATACATTAGAGAATTATAGAATGTGACTTTTATTAATGAATTTAATAAATTTAAAGTAGTGTATATATATACATACTTTTTAAAAAAGATTTATTTATGTATATAAGCACTGGGGTACAGGCCAGAGGTGTGGGGAATGAGAGGATTCACCACAGACAGAGCAGGGAGCAGAACAGGCAGATCAACTGAAGTACCCTGCTGAGGGGAGCAGCCGGCACAGCAGGAGAGGTCTGCTGTGCCATGTGGGTCCCCTTCCTGGCCAGCAGCAGGGATCGAACTCATGCTGCAGTGGCTGCGGTTTGCAGCAGGGATCGAACTCATGCTGCAGTGGCTGCGGTTTGCTTCACAGTGTGTTGCTTAACCCACTGCGCCACCAGGGAGGCCCTATATAACATACTTAATAGATATAGTAGTGATGTACATTGAAAATTACATAATACAATTTCACTTCAATGAATATTTTGTAAATAAACTCAATGTATCAAAAGCTATCATATCTATGTTGATTATTATGGATGCCCTCCCTCCCCATCCTTTCTCCCTAAAATGAAGAGACCACATTAAGTCATAAATCTAACCACATAACCTTTTGAGTTTATTACAGCTTTACCAACAGATAAAGTTCATAGTTTATGAGGCATTATGTTCTCTGCTCATATTTTAATGCAATGTTTATATAATCAACAAATGTTGATCTTAAGATAAATTTTCAAATTACACTGATTTTTCAAATATTGGTTTGCAATAAACACAGAAATAAATTAAAGGCATATATTTAGTGTTTCTTGTTTGTTTTGTTTCTTTCATATAACCCTAGAAAGTAATATTGTCATATATGAAATCAGATCAGCTATTTTAACTAGGGTAAGACATCTTTCTTTCAAAATCTATCCTGGAAACACTTATTGTAGTCTATTTATGTCACTTCATATTTTTGTCAAAAGATCCCAATCAAGTGTTTAGTGAAACATTGCAGTTAATAATAAGTAACTCAGAGCTTTAAGTTTTAATCTCATCTTTTGTTTTGATTTTTATTACAAATGTGTCTGATGTTTTCACTTTTCTCCCTTATCTATTAATGTAACTAATATTACATTATGACATTATATAAGTTTCAGGTGTGAATCACTAAAAAATTATCATTATATTTTATGCTATATATATATTATATAGTGTGTAACATTTCCCCATTAAATGTCTGATTCTCTCCTTGCCCACACAATTTTCCCCTCTGTTTTCATTTGCCCACCCTCCTATCCCTTTCCCTCTGGTAACTTCTAATTGGTTGTGTAGTCTAAAAGTTAATTTTTATTTTATTTATTTCATCCATTTGTTTCCACTGTTTGTCATATATGAGTGCAATCATATGATTTCACGTTTGTCTTTTTCCATCTGACTTATTTTACTAAAAGCATAATACCTTTTGGGAGTACATGCTGTTGTAAATGGCAGGACTTATCTTTTTAAATAACCGAATATTATTGCATTGTGTTTATATACCACATCTTCTTTATCCATTCGTCAATTTTTGGGAACTTAGTCTCCATTTCTTGTCTGTAATAAATAATGTGCACTAAATATGGGGGTGCATATACCTCTGTGTTAAGGTGTAAATAATGAGAAATTAGATAATTGGACCTTATAGAATTGCTGTTTTTAATTTTTTGAGAAGTCTCCATGATGTTTGCCATATGACTGAGTAAATTTACATTCCCACCACTATACAAAGTTTCCCTCCTCCACATCTTCTCTAACACTTTCTTGTATTTTAGTTAACAGCCATTATCACAGTTGTGAGGTACTATATCATTGATCTTTTAATACGAATTTCCTTAATAATTAGAGAAGATGGACATTTTTCATGTGATTATGGTCATGTGTATGTCTTTAGAGATATGCCTATTCAGACCTTCAATTTTAATTGGAGTGTTTATGTTTTACTGTTGAGTTTTATGTTTGTATTATTTATTTTTAGATTAGTCCCTTTTGAACATAAAGTACATAAATATCTTCTCCTGTTCAGTAAGATACCTTTTCATTTTGATGCAAGTTTCTTTCAATGTGCAGAAGTATTCTCGCTTGATATAGTCCCATTTGCTAATTTTCACTTTTGTTCACTTGCATTTGGATTTGAGTCACCAAACACATCCGCAAGCCAATGTCAAAAACTGTTTATATTTTACAAAATATAATCTTATTGATGGCTATATATGTTGTTGAAATAAGTTGAAGCACCAATATTATAACTACCTATGATGATTTTTAATTGCAGTTTAATGTATCATTCCTCACCTACTAATCTACAGATTCTATGTAGAAGTCCTGGAAATCATTATGTACTTTCTCAGGGCTTCCTCTATTACAATGAAAGTAAAGTCTAGGTTAGTCTGATTAGACATTGTTTTATGATATTTACAGCATGTTTCTCATTCTTATTTTTTGATACATTTTTTGATAAATTTACTGTGTGTGTGGAATAAAATTTTTGTATATGTTTATACACATACTTCCACATAATTTTATATAAAATATTTTACCATTCTCATTGTTTGCATTGTTCAAGTCTTGGTAATGATATTTTTATTTTCTCATTGTATGAGAGTCCATTGAAACATGAATTTTAAAATTAAGAGAATTTATATATAATAAAATGATTTCACAAGTTTGGCTAGTATATAGGGGAAACATAATGAATAGTGCATGAACTTGAATTTAACATCTGTCCAACTAACATCATCTTTAAGCCAAGAAAGTAGAAGGTAGGGGAGAGGCCTAGAATTCCAAAAGGAAAGAAAATTCTGAGGAACAGGTCACTTTGGGAGGAGCAGTGCCCTTCTGTAAAGGGGCCCATCAAGCACAAGTCTGGCTCACAAGGGTGAGCAGCAAGGGAGTTATTTTACCTTTACTTTGAGTTCCTCTTCTAAAACATCCCCTTCTCTACCATGATTCCTCATTGCCTGCACCTAGCAAGATGTCACAGGGAAGGAAAACTTGTGGATATAATCAGTACAAATCTGGTGACCTGGTAGAGAATAGGATGAGCAAGATGGCTCCAGGACACAAAATACTTCTGGCATACTTATTCTCAGTTTGTGTAGCTATTATTGCTTTATATTTCTCAATTATTTGGTACCAATAACATGTCTGATATAGTGCTTTGTTATGTGAAATCAATTGTAACTGATACAGTGCTGCTGCAGTGTGGCATGCATCTGTGTTTTCTCTTATGATGCTTACCTCCTTTGGTAACTTTTAGTTATTTTTCTTCTTTACATTTATGTATCTTAATCATCAAAGTATGTGATGTATATATGATCATTTTTGACTTACACAAACACACATAGAGTTAGAATATATGTTCATCCATGTGACTATTTGGCATTCTAATTATTTCTTATGTAAATGTTACCTATAAACTAATTGTTACTCATTTCCAATGACATTTAGCTTTTGTTGAATAGCTTGTAGATAAGTATAGAAACATTTCAGTTCTTTTAATTTTCTATCTTTAATGGGAAGATTACACAATTAACTTTAACAGATTTTATTTCACAATTATTCCTTTCTTGTATTTGTACTGTTTGTTAAAAGAAGCTTAAACTAATTTAATCCAAATTTACCTCCTTATCTTATTTAAAGTGTTATGACTTCTATTTCTTCAGAAATTGAAGCTGGGACCTAGGGGATGTTGGCATTAACACTTCCAAGCATAAGTAGTTTTTCAGTTGCAAAAAAAAATGATCTAAGTATTTTCCTTAGATCATTGCTACTTGCTTCTGGCTTTGATTGGATCATCTCTGCCACTTTTCTGACAATGAATTCACCTAGCTGTAAGATATAGCTTTACCAAGGTATCAACAACATCATTTTAAAATCTAGGCATGGTGTAAATTCAACAATTTTTCACCCTTACCAATTCCCAAAGGGTAAGTGGTTAAGTTGTCAGATAAACAAAAGAAATAGTAAGGGCTTTTTTTTTGAAATATCCATCCCAGGATATGTATTTGAATAGAATAGACTTACAGCTGTCTCTGGTGTAGGTATAGTCATGCCTGGATATATAGATACTCATCTTCACTTTCTTTAAAAATCTGTTAGATTTTTTTTGTAAGTTGTTTAGGATATTGAAAAAATAGTAATAATAACTCAAGATATATATTTATATTGAACAGGTGTGTAAACATAGATATAGTGAAAATCTTTATGAAGTAATATCATATTTTGCTTGTACAGTATTGGGAAAGTATGGTAATATAATAGCCATAGAATTTATCAACAACTCAGCAGTAAGCACATAAAAACCATTTAAATAATTTCTACTGTATTTTATTTTTCAGTTATTGATCACTTGGTAAATAGATCATGGGGCATGTTCAGATTTTTCAGGAGATACACACATAATATATATATTTATATAAATTAATTTCTATATGAATAAACTGTTTTAGCAAAAATTAAGCCTTAAGATTTCACAAAGAACATGTTTTAAGAAAAAAATCCAGAAAGTATAAAGAAATGCTTTGATCAGTTTGATTACATAAATAATATTTTAATGGTAATACACAAAAAATGAGTTAAAAAGAAAACTGCAGTATTGAGTAAAAATAATAGAAATACATTTGACAGAAAGGAATTTGATTTCTGTAATATTATATGTAAAAAGTTTAAACCAAGCAGTAAAAAAAAGATTAATTGTGCATTACAATGGACATAGGAATTGAAATGTAACTTATAAAAAATGAATAACCAATCATGCATGACCATATGAAATTTTATGCATCTAGATTATAACTGCTATAAGTATGTAGCTCTGTGTATGCTGTATAAGAAATAGTAGAAAAAATATTTGAAGCATTCTATAGGTGCCTCTCTTAAAACTGTCTCTCATATGAGTATTAACCATTAGCCTAGGTTTGTTTATGTATATTTTCCTTCATTTTCTTTCAGGTTTTACCACATTTAAGCATATTTTCATTTTGCATTCAGTATTTTCTTAATGGGCTTATCCAAACTGACATATAGTAGGAATTTATTCCTTTACAACTGCAGGATTATTTGCTATGAAAGTAAACAAATTTAGACTTGAGGGATTGATTCCAAGTCAAGTAGGACTTTCACAGTTATGAGAGGGTACTTAGCAATGTGTTCTTATAGCCATAGGCTTCAACAAGTGTAAATGTGTCATTTTAGCCCTAATCAGTAAAAGTTGTTGTCTCTTCCCACATAAATTTCTCTATCATACCCAACTTCATGTTGAAGGTGGTGTACTTGCTATCGGAATTTGTTTGTTTGATCCAATAGACACTTGTATACTAGTAATGTAAATTTTTGGAAGAAGTGAGAAGAAAATATAAAAAGAATAAATTAAAGCAGAGTAATTAGTGAAGAAAGCACACTTTTTATTTATCTTTCATTGTTCTCTACTCTTTGAATAGTTTAAACATGTGAATATATTTTTATTTTATGATAATTGTTGTCATTTCATATTTAGTAATTACAATTTATTTTGAGTGGAGAGTTCTCATATATGCCCTCTACACTATTTTCGACCATGCAAGGTTTTCAACCTCTCTACCTGTACAAAGATAAATATGCAAATAGTTTATGTTGTTATACAAAAAGTAGCATGTTCTGCATATTATAGCTTATATTTATGCTCTATCAATAATCACAGTATAAATACAAAAAGTCTTATGATTTTTAATTGCAACGTATTCTATTGTATGAATAATTTATAACAATTTTATGGTGGTACATTTAGGTACTTTCAGGGTTTTTTTATTATATTATGAACTGCTGCAATAAATACCTGTGAAAATAAGCAAATTCATATACATGCAGTTCTATCTGTAGGTTTAATTCTAAATCTACCAACATGTAGGAACATCTATTTTATTGTGACCTTAGTATAATTATATTGATATGTGTGTGTATATATTATTACAACAATTGATTCTTTACCAAAAAAGTTTTATAATTAATATCAGAATTTAAAGAAATCAAATTATGGAATTCAGCAGGCATTTTAAACAACTTAGAGATAATTAAATAAGGACCTCAATCCTTCCGCAGCTCTACTCATCTAATATAAATTTCAATGGAAATTAGCATTTCTAAATCTATTATATATAATTTATTGACTATATAAATATATAGCTTATGTAAAACACACAGTACACATAAATTGAGTGGTATTTTGTTTTCTTACAAAGGTATTGCATCTTAGTTTCATAAATTAAAAAAAAAAACCTTTATTGATTTGGTATTGAAAGATTATAAAATAAACAAGAATATTAAATAAGTAAATACATTGATTATTTCCTTTTGAGAGCTGTGAGTTATTCACCTCTTTCTCTGTGTAAGGTAGTAACATGAAACCATGGCCTTTCACATTCAGAGAAAATACTTGGCAAAAGGTTGATAAATTACTTTATGGAAAAGAATGAATATAGTGAATTGACTGTCACTTAGGACTTTGTCCTCAGAATTGCAGTTACAAATTATTTTTTATCCACTTTGAAATTAGTGAACCACAACGAGGTAGTCATAAAAAAATTTACATTCCATCAATATATGGAAAGCAAATTGAAAACAAAATACAATATATTTTTATAGTGATTTAAATGCTTATATTTCTTATTGAGTATAGCATCCAAAACTCTAAAATTAGGATATATTGTAACTGTATTTATAATAGTTGCTTTTCCACATAGGAATTGATACAGCAATTTTTGCATATTTTTAATTCATTTTTTCTGCCATATTTAAAGATTTAACTAAACACTTCTCAAAATATTGCTACATTTAAATTGATAAATCTTTTCCACCCCCAACAATCAACCTCAAATTCAAATAACCAATAATTTCACAGGTTTTAAAGTAACTTATGTTTATGCATTTTCTTGTTATTTCAAAAAACCCGTGTTAAAAACATCAAATTATAATGCATAGGTTTTTAAGAATATTTTAAAGTGTGCAGTCCTATAGCAAATGTTAAGAGGCTAAGTTATTAGTGTAAAATGTTAAGTAAGTTAGTGTATTATATCCTGAAGATATATTACTTTTGGTTACATTTCGGTTAAAGATAGAAAATGTCACACAAACAGTTATAAACAAGTGTTTGCTATCATTGTTCAAATACTGATGTATATTAAGCTAGCATATTAAGACTGAATGTCCAGAAAACTCTTAAGAAGTGATTCCTTTGTCAATAGAAGTAACATTTTTGCCAAGTGCCTTGAGATTTTTGCATAAATCCATTTTAAAAATCTCTTTTTAAAGATTTTTTAAAAAGATTTAAAGGCTTGAAAATAAAAGGCCTAGAATTGCTATTGATTCACAATATTTACTTTTGTTTAAGAACACAGTCTTCGTACAAACACACAAATATATATTGAGAATAAAATTCTGCCTTTTTATTAATATATATCAAGTCATTATTTTAATCTGTGTAAGTCTAAATTTCTTACACTGAAGATGTATGAGTACTCGATATAGGCATGTTATAGGCATGTTTTAGGATTAATTTGAGATAATTAAAATGATCTCTGAGGTATCTTTTATTTGAAAATCAATATTCATGATGTCAGTTATTGTTACTATTATTGCCATATTCCTATTTAATATATTTATAATACTGATAGAGAGGTTATGATGAAGCTTGGTCTCACACACCTATTACTAAAAGAGAGAGGAAAAAAATAAAATGATGGATGTTGACCCAGAATCCTCAACATTGTCACATTTCAGCAAGGTTCTTAAGAGAACTGAAAATTAGGTTATTTGCATTCATCATACCAGACAATATTTTGCTATCTTTAGAGGTATTCAAGTCCAAACACCCAAATAATTCCTTTACCAACAAAAAGGAATTTATTTGGGGGTGAGTAGTTGTTTTGAAAAATTCACAAGAGCTGGCTGCCTACATAATCTTGAAAAGAAAATAACCTATCACCAGCACAATATCAACAGCAAGAGAAATCCAGACTATAATGGAGATCTTCCTTATTTTAAATGAGTTCTGAATATTTGAGTAAGAAACTTCGCTTGTTCTTCGTTCTTTTTTTAAGATTCATTTATTTATATGTACAAGAACTGGTATATAGGCCAGAGGTGTGTGATGGGGTGAGAGGATTCAGCAGAGACAGAGTTGGGAACAGAACAGGCAGACTGACCTAAATACACTATTGAGGGGATCACTGGGTGAGGCAGGAGCCGTCTGCTGCACCATGTAGGTCACCTCCCTGGTTGGGGATCAAACTCATGCTGCAGTTACTGCAGATGCTTCATAGTGCGGTGCTTAACCCCTCACGTCCCCAGGGAGGCCCAAAACTTCACTTGTTCTAATTGCTTTTTATGTCAACATGTATTAACATGGTTAACATTTTGAAATAGATTTTATATACCCCAAGGTATCTTCATGAGAGAGATTTCCATTTTATTTATTATAGTCAAATTAATATAAGTAATATACAATTTACCATTTTTAAGTGTGCAGTTTTGTGGCATTAAATGCATTCCCATTGTTGTGTAGTCATTACCACCATTAATCTTCAAAAGTTTTCATCTTTCCCAACTGAAACTTTGTACCTATTAAATGGTAATTACCCATTCAGCTATTCTTCTACTCTCTGACAGTTACCGTCCTACTTTATCTCTGAATTTTCTACTCTAGAACTTACATACAATGAATCAGATAAAATCTGTCCTTATGTGACTGACTTATTTCACTTAGCATAATGTCTTCAATATTGTAGTATATGTCAAAGTTCTTTCCTTTCATTATGATAAATATATACCACGTATTTCATACAGTCATACTCTTAATTCATCATCTTTTCAAGTTATTCTGTAGAGTTAAAACAAAAGCATATCAGATCTCTATTCTATAATAGAAAAAATTACTGAATTTTTAAAGACAGCTCAAAGTACTTGAATAGTCATGAATAGAAGGAATTATCTTAGGTAGCTTGTTAGCTGGTCAATTAATAATACACAGTACACATCAATAGAATTTGACAGGACAGTGTTCATTTGTACCTTTCTGAAAATTAATTAGCTTATTATCTTAGTTTAATATCCTTCAGACTAAATTTTATTAAAAAAACATGTAATTTATATCTTTGTGACTGATGTTAAAATGCTACAATGTTATTTACACAATTTGCTATTAAGGAAGAAATCATAAATGGATTGTAATGAACACTACAATAAAGAGGATGTGGTGGAAAGGAATAACAAAGTATGAAAATATTACAATGTTAGAAATATTGTCAAATAATTTTAAAACTATTTTGATAACATTACCTTCATATAGAACTACTTTTAGAAATTAATGTAAAGCACAAATCATTGGAACGTATATTTTAAGTTTGAAGTAGGCAACATCTTTCCAACAGTAATCCCCAAAATGTGAAACCTTTACATAATAGATATAAAACACTTCCATGTGGGGAGAAAATAATATTTGTGAAGTGATAAAGAATTGACTGGCTTTCAATAAGTATTTGTAGCTCATTAACAACAGAATGATGTCTGTGAAGAATATGAAAAAAAAAAAGCTATATACAAATACCCAGTGAACTATGTACATTCACTGTGCATAACACATACTCATTCTGATTTTGGACGCTTACAGGATTGCACTTCCTTGCCCACTTGGATTAAACAAGATTATGTTTTTTGTTTTGCATAATAGAATTTGTATAGAAGTGATGTCCTTTCTGAGTCTGAGTGTAATTTCTTAACTTGAACTTTTAGTTTACTGTATCTTTATCTTTCTAACTCAGTAATAATAGGAGTACTTCCTCAGCCTCATTCCTTGTGATTATGATTAGCTAGAGTTTCCAGCCATTTTGTAATAGACATTTGATAGTCCATAAACAAATCTTCCTTGATATAGCCGCTTGAATTATAAGGCAGGGAGTGGTTGTTACACCTAAACTATTATTGACTGATACAAAGTATCAAGCAAACAATCAAACAAAAGACAGACCATCTGTCTTTTGTTTCAAAAGTTCATTTTATGTACTTTAAAACAGTTTGGAATGATACCAGACTTCAGTGTATCTTGTTATCTAATATAAGAATAAATGTACCTACTTAAGGGACACAAGCTAGACCTATTTCATGCTTGAACTGGAATGAATCTATAGACAGAGGAGCTGCATATTTGCAACTTTGTGTCTCCTAATATCACTGAAAAAGGAACCAGGGACACTAGGTCACACTCTGGGATGAAGGACAATATACTAAATACAACAAAGTAAAAAGTGTACTTTAAATTCAAGAGCCATAACATGTCATATGTGCAAAAAATATCATGATAACTGCTGGATAATTATGACATCCCTTTCTCTCTCGAGACATCTGAAAATATATTCATGTTCCATTATAAAATTCTCTCTTGAGAACAATTTTCCACAATTGTATTATTCAAAGGAAACATAATGTAAATTGTATTTCAGAACAATAGTGAACTATTACAGCTTTCCCATATAATCTTTCAGAGCTACATGGGGGGAGATCCATCAAGGAATCCTATTTTGCTGTTTCCATTTCAGTGTGAAAGTTCTTTAAACTGCAAAAGGACTAGGTATTGTCAATTATCTGCTATAATGAAGTAAAGAAACTATTTCATCCAAACACTTTTCTCTCATATCATAAGTGAATAAATATAGCTACTATACATGCAAAAGATAAAATATAATATACATTGATTTATATAATATTTTATGACTACAAAATAAAAACAGATGTATATAATAATTATAATTATGAACATTTCACTGCTTTAATTGTTATATATTTTTAAAATGTTATTGAATCTTCAAAATCAAGAAAAGATTATTGAATCAAAACATAGCAGTGAGTAATTTCTGGTTTTGACAGCTTTGATGAGATCTTATCCTGTGTTAATTATACTTATGAAGTCATTTTGTATACATGAAATTATATATGAAATATAAATTAAGTAGTTGCATATAAGCTGAAAGATAATAAATATATGTATTTTTCTACCCTACAAAATAGTAGGTGAGTTTTTCATAAAAAAAACTTATCTGTGACTGACACTGTGTATAATATATGCATCATGCATCTTTCACCACATTTCTTCCCTTTTTCCCTCTTTTCCTTTTCTGGTTTCATTCTTTTTAAAATTGGCATTTTTATTTCCTTTTTCTAATTGCATTAACTACATGAAGGTTGCAATGAAGGTAGTGATTTGAGACAAGAGGACTGTACTGTCCTTTGACTTTATAGTTGCTATAGTTATCTTCTCTGCAGTACCCATTCCTCTCTCTTGTTTTAACTTTTTTATGAAAAGTTATAATTCTTCTGTGTTTTTGTAATAATGAGGAGCTATCATATATTCTGACATCTCAATCCTTCATATTTTAATTCCTGGCTCTCTACTTACAGATAAATATAAATACAAATAGCATATATTAAATATATATAAATATATCTAATAAATATATAAATATATAGTGTTTATTAACCTTTGAACAGACATAGACTTAATGTACTCTTTGGAAAAATGGAAACACTTTTTCCTAACTTAGACTATAATAGCTATTGCGGTTAGAGAAGAGATATATAAATGCAAGCACAGTAGTTGAGTTTTGGTAGATATTAAAGTGATGTTATCTCTTTTGACATCTTGCTAAACAGACTAATCTGCTAATGAAAAATGTTGGTCTAAAATCAAGCTGACACCTGTATGCAACAGTTTTTGAATTTTTATAGGCGTTTATATCAGCCAAGTAACTCTAGAGATGTTTAGAGAAGTAAATGATACATAGCAGGTGTGATTTTGATCTTGTGCAACTTAAACTGCAGACATTTGCTTTTATCACTTAAGAGTAAGGTCATTCAAGAGTGCCAAGCAATTGGTGGTCATAAAACAGAAATCAACCAAATATCTCAGAGAGAATCACATTTTCCCTTACATGTTTTTTCCTTTTAGACATGATTTTTGATTTATTAACTTTCTGAATAATTGAACATTGATTTTCTACTAATGATTTATTGTGATAACCAAAGCGACGTTTTTAGTTAGTACCTATTAAAATTGTTGTTGAAATGTGCCCATAAAGAAGGCATGTGGCAAAAAAAAAAAAAAGCCCAAAGCAGCAAAGTATGATATAACATCTCTTCTCGAGTACATGCCCAAAGTAATTAATGCATGAAACACATTTATCTACATTGGCTCCTAAGTGATAGTGATGGTCATCTCATGGTTGACAGACCTATAATATAGAAAGTGACATGGCACACTGGTTTTCTTTGAAGTATAAATCTGACATTTACTTAGAAAATACCAATAGTAATGAGAGGCCATGCAGCCATAATTCAGTTTTCAAGAACAATCTGTGTATATACTTTGTGGCTTCTTTTAAAAATAGCCACTTTGCTCACTTGATCTCTCAATTAACTAACTATTGATAGTTTGGTGTTTTTGATATTGTCCTTCTGTTGTAAATTAGTTGCAAAAATTCCTAGGGAACAATAAGTTTAAGAAATGCACATTTAGTGCAATGTTCATATTTGATGCTAAGAAAAAGTTTGTTCTTTGTGTCGTGTCACTTTTTGTATTATAGAACACGTTTTCCTTTTATTCAACAAATATTTATTGAAACATGCTTAATTTATATTTTAATGTGTTATTTTTATTGAGGTAAATTTGGTTGATAAGAGCATGTTTGTTTTAGGGGTATATTTTCCAAATATATGTTGCCACATTATGCCTATGAATAAGCCTCAACAATTTATCATATTGTTGCCTAATTTAAATCCACCTCTAATATCTCAGTTGAACAGAACTGAAAGAGGCCATCCTGGTGGCACAGGGGTTAAAGACATAGGGCTATCATCAGCTACTGTAACATGAATTCATGAAATCAGCAGGTACACAGAGGGCCTCCAGTTCCTATGGCCTCTTCTACTCTTCCTCCATGGGAAGGCCCTTGCTTGGAAGTCGACAAGTTTTTGTGTACACACACTAATCTCAAGTTCAAACAACTACCTCATAAACTTCTGCCTCTAGGGCTAAGGAGTCAAAACTGAGTGACTTAATGTTCAGCAGTTAAATTCATGGTCAAGGTATGGGAGTTAGTTCTGGAGGCAGGTGTTTGACTTCCACATCTCTAGGGACTTAGAGTCTCCTCACATACTATTGGTGTGTGGTAAGGGAGCAAATCTACTCTTACTCCTAGTTAAGGCAGGGTTCTTTCAGATGGAGGAACGGTATTCTTGAAGAAGAACAAACTAAGAGCCATATACTCCTGTGTGAATAATACTTAAGTGTTATTTTGATACAAGTTGTAAAATATTAGTCTAAATTTATTTTAAGTATGCATTATAAATCATAGTGTGTAATTTCAATGTCACATGGTTTGGTTTCACTAGTATTAACTGAACCTTCTCTTCCTTTTCTGTCCCCCTGCACTATAGCTTTTATTTACCATCTCTTTTATTTCTCCTTCACAATAAATAAATGATTATTAAAAGGATAATAAATGCATTCCTATTGACAGCATAAGCCTCTGGCTAATGTGGAATATTATGGCCAAATGCAAAACAGTGGTAAAAGGGGAAGACATTTTACCTGTTATTTTAATCTTAGGTCATAGCACAGGAGTCACAAGAAAAACATTTCAAAACTTTACATTTAATTGTAAAAAATCTTTTTTTTTTTTTTAAGATTTATTTATTTATGCACACAAGAGCTGGGGTACAGGCCAGAATCGTGGGAGGTGAGAGCATTCACCAGACAGAGTGGGGAGCAGAACAGGCAGACTGACTGAAACACACTGCTGAGGGGAGCAGCGGGCACAGCAGGAGAGGTCTGCTGCACCATGTGGGTCCCCTCCCTGGCCAGCGGCAGGGATCGAACTCGAGCTGCAGTGGTTGTGGTTTGCTTCATAGTGTGTTGCTTAACCCACAGCGCCACCAGGGAGGCCCCAATTGTAAAAAAATCTTATAACAAACTTCATATCACTAGTTAAAAAGCAAGTTTTAATTCAGTATTGCAATAGTTTATACATGACAAAATGTAAGGGGAAGGGGAATCTTCTCTTGTGTAAATGGATGAGACACTTACTGTGACAGAGCTAATTAGGCTCTTGGGAGAATTTATGCACAGCTAATAAGAAGCAGAGCTAAATGTTGTCTTAATTTACCCTCAAGCTCTCAAAAAAAAAAAAAAAGTTGTTCATTCAAGTTGCACTAATTGAGCTTACAACTATTAACCCCTCTTTTCTGGATATATTCCCATGTTAACACACAGAAACTAAGCTATATCTTTCCCAAACAGAAACACTTGCTATGTTTTGTTTTTCCTTGAATCCTTGAATATGTTTCTGAAGTGTATTGCATGTAAAGATACATGCAGTTAAAAGAGATGCACAAAATTCACCTTTTTTTCCTGTATATTTCACTTTGATTATATCTTTTAATTTAACACAGAGTAAAAAAGATTAATGATAACATGTATTATCAAGTGGAATTAAACAAGCATTTTCAAATAATGATTATTAGAAAGTGAGGTGGAAAAATTTCTTTAAAACTCAAAAAGTTTAATATATTTTGATTTACTTTTAAATATATTTCTTTTGAGAAACATGTATGAGATGTACAGATGTGAGATACAAGAAATTAGTTAAAGGATTACAAATAGCATTTACTGTAATAACCCTCTTATTAAATACTTATTCCTATATTACAGCTCAAAAAGTGATGTAGTTTTATGCATAGCAACTTGGAATTATGACTTCAAATTGGAAATTATATTTCTATTTGGAAGATTTATATAAAACTCCTAACTATGGCAATCTCTCTTATGCTGAGGCTGAATAGATTCCATTTTCTAATCTGTGGATGGTTTTATTTTAGTTTGAAGAATTTACTATGAGTATGTTTTAGTTGGAGATAAGAAAATCATCTAAATTTTGATTCATAAACCTCATTAATGGAACAACAACATACCTTAAAGGACATACCTGGTCACAATTAGTTTAAATTAATAAACAGACCAAGAGAATTTATGAATTTGACATATCTGATAAAAGTTTTTGTTTTGGATGTTAATCTATTAACATCCAAACTTCCTTTGTTATTAACATCTTTGGATGTCAAAAATGTTCACCACCTTGGGTCTTAGATGGTGGTACATTGGGTTAACTCTCAGCACTATGAAGCTATCCATAGCCACTAAAACATGAATTAGATTCCTGGCCAGGGAGCTGACCCACATGGCACAGCAAACCTCTCCTGTCTCCCTTGCGGTTCCCCTCAGCAGGGTCTGCCTGTTCTGCTCCCTACTCTGTCTCTGGCCCCACACCCTGGCCCCACACCTCTCGCCCACACCCCAGCTTTTGTATACATTCATAAATAAAGTTTTTTAAAAAATGAGCACACCAAAAACAACCCTTTTAGAAATTTATATTGAAGTAAAACTATTTTTAAAAAATGAACTGGTAACAAAAGAATTTAGGGAATTTACGAAAAATGGGAGAGGAGGGCCTGATATCTAAAGAGCTAAATTGTATTTATTGTCAAAACCATTGATTATACTGGATGTTGAATTCAAATTACATATTACATTATTTTAAAGTAGATTATAGAGAAGTAAAAGAACATCCAGTATTCAATAATTTTGATAATTTTATTTCTGTAGACCTGTTACATAAGAAAAAAATTTTAAATAGTTACCTGAAACTAATATAACATTAACAATTTCCTGATAAACCCTACATTGTATATACAAAATGGAAATATAAAATAAGTACTTGGAAATGTTTGTAGTAATTTTCTGTAGGTTGTGTATTTAGACAAGATTTTACTTGTCTTCTATAACTTTTTAACTTTGTGTAGTAACTATGTATGAAGCTTTCTTGAATTTTAAATAACTCAATGATATATGCTTTGTACCCAAAATGTTGAAATTATAAACTACAAGGATTATTTCTAGACATTGTTGAAGAAGGTCATGAGATATTTTTATCTGTAATTCTCTTATATTCTTTCTGATATTGCACTATAGAGACTAATAAAGGAAAATGAGTCTCTCTACCACAAATTTTAGCTACAATTAAAATGAGTGTTTAATAGTGAGTGCAGAATGTGAATCCCATTGCCCACACATGAAGGTCACTGTATGCACTTCTATTTCTGTGAAAGCATTTCACTCCTATTATCATTAAAAACAAACCACAAAACTATTGAATAACTATCACCATAATCTTCAAATATTAAATAAGTTGAATGAGGATATCCTTTTTGCAGTCACCAAAAACTACCAGATTATCTGATTTACAAGACTCTGGGATGATCAGCAGATACACTTATTATATTCATGTACCTATATATCCTAAAGCCTTGAAATATAAGTGTATGTAACAAAATATTATTTTCCTATGAGAGCCAGCATGTTAAATATCTATTAAAAATCTACTTTTGATATTGTTATTAAAATATTCTGTAGAGACATCCTAATATTACACTAGAGTGTATGAAATCAATTGCAAAGACATGTGACCGAATCTTGAAGAGCCAAGCATGGCAGTTTTGATAGTGTGAATGTTATCTAGCCTTTTATAAGGAGATATACACACACACGTATATATAAATTGACATGACCAAAATTATTTGGTAGAATGGGCAACTCTAGCACAAAAGAGGTAACAGTGTAAAAGTGACTGGGCGGGGAGTGGAGTAGTGATTGAGAATTTCTACTTCTCTCATGTTCCTCAACTGCATTCTAGGTCTCCCAATTCCTATCTAAAATCCAATAGAAGTAAAAGAGAATTACTAAAATTTCATTAACATCCCTTTGTCAGTTGTACTAGCAAATCATTGAGGAACTGGGTTCTGAAAACTTCATTATGAAGAGATAAAGATACAATGTCTAGACAGAAACACCTGGATGGTTCAAAAATGTTGTCAAGTATGTAAGGGCAGACTTTGAAGACAGGCTACCCTGACTAGACGTATTTAACCTTAGAACCCATTCTGATGGAAATCTCTAAGATGTTGTTCAGCGAAGTTCTGGGAGAAATCATGCTAATTGAATCAGTGGGTATGTAATATCTCCAGAAGGCTTCTTAAAAAATGTAGAAAATTCATAATGTTGGCACTGAATTTCAGGAACACTCTTCTTTTGGTTCCATTGATGAGCATTTAAGCTTGTTGCATTACAGAGAGATCTATTTTATAAGTAAGGAGCTTGCTGGAAATGGTTGTTCAATTCACAGCTTCAAATGATTGTCCAGTTCTCAGTTTCATATGTAACTGAGGACATCAAAGGGATCAGGTCCAGATTCTGTACTGAAGTCAAAAGTAGAACAAATGGATGCTAATCACAAAACAAATTAAGAAAACACTCAAAAAAATTTTAAGTCCAATTTTGTGAGTAAGCATATGCAGTGTGGGTGAGGAATACATCATTTCATAATGTGTGAATTTGCTGGTAAATGTACTACTTTTAAATTTTTTTCAAAAAAATAGTTAAAAGTAAATCTAATCTTTTTAAGAATATTCACTTTTCAAGATCATTTCATTTATATTGTAGAATCTTTTGAATCAAGAAAACTGAACCAAATTCTGACTTCACAAAAGAGAAGCAACTGTAAATTTATTTAATAATTTATATTGAAGTAAAATTGACCTAGAATACTGTTTATGATTCAGAGTTCAAGGTCTACCAAGCACCATAAATTTAAAATAACATTTCTTTATAGATACAATACATTCAACATTTATAAAAGATACCAATAGAAATCATTTTTAAAAGCTGAGGGATGGTTTAAAGACAAACTATAAATATATAAGAGCAAATGCAAATACAAAATGGGCATGACAACCACAACTCATATCTGCGTACCTCTGCAGACTTTGTTACATACACCATGGAGAGCTTTCTTCTGCCCATGAGTCTAAGAGCCAAGGGGACCTTTACATGCAGTTGGAGAAGGTGGTGGATTATAAAGATGGGTATTAGGTATTCTTAACCTGTCCTCGCCAAGTTTAAAAATGCCATCTTTGTAAGTAAATCCAATGAGTAGAAAAGTTCCTGGAAGTATTTGACATTTATGAGTCCTTCTATCACAGAATGTTGTTTTCCCTTATTTCAATAATAAACGCTTCTGATTTTTGACCATTGCTCCTTTATTTTGGGGGATTTTGTTTCCTATTTGGATTGTAAATGTCAGTTTCCCTTAAGTTTCAAGAATTTCCCATTCTTATGCTTTTAACCTCTCCAATGTTTGTGAAGATTCCTGTATATGAACTACTATCAGTTTTGCATATAAGTGTACTTTACTGCCCTCAGGTATTTTTTATATTTCATACAATATTTCAGAGTTAGATGCTGTTTTCTATCCTATGCCTTTTTGTCTTTCTGGGATAGATGATTCCCACATTTAATTGACAAGTGTGTAGAGTTATTCATTTTCATGAATTTAAAAATGGCATATATGTTAAGCAAAGTGGTCTTAGATATGCTATGTTACCCTGTGCCAAATAGGTCAGACAATGATGCAAAATCCTAATATTCTAGATGGGCCTTCAAAAACATCTGGCTAATTATCTAATCCTATAATAACACTACAGTCATTGTAGTCCAACAGGTCAAATGGCAGATCTTAATGCTCATATTGAATTAATGTTAGAGATAAGAGAAGAATCGTCTCTACTTAAATCCCAGTGCTGTCACTCAGCAACTAGCTACAGGACCAGAAACGAAACAGAAGGCATCTAAGATGGTCTTAAGGGTTACACATTTGTTACCAATTCCCTGACAATGTGAATAATACAGAAGGAATTGCTGAACATAGAGCTTGAAAACCTTTCAGCTTTACTCTTAAGGAAAAAATAAATTAAATGATTAGTGATTATATGAGTATAGTTGTCTCAGGAAATAATTTGTTCAATAATATACTACCCTAATACATTCTCACTCTTCTTTGGTATATGTTAGTATTTAGGTTTTAAAGCATACAAGATTATAGTTCAATGTTGGCTATATTATTAAAGCATGACATTTATAGTCACAGTTTTATACTGTAATAATTCAGAAGCAGCGATTAATATTTGGAAATTAGCCATTTGTTGTGAATTCAGAGGGAAAAGATGTTGAGTGAGTCATAAAGGAAGCATTTTACATTAATTTTATTAAATGTACGTCATAAAAGAAAAAGGACTGGTAAAACATTTTGTGGGCTGGTAGATATTTTTCACATATTTACATGGTTGACTTATGCCATTGAAGAAATTTGTTTTAAGCAACCCCATGCCAAAGGCAAAAAAATGTAATCTGAGGGTAATAATCCAATTAAATTGAATTACTGCCATGCAAGATAATTATATTTAATTTTTAATTTCAATTTTTAATTAATTTTGATTTTAAATTAATATTTATTTTTTTAATTTTAAAATAAATTTTGTACATGATTTATTACTGTGTCTCATTATAGTTAATCTAAAGTAAGGTAAGTTTTAAAAATTAAGAACTTACACATAAGATTTACTTTACAAGGCAACACGATTGAATGGATGGAAGGACATATTTTCTTTAAGATGCAAAGTCATAATCTATGTTCATATATTTGACATTGTAAGATATTGTTGCTTTTAAACTACTTTTGATTTTTGTGTGGATATTATGGCTAACTGCATTTCTCATACATTGTATCATTTGATACTCACAATTATTTGATACTTGATGTTTGCTATAGTTTACTTAAAGTGGTAAAAGACTCAGAGTGATTATATAACATTTAATTTTGTCAGACATCTTAAAATGTGTAGAATCCTTATGTCTGTCTCTCTACATACAAAGACTTTAGAATAAATTTTATAGTTTATTTCCCCAAAATGCTAAATTCAGTTAGTACAATATGACAATAAATAAAATTAGCATCTTGAACATATCATTTAGTAGTATATGCCATTACACTGAATGTTGAGATCTAAATAATGGCTGTTTATTAATCATTTAAGAATTCAGGTATCGGGGTTTATTTGGAGCATTACAATGTATGTGCCTTAAACATTTATTTATTTTCAACGTTTTTCAAAAATTAAAATATTTTTATTGTTTGGTGCATACACATGCATTTGCAATAGAAATAGGACTTTCAGGCATATATAGATAAACATCTTTTTGTTTCTGCTTATCTTTATTCCATCACACTTCATCACCTTGACTTTGAGGGAGACCTCAACTTACTTGCTATTCACCTTAAGTAATGCATTTTATCAGTTGATTAAATATGCTTTCATAATTACTATATAATCCTATAATCTAACAGTTATACAATAATACACAGGGATCCATATATATAATATATTTTTTTAAAAAATTATTTATGCATCAAGAGCTGGGGTACAGGCCAGAATCACGGGAGGTGAGAGGATCCACCAGAGACAGAGTGGGGAGCAGAACAGGCAGACTGACTGAAACACACTGCTGAGGGGAGCAGCGGGTGAGGCAGGAGAGGTCTGCTGTGTCATGTGGGTCCACTCCCTGGCAGGTGGCAGGGATCAAACTCGTGCTGCAGTGACTGAGTTTTTCTTCATAGTGGTTGCTTAACCCACTGTGCCACCAGGGAGGTCCCCATATATATAATATTTTTAGAAAGAATAAAATTGCTATGTTGGACTAAAGGGATTCATATGAATTACTCTAAATTTTGATTTTATTCATCTAATACCTCAGACAAGTTCTCTAAGTTTACTACTAGAGCTTTAATCCATTCTTTTATAACAGCTGTCTCCTTTATTCAACCATAACATGTGCAGCCATTTCTTTAGTAATTGGTAGACAAGATGTTTACAGCTTTTGGCTATTATGAATGATGATGCAAAATGAATAATTATATACTTACCTTAGTCAATATACTCCTGCTGTTTATGAAGTAAATTATATAAGTGGAGTGGTTGAATTTAATAGTGTAAGTATTTTTTTTAATTTAAGTGATATCATATTGCTGAAAAGAATAATTCACATTTCACAAGTGATTTTTAAGTGTATGCTATGTGTTGTTTACCTGCCAGCAGTAAATGCTGTAATTATTTTTTCTTGCAATATAGTTTGCATATAAAGTTTTTTTTTAAAGTTTTGCATGTCTGTGAATACTAATGAATTGCTCATGCATTCATGGATTGCATTCAATGTAATTTCTCTCTTCACATATTTTGCTATCTTCTTATTTTTCCATATATATTTGTAGAAGGTCTTCCTATATAAATTATGTCTTTAACTGTTAGACTTAGAATTGGGCTGTTATATTATTTTTCTCTTTAAAAAATTCAGTCATTTAACTATCTCTTGTTTTACTTGTAAAACTCTTGATAATTTTTTTCCCAAGAAATTCTGCATGTAGATTTATTCTGAGAATTTAATTTATAGAACATCCTTAACATCCCAGACTGTTATTCACTTTCTAAATAATTATAATCATAATAAATTAATATAATTCATGAGAATGGCATACATACTCATTTATTGTTTTACTAAATTTCATGTTACAATGACTTGTAGTATTCAATGTATATTTCTTGCTTGTTCTTTAATGTTTAGTTCCTATCTTTATTATTTATGTTTCTAACATTATAAATGGAGTTATATATATATGTGATATATATGTACATACACACATATAAATAAATAAATGTGGGAATATACATAATAATATTGTATGCTATATATGGTAGGACAAGGATGTCCATTTTCACCACTTCTATTCAATTACTTGTGCATCCTGAAATTTAAGAGAATATAGTAAATATTGATAGACTCAGCATATATATATCTGATAAACCTACAGTAGCCTACAGATGAAGAAATTGAGTATTATTGGTTGAAGAACAGAATTGCTAGTGGTAGTCAAGTTTCTGATTCTTAATTCAGGCATCTTTTTCACTGACTACATTATATTCATTAATGAAAAAAGTTAACTATTAAATAAATCTTCAAATTTTAAAATACTTAATGCATTATTTTCCCCTCACTTAACAATACAAAGTGGATACTGCAGGTTGGACAATACTCTTCCTAGTCATACAGTGATTCAAGCTCTTTTCATTTTGGAGATTCCATTCCTTACCATATAGGTAATGAGTTTATCCTATAAAATGTCTTTATTACAAAAAGGTAAAAAGATAAAAGAGAACAAGAATATCATTATGGAAGATTTTATGGGCTGTGCCTGAATGAAATACATTTTTTCTCTCGATTCATTTGTCAATATTGTCTGTCACATGGTCTCACTTAACTCTAAGAGGACCTGAGAAATGGAATCTAGCTGTATATCAAGAAAAAGGAGGCAATCATGTATTTTGACCAAATACTATGCACAGTGGTGAATACATAGAATATCAAAATGCAGTTATCTTATTTAAAAGCAGTGCCTGTTAAATTTAGGCTTAGTAAAGTAAGGTTAATTAACCCATTGTTTCAGAGACCAGTATTAAATATGATGAGAACAACTTTAAATTTATAACATAATAATAGTATTTCTATATCATTCAAAGGCAATAAAGTTGAATTATTTCTTCTATATAGAATACCCTAATGAGTATCTGAACTACATTCAATCTTTTTAAGTGAAAATTATTACAGTTATTTTGTTTTATAAATCCCCATTTTGTTAAATATTAAAATTGTCAGACCAACTCTTTTATTTGCTTAAAAGATGAATTATCATAAAGGCCATCTAGATTCACCTGTTCTAAAATCAAGTAAGGATTTTATAATTGATGTTAAAGAAATATTTCACTTACTTGAAACATTGACTTCAACTTTCTTGTCACTTGCCTGTGCTGAATAATACATTATATGATGTTCAGGATTTAAATGTTACTATAAATAATGAACACATAATACAAATTTTATATGATGAGTTGACTGAAGTATGTACTACACAAAATCAGGAAATATTAACATATATTATCGGTTATTGAAAATTTACTTTCGTAGTTCTATGAGTATTTTTTTTCTTCAAAAGTAACTTTTGAAATAAGGAAAGCCCTAATAGTAGTGTATTTTCATTTTGTTGTATATGGTTTGGTCTTCCTATCTTATTAGTAAGAGAAATTCCAAAAGAAAATACTCAATTTAGGTTGAAATTGTAAGAACAGTAGGTAGGTGACAGTGATTTTCATTCATCCTCAGTTTCAATTTGTAGATGGAAAAATACCAGTTCAGTTTCACTGACCTATAAATGGCCTGTGCTATTGTTTGGCTGTGCTTCTGCATATCTTGGCAATCTTCACCAGCATTTTATTTGGGATCGATAAAATTGACAACTGCAAGTAATAAAAAAATAAAAATAGTTCCTTTAATGATAATGTTACACAAACTTACAGCTGTCCATGATTTTGTTTTTATTTATATGATAAACAATACTTTAATATTAGCATATTTTAATGACCTCAAACATCTCAAGCACAGCATAACAAAAATACTCACATATTATATAGATATAAAGAACATTCCAAAGGTATTTCTACCTCACTATCTAACCAAATTAAAAAAAAATACAGATTCATTGTTTTTGTATTATCTATATGCTATGTGTGTGATATATATGCTCACCATTTAAGAAAAAAAGTGGATTTCTAATGCTTTGATAATGAGGGGAAATTTTCTTGTTGAAATTGCAAACATATCCAAGTTGAAAGAGAAAACTACATATCTAGATAGATTGGTCTGTTACTAGTACCACAGAGTACATGTGACCACCCTAGAGAAATCTGTATGTGTATGTGTGTGTGGGTTTAGAGAGACCCTGTCCGTATAAGCAGTTACATTTGTATAAAGAACTAATGTTTCCTGAAAAGCGAGTAGAGAAAGTTGACATGAGAGTGTACAAAGACACAAACCAAAGTGGGTGGTAGATTTTAATTGGCTCAAAGCCATGAAATCACCCTAAGCTAACAGGATTATCATATCACTCAATCATGAATGACCTCATCAAATATTATAAATCATTACAGGCCCGCAGAAATGATCTTCTCTTCAGGCCACCCTCTTGTGACTGATTGAGGTCTCGTCATTGGGCTGTATGTCAAACTTATCCACATAAAATCTACACCTCCTGGTACTACATTCATGGACAAAGGACTGAAGGTAAGATAAGCTATGATAAAGCTAGAAAAATTGCAAACATTTCTATCTATTTCTAATTTATTCATTTCCTTTTAAAAGCTATACATAAATACATACAACTGAAAAATAGGGCTAGTGTTGAATATGTGAATAAAATTTGTTATAAAGAAAAGCAATAGCATGAGACGTGCCTACCAGTGATAACAGAAAAAGGAGATAACCTAAGTTGAAGTAGACATAGTAGGTAAGATATATGATGGGCTGCCTAATTAAAGAAAATGAGGAGAGACACTATTCTCATAAATGAACTGGATCAACATTGTATGTTGTCAAAACAACAAAGTCAAGACAATATAGAAGAATGTGTATTCCATACCTTAAATCTTAGCAATATTGATACATATTATTTAGTATTTCAAAACATTGAAATCATATTTTTGAGAGGCTATTGTGCAGCTGTGAGAAGGAATACTGGGTGATTTGAGTCAGGATAATGAAGCTGCCAGAAACATTAATCACAATTAATGTTGATTAAGAGCAACTTAGCATCCAGAATTGTAGGTACCCAGTGCAAACCAGTACATAGGGCATTGTATTGAGGTAGGCTCCATATCTCCAACCCTAACAGGGACTTCTTATATGCTCTTGATCTTAATAGTTAACTAAGGAATAGAAATATGTGTAAAACTTCTGATATCAGAGGTGTGAGGGATGTGAAATGTCCATCTTTATGCAGTTAAGATTAATAAGTTTATGTATTGTCCATATATACGGGTTTAGGTAGCTGGAGGAAACAATAATAAATTTAAGTATATTCCTGGAATAAGGCACCCCTGATGGCCTCAACGCAAGATGGAGTTACTTTATCTTTCTTACAGTTATCAAAATACAGGCTAGATTGAAAAACTTAAGAGTAATTCAAGAGAGGGCCTCCCTGGTGGCGCAGTGGGTTAAGCAACGCACTGTGAAGCAAACCACAGCCACTGCAGCACGAGTTCGATCCCTGCTGCCAGCCAGGGAGGGGACCCACATGGTGCAGCAGACCTCTCCTGCCTCGCCCGCTGCTCCCTTCAGCTGTGTGTTTCAGTGAGTCTGCCTCTTCTGCTCCCCACTCTGTCTCTGGTGAATTCTCTCACCTCCCTGGACTCTGGCCTGTTTCCAGCTCTTGTATACGTAAATAAAATCTTTAAAAAAAAAAAAAAAGTAATTCAAGAGGAAATTGGGTGTGTCCCATTTTTTTGAAAATATAAAATAAAAGGTGGTCATTATGTCCTTTGTATTCATAATTTGTTAGACTTTATTATTTTTTTTAACAATTAACAGTTCTTAATAAAGTTTAATAAAATATTTTTGGGAAGGTAATTTTAAAAGTTAACATTCATACATTTTTAAAACTTTCATTTTAAAAATAAGCAGACAAACTTTGCTATAGTATAGCTGAAAAGAATAGGTGACCATAAGAAATTAGATGTTATCATGAAATCTGGGTTATAAAAATTACCTATAATACTTACCTCACTAGTAGAATTAATATGCTAGATTTTCAGATCAAGTTATAGCAAGAAAATGTTCAACTAAGTCAGAGGATGGAGGAGTTTAGGAAAATCATACTTTTGTTGTAATATTCTTGAATAGATGACTCTGTGTACAGAAATAGAATGCCGGAAAACTTTCAAAGGATTTCTTGAATAATAAGAAAATTAAGGCATTTCCATGTGGAATTCACTAGAGAAATATATTAATGTCATAACAAGAACAAAAGAAAAGTCTGAAAGATTGACTTTGAAAGCTAGTAGCTGATGGTATTTTGCTGTATAATACAGATTAAAGACTATGAAGCAAAGAGATGAAAGTTAGAACTATTTAAAAACTGACAGAAACAGAGTGGTAGTCAATAATTTGAAATGCAAGATGACAAATCATAATTATAATACATTTTACTACTACGTTACTATAGGATTATACAATTTTGGTAGAGAGGAGTGTCCAATTATTATTATTTTCTTTATTTAAATCTGTTGCCTAAAACGCCCTACTTCTTTTTTATGATAAAACTTAAATATCATTTATGACAGAACTTAAATATCCTTTTCTCTGCTCTCCCCCAAAATATCTGCATTAGCAAGTTCCATCTTCCTCAGTGTATAATTTGATAAAGCATTTATTACATGATGCTAGATCATATTTACAATATTCTAAAGGCATATTTGTCTACATCATAGTATTGCGATTATATGAATGTGTTTTATAATTGTTGTGATGAGATTAGTCAGTTTTAATTGTCAGTATTTTGTTCTTCCTTAAAAGTATGTAAAATAATTTTTTTATAAGCAATGGTGACATAGCATTCCTGAAATGCAAAGAATTATACTGCTTTATGTTCAGACAGTAGGCCCTCAAAGGTGAGACGAACATTTTAATGTTTTGTGCTTTTAGAACCCTAAAGGGAGCTTGTTATATGATAGGTGAACAAAAAGTGATTGGACAGTGATGGTACCTTATCATTATCTTTCTGATAATTATTGTTACATTAAAAATAACAAATATTCAAAACATTTTCTCTAAGAACATATAGCTAAAATACAGTCAAATAGGCACAATAACATATGGCTCTCAGACAGATTATTTGCACTTTCTCATGAAGCATTGTTTCTTTCAAATATTTATAAGTAGAAACAGAGCCAGTTAATGTAATTAAAGTAAAGAATATATATCTATATATATGAGTCTGTTCACAGGCTATTAAGGGTTGGCTCACAGTATCAATATTTTTTTCCTTAGCTTTTCTTCTATTCACTTCCCTCTGACTCTTAATGCTGGGTTTCCAGAGGCTTGTCTCTGCTATGCAGAATCCCAGGGATTGTGATGCCTGGTTCTAGGCACAACCTAATAGCTTGCAGGGAGAAGGCCCACATCCTTGAAATCTCTTCTTCACTATACCTCATTGACCTTATACTGAAGTTTTTCCTTAGTAAGAACATCTCTGTGTGGGTGTGCATTTTGCCTTTTATTATTTTTTGTGGAAGCACTCTTCCTCCAGATCAGGTCTGATTTAATGTAGATTAGTCCATATTTAGTAACAGACTAGTTATAATGTTGGGAAGAGGTAACCTGAGCACTCCCTTATTCCACCATCTTGGACCAGCCTTTGTATCCCTGTATTTTTAAGTCATTTTTTATGACCATAAAAACATGCTTTCTCAATCAAAACATGATGCAGGTTTGAAGAGACATTTCAAATCCTTTTAACAATGCTGTCAGGATACAAAGTTATTTCATTGAAAAGCTCCTTCAAATACTTTAACAGGGATTTCTTTCCAATTCTCATGGAGAAGATAATGACTAATTTTCATGTTAATGCTATGACCCTGATAGAGGGCAATTATCTCTGCAAACCAATCAAATATTCATTAGAGCTGAATAAATTTGTTATCTAACTTAATTGCCTTTTTAGAAACTCAAATGCCAGTTTAAAAATGATCTTACAGTATTTTACTACTTTAGCTAACCCGTGTTTTCTCTTTATGTACTCTAATGTGCAATCTTAAACACCACTATTCTTAATTTATTTCTAAATCAAATTTATATAAAATGATGACACTCAATATAATGTATGAGGACATAAAAATCTGGACTGCAACTATAGCAATATCAGTGAATTGAGATTTGATGCACTCTCTTCTAGACAGTCTTCGACTGAGATGGCATCTATGCAAGTTCTGATGAAAGTCAGGTGAAACAGGTTCTCAGATAGGCTGAATCTATTAAATACTGATTGAGGGGTATCCCAGGTCCCCCAAATTTGCATGCTCTAAAGGGATCCACACACAAAGACAAAGCAATTCTTAGTGTTAAAGAACTTTAATGAGATTGGTGTACAAAGAAAGAGAAGAAAGGACATGTTTCCCAAATAACCCATCCCCTGATGAATAAATGCCAAACAGGTTGGTCCTGAAGCATGGCCACTGAGGCCCAAAAAAAGGTCACAGGTCTACAGCACCTTCTAGCAGGGAGTCATAGGAAAGGAGCAAAAGGGCCAGTCAGGGAGCAAAATGAAAGTACAAATCAAGATGAAAGCTACTGCTCAGCCCCCATATCTGCTCACCCAGGTGTTTCTTCAGTTGTTTCTACATTTCTCTATTCCATATTCTTCAAGTCTCTGGCATAAGTTCAAAGCCAAGAAGCAAATGTCCTTCTTCTGCACCTCTCCTCAGAGGCCATCTGCCTCCTGGGTTATATAGTTTCATCTGCCTGCTCAGTTCTACACTCTCATTAAGTGGGGCAGGAAAAACGGTACCTCCCCTTTTTATGGAGAAGCCTCTCTTAAAATTCCACATTGTGATTAACTGGTGAAATGGAGGAATAAACCAAACACACATGAATTATGTGCTTGTAGTCACTTAATATATCCAAAGAATCACAAAAGGAAAAAAATGTTCCTTTTCCTCCTCTGAAAATAGTTTATGTTTTAAATTATCTCCTCAAATATCAAATATAGGATTTCTTTATATATATACTATTTGAATTCCCAAAGTTCATTTCTTTCTATTGAAAATTAAAGTGTATAAAGCCATACATTGTTGTCAAGTTGTTTCAGTATTCCTTTATTTAGTTTTTCAATGTTTTTCTTTTTCTTTAAAATATATACCTTTGAGACCATCATTCAAAGTAGAACACTCATTAACCATACTTTGCAACTGCATATTTCCTTCTCCATTTACCCATTTTCCCACCTGATAATCCAGAGGGGAAAAAAGAACAACATGAGTCAGTATCATGCATCAGTTATTACTTCTGAAAAAAGTTTTACTGCATACACCTTTAAATAACATTTTATTCATGTTTCCTTATTTATAAATTCTAGATAATGGATTTCACTAAACATATTATTTTAAAAGTTGTATTTTTTCATGGGAAATGAAATTTCTGAGATCACCTATATTATATATATTTAACTGTCTAAATTGAATATTTAAATGTATATATTTAAATATTGTTAGCATTTAACTATAATATTTATTAAAATGTGTGATAATTATAAATCAATAGTTAATTTTATTTGAGATTATTTTAAATTCTAATATGGAACAATGCAATTTTACATGACTTTTTAGTCATTTATTGTTTTTTCTAAAGTTACAATTTTTAATTGTAACAACATACACATAACAAAATTTACCATCTTAATCTTAGTCTTAAGAATAAATATTTATTTTTCTTAAAATTATTTTTAACTGAAGTAATATCGGGGTAACTCTATCAGGCAATACCAGAATTTTAAGTGTATGGTTCAGTAATGTTAAATGCATTCATGTTGTCGTGCAACTATTCTCCAAAACTCTTTATCTTGACAAACTAAAACTCTCTATATAAAACAACTCTCTATTGTCCCTACCCCTTAATCTATGAACAGTCATTCTATTGTGTTTTTATGAATTTGACTTCTTTAGGAACCTCATATATTGACTTTGTCTTTCTGTAAATGGTTTATCCATTTAGCATAATATCCTTTCAAGGTTAATAATGTGTTAGTAGCATGTATGAAATTTCTTTCCTTTTTAAGGCTGAGTAAAATTCCATTGTATGTATATGCCACGTTTAGCTTACTTATTCATCTGTCAGTGAGCACACAGATTGTTTCCATTTTCTGGTGAATGATGTTGTTATGAATACAAATATCTTTGAAACTCTGCTTATAATTATTTTGCGGATATAACTAGAAGTGAAATTATTAAATAATATGGTAATTTTAACTATTTGAGAAACTGCCAAATTGCTTTACATAGCACAATAGCATTTTAAAATCCCATCAATGGGATGAAAGAGCTCCAAGTTTACTTTATCCTTACCTGAATGTTATTTTTAGTTTTGTTTTTTATTTTTTTTTCCGTTAGTAACCATCCTAATGGGTGTGAAGTAGTATGTCATTGTGATTTTGACTTATTTTTCCCTAATGATTAATATTATTGAAAACCTTTCATATTCTGGTTGGTCTTTTTTATATCTTCCTTGAAGAACATCTATTCAAATCCTTTCTTGACTTTTAAACCTGGTTGTATTTTCATTTTCTTTGTTTTGGGATCTATAGGAGTCATTCATGTATTCTGATACTAATTCCTAATATTATGCATGATTTACAATATCTCTCATTTCATGGGTTACTTTTTACTCTATTGAATATCCAATATCTTTATAAGTTCACTTAAAAAGTTCTAATGTTTATTTTGTAAATTTGTTTTTAATTTATTTCTGAATATTTGCATATATTTACTTTTTTGTTCTCATTCAATTTGTTGCATATTTTCATTTGATTGTGTATTTATTTGTTCAGACTAGATCCTCAGTATAATGATATAAGTATTAATTATATAAAACCTTGTCTTATCACTCACTTTTAAGAAGTGCTTTAAATATTTCCCTAGTAGAATACTGCCTAATTTTAAATAAATATCTTAGAACAGCTTTCAATTTATAGAAAAATTGCAATTTTGAAAAGTCATTCCCCAATATAGTATACTTACTATTCCTTACTGATAATTTTTTAATGTTATTAATTAAAAAATATATTAGAAGCAGTGAACCAATATCAATACATTATATCTACTTAAAGTTCTTACTTTTTTTCAGATCTCCTTAGCAATGATCAATTGATTTTTTTCTGAGACCCATCCAAGATATGACTTATATTTTGTTGTTTGTTGTTATATCTTCTGTGATCTTACCTGTGCCTGTTTCTTAGATTTTCATTGTGCCTGATCACTGTCTTAACAGAGACTATCAGGTGTGCAAAAAGATAATCTTAGGCCTATCAAAAAATTTAAGAATTTATTTGAACAAAAGTGAATTCCAGTTGGGTAGTAACAAAGATGAAGTGATTAGATGTACTCCACTATTAGAAATTAAAGCAAAGACTTGTAGAGGAAGTTGCACAAACAAATAAAGAAAATTATTTGATTGACTATAGCTTACATCCTGGTTGGATATTGTGATGGTTGAACTTAGGTTTTGATTTCTTCACCTTGAGACGTTTACAGGCTCAGACTTTGATTTGCTTACATAAACCATCAAAGCATTAGAGACACTTCAATCTAATTGCCTTCTTGTTTAATTAATTTAACAGGTGTTTTGTATAATGTCCCTCTGTTGGGATTTGTCTGATGTTTTTTCTTATAATTAGACCAGCGTTATTGGCTTTTAAGAGAAAGACCACATAAGAAAGGTGTCTAATTTATCACATCATATCAAGGGAACATATCATCAGCTAGACTTATCTCTGTTGATATTAACCTGGGATACCTGGTCGAGGTGGTATTTGTGAGGTTTCTTCACTTTGAAGTTACTTTCCATATTGCACTTTTGAAAGCAGACTTTTTAGTATAACTCACACTAAAGCATTCTTACGGACGTCTCCATTTCTAACTTATTGCCATAGTCACTATAGCCCTTTCCCCATGCTTATTTGTAAAAAGTCACTCCAAAATAAAAACAGATTTTTCACTTCCTGCTAGCCTTTTAATTGTTCAACTAATATCATTATCAGAATTAAAAACATTATTGGAAAACCTTCATCAACATGATTAAAATGTTTGTGTATAGTTTCCTTTGCTTCAGTTTGAAATGTCCCACATCTTCCTCTGCCCCCTTTAGTGAGTGCTATGGTTTGAATGTTTGTATCCCCCTAAATTACATGTTGAATTCTGCACCTCCATGCATACTAGAAAATGGGGCCTTAGGGTAGTGATTAGGTCATGGGGAGGGAGCCTTCAATAACAGAATTAGTACCATTATAAAAGAGATCCCAAAGAGCTTCCTATTCCTACCACTATGTGAGGACAAAAAGGAAATCTGCAACCCACAAGAAAGCCCTCATTCGACTATAATGCCACTGTGATCTCTAACTTCCAATTTCCAGAACTGTGATCAATACCTTCTGCTGTTTATAAGTGGTTCTTCCAATCTGTGGCATTTTTCTGTAGCAACACGAAAGGACTCAGTAAGTGAGGTTATTAAATACATTTGAAATTTAGTTGATTTATTTTGTCACATTCTGCATCCCACCTCAGGAATCCTTAGCCTCCTAAATAATAACTATTGCTTCCATATTAAGTGGTCACTCTGCTAAAAATTTTAAGATTGTGATAATAGCATAATGTTATATAATTGCAGTTACTTAGAGAGAATAGTTTATCTCTGAAAGATACCCAGTACTGTTCTATTCAACACTTTCCTTTTTTGTAACATCTTTGACATACTATCTTACTGTCTCTACAGTTTTGCCTCTTCTAGAATGTTATGTAATTGGAATCATAGAGTACACACTCTTTTTAGATTGATTTCTTTCACTTAGTAATTTGTATTTAACTTTTGTCCATGTCTTTGATGGGCTAGATAGCTCATTAATTTTTACTACTGAATAAAATTTCACTATATAGATTTCACATTTTTTTTATTCACATACTTATCAGAGAACAAAGGCAGATTTTATATTTTGGCTGCTATAAACATTTATGTGCTTTTTTTTTTTTTTTTTTTGTGAGGACATAGCTCACAAGTCAGTTTGGTTAATACCTAGGAGTATGATTTCTGGATAAGGTCAGACCATTTTAGCTTTGTAATAAACTGCCAAATTTAATAGGTTTTCTTCTAAATTTTCTACTATAAGTTTCAGAGTTTCACAATTTGTATTTAGTTCTGTGATCCATTTTAAGTCAATTTTTGTAAAAATGCAAGGTCCATCTCTATGTCACTGCCATAATTTTACAATTTTGTGGGAAAACATTTCTTTCTATAGTTAGTTTACTAAGTGTGATTAAGACTAAGCTTAATCATTTCTATAGGACTATGCTTTTCTATACCCTGTATTATGTAGGAATGATCTATCGTGTGTATGATTTTTGCAACTACATTCAAGTGTGTGATTGGCTTTTGGCTTTTAACTTTGTATTTTATTACTGTATTTTTATTACTTTCACACCATGAATATTCTTGTCTCATAGAACCTTTAAGTGCTTTTATTTAAGAATTGTTCTATGACTTTTTATTTTGAGCAGATTTTATTATGTATCATTAGAAGTTTTTGCATTATTTTTATTATATATACACACACACATGCATCTTTTGTCAAATGAGTATTTAAGTCAAGCACCACTTTATATTACGAATTGAATGTAAGAAATGTGGGTTGTTCTGATTCACAGATGATGTATTAAATGTACAATTGTCTACATGACCTTGGGTTATACTACTTGCAACATGTCTTTAGATTTAGTGAAAAAATTTCTGTCCTTTTCTCAGCTTGTATAGTGGATGCATAGCATTGTAATATATTATCATAATGGCTCCCAGTGATTAACACCTCTTGTGTCCACACATATGTACGATACAAAAGTGGTGTGCCTTCTTATGAAGAAATAATTATTCTTGAGTCTTAGAGTGGTTGAACCTTGTACTGACCAATATGTAATAAAAGAGATGTATGAGTTCTAGAACCTAGAAAATAAGAGTCCTTGCAGTCTCTCCTCTGGTATTCTTGAAAACTTGAGAGCTCAGTCAAGTGTGTAAACTTTGGCCTTTCCACTCAGCCCATTTACCAGTATAATCACTTGACTGGGTTTTCAGCTTGATAACATGTGCCTACTACATTTTTTAATCTGTTATCTCATAATGCACAAAATTATCAACTTTCCCTTAGATTCTTCATTCAACATCTGAATTACTTTCACACTTCCAGAGATAGTCTAATGTACAGATCAGTGAATATTGTCTTATTCTTTCTGGCTATAACATATTATTGATTCATTAACAATAAACTAGCAGCCAACCACATTATGGCTCATACTTGAAAGAAGCTTATCTATTAATAATAAATTTATTTTCTCCATAATATACAGTAGTTTTCATGTGCTTGGGACATTATGCAGCACTTTAGTCTGATGAATTACCATATTAAGAAGTTGAATTGCCAACAGAAGTCACCAGTATATAAAAAATGTGACATCAAGTAGAGACTAAAAATGATATTCATTTTTACTATAAATACTGAAACAAGAATGCAGGGCACAGCCTTGTTCAATCTCAGGTGGGAATGAGCACCCCTTAAATTTTTTGCAGTTCTACAAATGTCTGTAAACAACTGCAGTGTTGCCTCAAAATTTGATTTTAGCAAAATTTGATTTTTGCTAAATTTTAGCAAGTAGTCAAATTCTCAAGTGTAGAATCCATGAATAATATGTGTTGACTGTATATCTGGATTATATATGTGTGTTTGTATATTTCAAATCTATTATACAGAGTGACAAAGTTGCTAAATATTGAAAGCCTCAGCTATAGTCAAATAAGAAGGTACTTGGACATCTTGATTTAGTATTATGCAGAAATAACAAGATAATAGAGAAGTTAGGGGGCAGTACAATTTAACACAAAAAAATTTAACTGTGGGGCAATTGAAAGGGATTTGACTCCCAACTCTGGCGTTTGTTAATAGGGCAAATTTAAGCAAGTCACTTAAAATTACTGGAACTCATTTACTTTCTTATAAAACAGTGAAAATAGTCTAGTAGAATGACTTCTTTTTATGATTTAAGATTACAATTATATATATTTCCCACAAGAACAGTTGTTCAGCATTCACTAATTTGAATTCATAGAGCATATCTATTTGTGAAAATGAAAACTAATTCTGTGTGTGTGCACATTGATAAAACATGTTTTTTTTTATGTTTGTTTGTTTACATATAAAATGGAACACTATTAATCTACAAAAGGTCCGATCTCCTCATACATGCTCAAAAACATTATGCGAAATGAAAGAAATCAGACACTAGAGACCATGTATTCTATGGTTCTATTTATGTGAAATGTCCAGAAAAGATATATTTATTGAGATTAAAGGTAGGTTAGTGGTAGCTTGGGACTAGAGAAAGGAGATAGGAGATGCCTAGCTGTAACTAGGCATGAGGAATCTTAATAGAAGGAAAAAAAAATGCTCTCAAAGTGATTTATGCTGAAAGTAAATTTATTAAAACTCATCATAGAATTGTTCAATTAAAATGTTTGAATTTTATGTTATATTTCTGGTATGTGTCATAAGTTATATATTAACATTGTTATGAAATAATGAGTGGCTTTTATTTATTCAACTCACTGTTTCACTTTTGGTGTAGCTCTAGCTTCATAATCACACCCATGAGTTCATATTTTCCTTGGCTTCCTGAAATACATTATTGATTGCTATGCTATTTATCTCTTACTTTCTTTTTCATTGTTTCTTATTGCGTATTTGGTATATTTGATACAAAAATCAATACAGTACTTCTAAAGCCCCATACTTACCTAAAATGGTGATGCCTTTATCATCTAATGTGTATGTTAATTCATTCCATAAACATTGCCAGCTTTTGCCAGTGTAATACTTCTCCATAAAGATGAAAAACTAGGTAAAACAAACATGATACCTGTCCTCTTGACATTTATTCTTGAACTCCCTTCATTCTGAGTTAGGCTAGAATGGTTCATTGCTCAAGAACTTGGAACAATATCTCTAAATCCTTTCTAGCCCACATACACACTTGAACAAAATTGACAGTTTTCACTCCACTTAAATAATCATTTGGAGATGAAATGGACTGAAAAGAAAATGATAGCCAAGAATTTCTCATTCACTGATCTTCCACCATTGGACTTTAAGTGGAAATGTTCCATACTGTTTCTATTTCCTTCACATTAGCAAAGTTGGCAAAGGTTTTGATATGGGCATAATTTGGCTTTTAGACCTTTTAAACGATAACATTGCTCTATTGTTTTTTGAAGATAAACTCGTCATGGTCTGACTGGAACTCAAAGCATCATCTGGATAAACTTGTAGTTTGCTTATTTACTAAGATTGAGTCTTTTGTTATGCTTTCCACACAGACATATGTGCAAAAGTTGTATTTGTCAGCAGCAGGATTATTTTTACCTTATCCATCCTAAGATTGTTAAAGGACAGGTTAAAGAATAAACAATTATTGCACTTAAATTTTTAAATTTCACCTATGCTATTTCCCCTAAAATAACAAAAGTAAAATCAATGATATTGCCAGCCTGTTCATTGTTGAAAATCTCTGTGGCTCTACAAATAAAGACTAAAAAAAAATTCTTGCGACTCACATTTACTTAAGCAACATCAGCATAAAATAGTAGACAGGATTATCATCTTGCTATTGTACTTTTGGAGAGGATTTCAGATGTCATATTATTGTACTTGCTTTGCTTTTCTGTTTCAAATTTCTTTTTCTGACATCACATCTGAGCATCTTCTGCACAGTTATCATGACCTTTGTTTCAGAGAATTCATGAGATTTTCCTAACACCAAGTAACTTCAAAGAAAGTAATTTTTCTTTTGTTGATTAATATCTCTAGGATACTATGGGAACTCTGAGGTGACTAATGAAATTTGATATTGTGGAGGTAAAGTTACTGAAGAAAATTATATATGATATGAATTTTAATAAATAGCTCAAGAATATAGGTACAAAAACAAGATCAAATATAGATGGGCTTAAAGTAGTGTGTTGTAAAAACAGCAAGGATTTTAGAGTTGCTTTAAATAAAATTAGAAGTCAGAGCAAATTATTGGGTGAAGGCATGACAATAAGCAGAGATACTATTAATATGTTTGGATTTTAGTTTATAAATTCTAGTTGATGGAGAGTTATATAACTACTTGAATCAATTTACCTATTGTAAAATTCACCTTTTATATCACTGGTAGTTATGTGAGGGAAGATTATATGGTTTCAGGATATTAGGAATTTGTAGCAGGCAGGGATAGATGATGCTCAGATATTCAAGAAAGAATTTACTCTTTGGGACTCTGTTTTAATGACACTTTTCAGTTTTTGTATCACTGGGAGATGTTACAGCATTAAAACCTGAATTTTGCTCTTCCTGAATAATTCTCAGTCCATTACTGGGCAAGGCGGTTACTGTGTTTCAGCAATTTTTGAATAATGTTGTACACTTTCAACAGCACTTTTTGCTGACAAGCCCCATGTTGTATAGGTTGCGACCTTGTTGATATGCAGAGTAGCAAGAAGTGCTCCATTTAATGCTACTCTTCCCCTCTCTCTTCCATGCCCCACCCTTCTTGACTTTCTCAGCTCACAGTCTGCTTTCAATTGTCAATCTTAGAGTTTGATTATTTGTTTGGTTTCTATAGGTTTCATCTATCAGTGAAACCATTGATATTTATATTTACCTTCTGGTTTACTCCTTTTCTAAGTGTCTGTAAAATTTGAAGTGAAAAACTATTGTATTGAGACTGGGTGATAGTTGAGCATTCTGATGATCCATGTGGATTTGTAATTACTTTAAAGATCAATAGATGGATATGTATAGAGTGAATTAAGGGGAAACTAATAAATTTGATGTCTTTATCACAGATTGAAAGGTATATAAATTTACTCAAAATTGTGAACTTTAACAACAAATGAATAAAGCTATCTTTATGAAAACAAAGTACATAAGAAGAAGCATGCTTAGGAAGAGGGACACCATAAGTTTCAGTGTGATACATGTGAAATTTAATTAAGTTCATAGTTGGAGTGTCATGAAGAAAGAAGTTTTGTACATAGAAATATTACAATATATGGAACTGTTTAAAATCAGAGACTTTTATTATCTAGGAAATGAGTGTAGCTAGTGAGTAGAAGTGGTCTGAGATATAGACCTGAATCATTACAACATTGAAATGGTTAAGAAAACAACAGCAACAAAGACTAACTGAACTGAGAAAATTAGACTCATGAATTGTACAATAATAATTTACTAAATAATTTGACTCATGAATTTACTCATGAATTGTACAATAATAATTTACTAAATAATTGCAACATAAGTGATTTCTAAATCTTCAAAGTTTCTGTTTTAGTTATCTTAGGAGATGTGGCAGAGATAATATCTTTTTTTTCATTTCAAACATACTTAGCATGACACGTGACCTCCAAGATTCCATAATTATTTAGATTAAAAAAATGGTTGCAGATAAGGATGGATATGTGAATGAATTCTGATTAAAGTTATATAGGGCAAAGTAACTTCGGGCAAGTACCTCAGTTAAGAAATATTTTCCTGGGCCTCCCTGGTGGCCTAGTGTTTAAGTCTCAGTGTTGTTAAGCTGTTGGCAGCCACTGCCACATGAATATGATCCCTGGCCAGGGAGCTACCACCGTGGCAAATCAGACCTCTCCTGTCTTGCCAGATGCTCCTTCACCAGTGGATGTCAGTAGATCCACATGTTCTGTTCCCCACTCTGTCTCTAGTAAATCTTCTCACTGCCCCCTAACCTCGGCACTTCTGGCCTGCACCCCCATTCTTGCATGCATAAATAAATCTTTCAAAAATATATTTTCCTTTCTCTTTCCCTCCATTCTGTTACCTAGGAAATTGATGTGAAATTGTGGATTATATGGCTTAGAACTATGTCTTAGAATTAGTGGAGTGGTTAACATTAGTTCCATGAGAATGTCCTGGAGTAGTGTCACTATGGTGCCCTTGGCCTATTTTTCTCCAGGTTGATTTAGGTGATTAAAAAAATTCTATATTGCTTAAATCACATTATGCATTTTTCTATTCCTTATAGCCAATTTTATAGCCTATAATTTTAGAAGAAATTGAAAATAATTTATTCCAAAGTAAATTTTAATGCAGATTAGTTACCAGAACTGAAATTTGAGGAAAAAGAAAATCATAATAGTAACCATTGGCATCAACTAGGGATAATCTATACAAGTAAGAGATAGTGTTGTATAGACTGTAAAATAAATAAATAACTTAGTTATCTATGAATGCAGGTTCTGATCTTTTAAATAAATATATGTAACTACTTTGTGAAGCATTCTTATTTATAAAAGTAACCGAGGCTTAGAGAGTTTAAGTTTCTAAACATACCATACAGCAATTTGGTTCATAAATACTGCAAGCTTCAATAGTTTAACTGTAGTTAGGTTCATTTATTTTATCATACATTATTTCATGGTTTTCTTTTTCTTAACATATTTGTGAAGTGACATTTTAATAAATATTATTTTATGTCATAACATAAGCATTTGTTAAATGTCTCTAGTTAATTTACAAATTAGCTTTTGAAAAAAAAATATATATACTTCTTTCATCCTTAAGTAATCATGTATAAAAAGTGAGAAGTCATGTAAATATACTTGGCAACATATTTTTATTAGGATTCCTTTAAATCAATGTCCTTACGTATACTGCATATGGTTTGCTAGAAGAGGTTATTTTTAAGATAAAGAAGGATAGTGGATAATAGTGACAGTTCTAATTTTGTAACAGGTTTGTCTTTCATTAAAACTGTATTACTGTATTTATATGGTTTAATGGGATTGTCTTGCAATAAAGAAGCAAACATTCCCTAACAGTTAGACTCTGGCTCTGGTTGTCAGATTTAACAACCAACCATTCAGAAGAATATAGTTTGCGTAGTGGCTAATATATCGTAATCTGTTTAAATTACTATTTCCATAGTTTCTGCTTCAAAAGTATGTTGGAGCTTGGGGAAATAGGGAACTTGCATAAGTTGGCAGCACATTTAAAATAGGTTAAAGATTTTTGGAGTTTTTTGTTTCACTGTCAAAGTAAGTAATATAGATTACACCAAATATAATATTCTGACTGAAAGCACTTTCTGTTTAATCTTTCTTTTTCCACATAAAGAAAAATGCATTGAAATTGCAAAGAACTATTCTCTTGATACTTGTTTTTATCAGGTAAAGTCCTGGCTATAAACAAAACTAATGGTTAGCAAACTAGAGGCTGAAAAAATAAATTTCATAAATACAAGCTATAATATGAATAACTTTTAGTTACTTCGTATTTTTCACCAATATGCTAGTATTTCTAAAATTGTCAGTAGTCTAGAACTTCTATGTTGACTTTGAAATTATTTTATTTAAAATTTAAAATTTTGTTTTAAAGAGATAATAAACATCCAGGCAAAAATATAGTAATATCCATAACTCACGCTACACTTATTTTGGAAAGTATAGGTAGAATGGATAGACCATGAAACAGTCACTGCATTTTACCATCAACAGTAATGCTAAAAGCAATTAAAATAAGACTTATACTGGCTTGTAGATAACCACCTTTCCCCTGTATCCTCAGACAGCATAGAGAGACAGAGAGAAAGATGTTTAGTGGTTCCTCATCTCTTACAGGACACCAGTTCTATCAGATCAGGGCTATACCTCATGACCTCACTTTATAATCAATTATTTTACAGTCTTATTTTTAATACATTGGGGCAAGTGCATCTACATAGGATTTTGGAGGGACAAAATTCTTTTTAGTTCGTAATTACATGTTGACAAATATATTGATTTATCCTATTGATAATTAAACTGCAATTTTATATATATAACTGTATATATATATCTGTTAACTGTGCATTTTTGTTATATAAACACATAACTGGAGACAGTGATACTTGCTATAAAAATATATATCCAAGAAAAGGAATACTGAGAGTTTATTGAAGAAAAAAAAAAAAAAAAAACAAGAGTAAAGGATTTTTTTAAATTAATTTTTAATTGAGGTAATATTTGGATACCTTCATCAGGTATTGCCAATATAGTGTACCCACTACCATACCACCCTTATTCTGCCCCCATAGTACGTCATGCTTCCTTCCCTCTTTGTTCTTACCCCTTCCACCCTCTCTTCCCTCTGCATGCTTCAGTTCTATAGCCAGTTTTTAAGGATTCGTTTTTAGATAGTCTTTGATACTTATTTACTGTACATTCCACATATTAGTGACACCATAAATATAAGAAAAAAGGATAATTAACAGTTTGGGGCAGTAATTATATAATGAAATTATAAAATAAGAATATTTTACAATGACAAGATTAATATGAACATATCCAGATTGTATTACAGCCAAATTTAAAATAAAAAAAATAATTGACAACAGAAAAATTCCAATAATAGGAAAGTCAGTAGTAAAAATTGATTTTTCCAGATGATAAAAAATGGCATTGGAAAATTAAAATTTATTTATGAACTATGTATTTAGTATGAGTACATTAGTAATTTAGTTGAGAAATGTACATATTTTATATAAAAATATCAGTTAACATTGTCACTATTATGAATGTGACTAAATTTATTTTACCAAATTTTATGATTATGTGTGAGATGAACTGATAGAAATTATTTGCTTTTGGATTGCATTAAATTCTCTTTTAGTCATCCTAGTGAGCAATTAAAAAAATAGGCAATAATCTTCTAGAGTAGCTGAAATAATTGATTACTAATAAAAAACATTTTTTGAACATGTAAAACTCCGTAAAGTGAAAAAAGGTATGTAGCAATTTTATTATACGTATTGTGATAATTAATTTTGTATAAACTTTAATTAAATATCAATTCACATTGTTATAGTATTTTTTGTTCTGTTAATAAATAGATGTTAATTTCAACAGAATTTTCTCCATGATGTGTGGGAGGTCCCAATTAATCAGTTGACAACCCTAGGAGAAAAAAAAAAGGCCATACAATGAAGAAGAAATCCTGTTTTCATAGATTTTTGGACTCGAAACTGCAACGTCAGTTCTTTTCATGGGTCTCCGATCTGTTGAGCCTGTCTTGAAAATTTTAAACTTGCCAGACTATAAAATCCTTAGAGTCTATACCTTAGTAAATCAGTCTCTTTCTGTCTATTTACCTTCCTGTATCTCCTCTCTTCCTCATCCTCCATACTCTTTATCATCCTCAGTCATACACATATTAAGATAGCGGTTTTCTCCTCTGATGAGCTATGTGGGAAGTTGAGTATTAAAATAATGAAATTAATATGTGTTGATGTTTGATAAAAGGATTATATACTTTTTCTTTATTCACATAGTAGAAGTCCTAGCCTCTAAATATTACCTTTGTTTATTATTATTCCTTCTATTAGTAGTAGAAGCAAGAGCAACAGAAAATTTTACATATGAAATGATAAAAATATAAGCAAGGTTCAGAACATATTAACAGACACACTTTCAACTTTTTCTTAATTAATCTGTAATCAAAATTCTTATCTTCATGATAATTTGAAAGTAATTTTATGTTAAAATATAGCTTATGTTAAACAAAAACAGATGAAAGGAATAAGCATGTTACTAAATGAATAGAAAGACTTCAGGAAATGTAAAACAGTAGTCAATAGACAGAATTAGCAATGCATCTTAGTCAAGTTTTTGACAATTTTATAACTGCACAACAGTACAATTTGTACAGTAAAAAATACCACTTATGTTGTACCATGTATTCATGAAGACCACACATGTGCACATACCACATGTGTGTAACCCACATGTGCACACACAACACACACAACAACCAGATATATACAGCCTATATATTATGCTATTAAAATTGGTTCTGTTTATTGAGTTTTTACATGCTACTTAGCTAAAGTTATGAAGAAGTCAATGCATAGATTAACACTGAATCTGAAGCTCTTAAGGAAAGTCAGCAGAATGTATGAAATATAAAGTGTTTATCTCATGAGAGAGATTCTGTGTCTAGTGCTTTATCATCATTGTGGCCAACACTTTATTCCTCAGTACCACAATTTGTGCCTCCATAGATACAAACTTGAAGAATTAAAATTTCCAACTTGGTTAATCTACTAAATTACATATATCAAAATTCATAGTATGCTTTAGACATGCTGTGAAAAATCTACAGGGTATTACCCATTCATATCATATATTGGTTCCACGTTAATAGAGCCTGAACTAACATTGTCCATAATCTCACAATTCACCATTGTATATAAGTCACAGGACCCTGCATTCCAAGTCTGAAGGCTAGTATTGAAATCTCTTTGAGATTTGATAACTTTTCCTTTGTAATATGTTTAGTGGAGATGTGAAGAAAATTTTTCTAGGAATTAGAATATGGAATCTGAATTAGTGTGAGTATGTGTATATTTTAACCTTCTAGAACTTAATCCTGAAATAAGATAAAATGAGAGTAAGTCATAATATCCAAGCTTTATAACTTGATCTAGATGCAAATGTTAATAGAAAGCAAATGAATAAATAGGTTCAACTTACATAGGGCAACATTAAATATGTAATATCAAACAAAATAAAAATTGCTTATAATTTAACAAAGACTGCTTTTGAATCACAGAGTCTACATAAAACAGTGTTTACTCCTGAATAATTTGAGTATGTTACAAAATAGACTTACTAAGTCTAAAACTTGAGGTATAAAATATTACCTCTTTCGGGCCTCCTGGTGGTGCAAGGGGTTTAGTTGCAGCTCTATGAAGCTGTTGGCAGCCAGTGCAACATGAGTTTGATCCCTGGCCAGGGAGCTGACCCATATGGCACAGCAGACCTCTCCTATCTCGCCTGCTGATCCCCTAAGCAGTGTACTTCAGTCAGTCAGCCTGTTCTCTTCACGCTATCTCTGGTGAATCCTCTCATCGCCCCCCCGCCCCCACACACATAAACACACACCTCTGGCCTACACCCCAGCTCTTATGAATAAATAAATATTTTTTAAAAACATTACCAATTTGAAATATTATTTGTTGTCACAGATAATAGGTTTAAATTAAGATATGGTTTATACCACGAAATGCTCCTTTACACTTCTCAGATATCTAGTGTTAGAGACTTTAACCACTCCCTAACCATTTTTAAAACAGAAGTAATAAAAAACTTACCAAGTTTTAGTAATCATATTTAATTTTCTGGATTTCTATAGACTGTGATGTCAATTTAAAATGTAGATCCTAATTATTATTAAATAGTATATGGTGGAAATTTTAATGTGAATTATTATTCACAGTGATTGTCGTAAAGCAGAAGCTCCAAAAGTTAAGTCATGGTTGATACTACAGTTTGTTTTTCACATTCTATCTTGTACTTTATTGGAATTTCTACTTTTATCAAATACTTACTGATCAACACACTGGTTGTATATACCTATTAAACCTTTACTTGTAATGCAAAAGAAAACAATTTAGAATCTCAGATATAAATTCAAATCCAACTTGGTATGGCTGTAACTTGGAATACGCTACTTAAAGGGATTGTATGTTTATTGAACTATTTCATGCTACTTTGCTGAAGTCATGAAGAAATCAATTGCATCACAGCTGCAATACTTGACCCTAAATGTGTAGATTATAGCAAATGGCTTCAAACTAGCTATGCAAGGATTACTTACCTAGTCCTATAAATGTCTTAATCAATATTGACTGCTTAATTGAAATGCTGTAAGACTTTTTTTTTTTTTAAAGATTTATTTATTTATGCATACAAGCACTGGGGTACAGGCCAGAGATATGGGGGGGGTGAGAGGATTCACCACAGAAAGCGGGGAGCAGAACAGGCAGATCAACGGAAGTACACTGCTGAGGGGAGCAGCGGGCACAGCAGGAGAGGTCGCTGCACCATGTGGGTCCCCCGCCTGGCTGGTAGCAGGGATCGAACTCCTGCTGCAGTGGCTGCGGTTTGCTTCATAGTGCGTTGCTTAACCCACTGCGCCACCAGGGAGGCCCTGAAATGCTGTAAGACTTTAACACTGTTTGTACTTAATAGTAGTCTCTTTTCATATATTTTAGTTACTTTCCTAAGTGCACCTAAATTAATGATGATAACGATTACACTAAATCCCTTATCCAGCATTAAGAATAAGAGTCTGTTTCATTTGTAGTAATAACTATCAGTGTCTAAAATTTTAAAAAATTACCTTTACTCAACTTACTGTTTATATGGTAATGCTTGCTAAATAAATATTCTGAAGGGGAAGAATTTATTTCAAGGCAATAGCATTAGAGGAAAAAAACAATAGTTTATTATAAATGTTGTACAGTAGTATTTATTTTGCTATCTTTTTTAAAAGTTCAGAATATATAAGGACAAAATAATAATTGTTCATAATGCTGTCCCCCAAATAATCATGGTTAAAATTTAAGAGTGACAAGCAAACTTTGCTTGCTGTGTTTACAGTTTAGAGTATATACTCATAATTAAATTATTTTCCTAACTATTCACTTAAAAACTTAAATAGTCATCTGCATCTTTCAATACATGCTAAAATTATATCCCATTCAAAAAATGAAATTAGTACCTTAAGGTGTCTGTGTTTTTGTAAATTTAGGTTGTGTATGAATTTTCATTTAAGATATATTATGCAAAGAATTTGTACTGAATATCAACACCAAAATTATTAATGAGAGAATGTGAGACATTTTTTTAATTAGAAAAAAATGTCATATCAACTATTTCAGAGGTCATAATGTTGATTGTTCCCTAATTGGTAGCAAAGGAGATGGTATTTTAAACAAATAGTATAACTAATAAATTACTTATTTCCCTTCCTATTATAAACTCTGAAGTGATATTTTGTCTTTAACGAAAAAAAAAAATGAAGATATATATTATTGTAAGTGCATGACTGAATGAAGGGTGCCAGAGATTGGCTTCAAATTATTAAAGGGTGCATTGCTAAAAAAAAGTGGCTGCCATGTCTGAGCACAAAGGCAAGGCAAGCAGACTGTTAGTGTGAAAGATCTTTAGTAGAATCTGTCTGTATATAGAGAGAAGACAAGAAAGGATAGTCTTACTACAACTCTGAAAATTACTCATACCCTTAAGGGCAAGTGCACAGTGAAAGACACTGTCCAAAGCAGGCCAGTGAGGATCAAAAGCTTACCACAAGTCTAAGGCACCTTTTGGTGGGTAACCTCAATAAAGGCAAGTCCCAGAAAATTAGTGACAGAAGGAAATACCCCTATATTCAAAATGTATTCATTATAGTCCTTAGAGAAGGTAAACAAAAGGAAATGTATTGCTCCAAGAATGTAGTGTATATGAATTACAAGTCATGTGTTTTGGTGTGCGTGTTGATGGCTTTTTACCAACACAGGTCATCACAGATGGATGGATAGAATGATTGATTGATAGATATTTTTAGATATATAGATATCTAAAGAGATGTCTATAGATGCCTATTTCAGGATTAAATATACCCTTTCTATTCTTAAATTGTTATATTTATTTTTTTAAAGATTTATTTATGCATGCAAGAGCTGGGTACAGGCCAGAGGTACAGAGGTGGTGGTAATAAGAGGATTCACCAGAGACAGAATGGGGAGCAGAACAGGGAGATCTACTGAAACACACTGCTGAATGGAGCAGTGGGTGAGACAGGAGAGGTCTGCTACACCACATGGGTCATCTTCCTGGTGGTAATTGCACTCATGCTGCAGTAGCTGCGGATAGCTTCATAGTGTGGTGCTTAACCCCTTGCACCACCAGAAAGGCCCCCAAATTGTGATTTTTAATAAAAATCATGGATATGGAATCTTGTTAAATGCCTTATTCACTATCATATGCATTTTCTTTAAAGATTTTTAACTAAAATTAAATTTAAATGATGAATACAAAACTATTCAAGTTACCTGTTTCTGGTCAGTTCAGCATTGGTAATTTGCACCATTCATGAAAAAATTTCTCTTCTTTTGTTGATTTTATTGGCATGTAATGTACTAATTCTAATAATCATTTTAATGTCTAAGGTTTGTATTGCTGTGTTCTTTTTCTCTACCTTTCCAGTATTTTTATGTTTATATAACTTTAAGCTTTCAACTTTTCCAATGTGCCTGTGTCTCACAGTAGTTCTTAATCTAGCCTCTTGCCGCTCCCCCACTATGGTAACTGTGTTACTTGTTAAGGAAATTTGGATAGTGAAGAGTTGACATTTTGGTATCATTTTGAAATGGAACCAGTTATTTGAGGGGTAATCTGGATCAGGAGAACTAAGATTTGTAGACATTTTGCTGGAGATACAATCAATAACCATGTATGTATACAAAAGAAAACCTTAAGTTTATCGAACCAATGAAGTCTTTTAAAATATACTTCTATTGTGTGAACTACCAAACTGTAGTATTTTTATATGGTAGTCCTAATAAACTAATACATTCAAGATTTTCTACCTTGTTTTAGGGGTATAGAGATGCCTTATTTCTTGTACTGGTTATTTAGTGTGGGACTTTCTCAATGATCCTCTTCTTACCAGTGACCAATGGTTAGCATCTAGTCCATTACTTTGTATTTTCCCAGTTGTAGTGTATTTTGCTTGTATTGTTTGTTTGCTTGTTTTTCCTAGTATTTTTCCCACAGCTGTAAAGGTTATTCACCTTTTCACTGGGACGTCCATATTTGTTGTCCTTTTATGAAGGAATTAATACTTTGTTTTACTTTGGGACATCAAATGTGGACATGTTTTTTCTTTTTGTTTTTTTTGTCACTCGCACAGTGATGACTGGTCCTCTACATATCTTACCATTATCTTTCTGCTCCTAATCCTTAGATGCATACAATGAAATCTGTGGAGAAAACCCTCTGTGTTCAAAGAAATTTGCTTTGTTCTTGTAACTCCCTGGGATTCTGTATTACACATTAACTCACGTTATCTTAGTAATCGCTTACAAATTTTAGCTGAAGTCTTTAAATCTAAGCTGTGTCATGTCCTAGGTAATCTTTTATTCCTGTGTGGCACCTTTCTTTCCTTGGATTTCATGCCATTTGATTTCATAGCCATTTTTAACTTTCTATTGGTTTTAAAATAAATTAGTAATTGTATTTTACATGTCTGCCTTTTTGCTGTTGTTAATTGGGAGGTAAACTCTTCCAAACTTCTGTATGCTAGGCAGAACAGAAAAAAAAAATCTTCTTTAGGGCAATCATTAATATTTAGAAAATTGACAATGTATGTATTGCAAGAATTAATAAATGATTAGAAAGAAAGCAGTGGAGTTAGACTATCCTAAGGTGCTATCCTAAGGTGCTTCAAATTATAAGAATCAAGCAACAAGCTACCCTTAAGCTGAACCCTGAAGAAACAGCAAAATTTGTGTGTCACTCACAAATCTTTGTTTTTACATCTATTAACTCTCTGACCTGTGGGGAGTTCTTTATAATATCAAAGGATTCAACCCAAGTATGCAGCAACAGACCTTGTTTTATAATATGGGAAGAGGGAAGATTACCATTTGTTTTTGATGCAATGTTTGAACATGCACCTATCTTTCTAATCAAATGAGCTGTAAACAGCTACATTTATAATAAATTTGTTGCCCTGTATTGTGCTTTGAAATATTCATCAACACTAAATTTGTTTAAATTATGATTACGTCAGATGAGTTTATAATTATAGAATTTATAGACACTATTAATAAAGCAAAATCTAAATTAATACTAGGTTTTATCTGGGTGGAATCATGAAATGTCTTTTTCTTTATTCTCCTTTCACTTCTTTAGTCTTGTAATGGCTAGTTTACTGCCTATAAACTTATCCTTCAAATGTCAAGGATATTCTTTAACTATGCTCCTTAAACTTAAACTTTGTTATTTCCTCACTTCATAAAATGTTTGTTTTTTCCTCTACCCCATTTGACCATATTCATTCTTCTATTTAATTTTTTTTTAACTTATTTATTTATGCATACAAGTACTGGGGTACAGGCCAGAGGTGTGGGGGGGTGAGAGGATTCACCACAGAGAGCGGGGAGCAGAACAGGCAGATCAACTGAAGTACACTGCTGAGGGGAGCAGTGGTGAGGCAGGTGAGGTCTGCCACACCATGTGGGTCCCCTCCCTGGCCGGCAGCAGGGATCGAACTGTGCTGCAGTGGCTGCGGCCTGCTTCATAGTGCGTTGCTTTAACCCACTGCGCCACCAGGGAGGCCCTCTTCTATTTAATTTTTAATGTATCTTTCAGTTAATATTTATCACCAAAATTGATAAATTATTACCAAATTATTAGCAATTAGATTATTTTAAACATAATTTTTCAGTTAATGGAATGTTTTCCAAAACTGGCAATTGCCCTCACCTGTGCTTCATCCTCCCATCCTGCTATCCTAAAAACAGTATTATCTCAATAGCTCAGGTATAACATCATAATAAACAAAAATATTAGATATTTAGAGCAGTGAGGGCACTGCCTAAAGAAAATTAAAAGGCCAACTCTATACTCAGGACTCCAGGAAACACTGGCCAGAGCTGAAGCCCAGGGAGAGCCAAGAAATGCCTAATGGGGAGAAAGGCAGTCTCCCACCCCAACCTATCCAGCAGAACACAAAGCCTGAGGAAAATACGAAGCACCCAAAGGGAGGGAATTCCTCAAAACTGGCCCTTTTCTGAATGACGTTACTTCCTCTAAGTAGGTCAAACAATTCCCTGAAAACACAAATGCTCTCCCCACCAAGGTAAGAGTGAAGCTGGTTGACTCCCTCTCACTACTCTACCCAGCTGCTGCCAAGGCTGCAAAAAACTCCCTGGGATCACAGTAGAAGGGACAATGACTTACAATGCCTGAATCAAGAGATGAATCAGCACCCTAGGAACACCTGCACAGTACACCCCAAAAAGGGAAAGAGTGGACAGCATGCTGCATTCTATAAAAGCTAGAAATCCTTCCTTGCAGTTGTTCTTACCAGGAATCTGCCTGCCTCTTTCTCTTTCCTGGCTTACTTTCATTCTGTCGCTAATAAACTTTAGTTTTGCCTTTGCTAAAGACATGACTTTGAATTATTTTATACCATAGGGACTGAGGAAACTCAAACCCAACAACAGGTTCACTTTGGAAAAATTCTTAAAAAGAACCTATAATCATGAGTCTGAAGAAGAACTGATACTTTAAGTCTGAATTTTAGAAAATGTCTCTAGACATTCTGGATATGTTCATTACATTACAAAGAATCATTTTACATATGTGTCAACAAATAGACTTTGTCTAGTATTCCTGTTTGACATAGTAGGTTAGGGGCATGGACTAAGAATCAGTTGAGGGCAGAGAGAGAAGAGTATTTTAAAAATAAATTTAGCTTTTCCCATTCCCAAGGTCAACAGAATTGAAAGGTCAGCATTAGAATAAGGCAAAGAGACAGAAGTAAAAAAAGAGAGAAAGGTTTATTACGCTCTCCAGTGAGAGTCACAGATCCTAAGCAGGGGGTTTGGGAAAGTCATGCCCAGTGTACAGGCTAGGGTTTTTTTTAATATGCCCCTTCTTTGGCGGGCTTGGAGAAGCAGTGCGAAATGCCGGTGAGTCATATGTTGTCCTACAGTTAGGGGGTCGTTGTTTTCTCTGGGTCATCAAAAGCGGCTATCAGACACCAGCTTATCTTGTCAATTTTTTGACATACACCCCTTCTCAGAACTGTCACCCTGGGGGCCTGAGTGAGGGGTCTGGCTGACCTTTTAAGACTTATTCATATTTCAATTAATTAAAAAAAGCTGGGCATTTTGAATAGCCTTTTTTCTGTCTTTATGCTATCACAGCTTTCCCCTTTTTTCAAAAGTAGAGTATTCCTCTGAAATCTTTAGTAAGTCATAATAGCACAAAGTGAAGCAGTTACTGTTATTTTTTATGGGAAAATATGGAGCATTCTTAAGACCCAAAAAATAACCTACAACATGATACCAAATAACACATAAAATCTTAAAATAATACATACATTATCACAGGAATGATATGATAAATAGTCTGAATATGTAGTGGTTTCTAGTGAAGGGGGTTAATTGTGCCACTCTCATTGCTTGAGTCCACACTGCCTCTATAATGACTTGGCTACTTTTGTCTTTTCACACCTTTTGTCTAAGAGCGAAAATCCTCTTCAGATTTCTTGCAGTTATTGAAAATAGGTACTCTTTTTCCTCAGTTCCTCAGATTGGTTCCAGAACACACTTCAGAGACAAAAAAAAAAAAAGCATGTTACTCAACTCTCTTATAAAATGGTGTAATATTTGCATGTAACTATTATATATTCTCCCATGTGCTTGAAATAACCTCTAAATTACTTGTAATGACTAATTTAGTATAAATGTTATGTAAATAGTTTTCATCTTACATCTTATCGTTTATGGAAACGTGACAAGAACAAAAGTTGATTGATATTCAATATAGATGCAACCATCACAGACATAATAACTATAGAGTATAGGAGCTTCCTGTTTTTGAGTGGAACAAATCCTAGACCAATGCCACATCTTATTTTAAATGAAAACCATGCTATGGTTTTGACATATATCCTAAAAATATAAATAATAAAAACATATATTTTGTAGTTAGCTGGAAAATGTAGTCTTAACAATTTTGTGCAATTTTGCTGTTTCTCTTCCTGTATTAAATTTTGATTTGTTCATGTTGTAAAATCCGCATCTAGGTTGTCACTCAGTAAAAGTCTATGGTATTCTACTCATGCTGAGAGAATAAGCATGTGAAGAAGTAACAGTACCAGATATTATTTTGTGGTGATTTTACTATTTCATTAGGTGTAATCTGAATAAAACTTAAAAAAAATCAACAGTTTGACACTAATGTCACAAATATCAATTACTATGTCAAATTAGTTGAAGAGAGAAAAGTTCAGTACTCTCAGTTGGGTTTTACTTCTCTTTTTGGGATACCCTCTGTTCTTTGATCATTCATTAGTTAGTAATATAAGATTTGAAGATAGAATTTTTAAATTTAAGTTCAGATTATTCTAGAAGTGGGAATAAATAGGAATCATTTTCCTTTGTAAAAAGTCAAATTCAATATATATTTTAATTTTAACTTCAATAAAAGTAAGAAAGTAATAGAAATAAATCCATATTTTTGTACTATATAATAGAAACATTTCTAAAGAGGTAAAATAAAATGCATTGAAGTGATTATTCTGAAAACTTAAACTAAAAATCTAATTGGAAAACAGGCAACATAACTTACTACCTATAAAATAAAGCAGGCAACTTTTTATTCTCAAATTCAATGTTTTTTTTCTTTTTTACTGTTCAGTCATCACAAAAATGCTTTATGATATTTTATTCAAATTAAATGAATAAAATAATATATACATAGGTTTCTGTGTTATGCTAAAATTATACTCATTCCTATATGATTTAATCCAATGTATTTACTTGAAATTTTTCATCAAGAACTGTTATGTGTTCGTAAAATTTCTAAACTTTATGGCCTGCTCAACTTTCCTTCCTGCTTATTAATAAGAATAGAAAGTTTGAAACTGTGTCAAGAAAAAAAAAATGGAGATTTCAAAATAAGAGAGACATGTTTTCCAATGTGATATGTTAACATGCAAAAGTTCAGTTCTTCTACGCATGATCTCTCTATCTCTCACTTTTTCTCTCCTGGCCTTTCATTTGTTGACACTGAAAGCTCTAGGGGCTAGAGCTAGAAAGTTACCTTTTGCCTTTGTGATGGGTCAAAATACATCAGAGAGAATCTCAATGGAGAAAAGCACATGTTAGAGGCTCTTCACATCTGCTCATTGATGATCATACTGATAACAGTGACAACATTAGCATTTACTAACTGCTTACTGTGTTAGTCACAAAGTTAAGCACTTTATGTACATTACTTCATTTAACCTCATAAAATCCTTTTGATATTGTTAACAGGCAGGCTGAGGGCCACCCTAGGCCCCAAACCTGCCAGCTCTAAATGGATTCTCTAAAAGGTCACTATTTCAGTCCTATCGATAGGGCCACAAGCCAGAACTTAAAATTTTCTGTGGACTGATATGTAGGTGAACACCTCAGAAATGCTCATGAGTATATCCCAGATTATTCTACTGGCCATAATTTTATTTGAGAACCAGAAGCAGGGAGAGCCATCCAGCTAGCTAAACAAATCTTGAATTACTAATATAGCAAAGATGTGAAGAGAAGTACTAAGTGTTTCTTGCTTTAAAATGCTGTGTTCTGGTATAATTTGCTATGCAACACCAAATAGTATAGTGGGGATTATAAATTTTTACTGAAAAAACCTGACAAACATGTTTTTAAAATGCAACAAATAATGACCAGGTCGTTTCTTTCAAGAGTTCAAGGGCATATAATCTAAAGGAACATAAACAAACACTAGATACAATCCAGTGTAATGGGTTTCTTCCCAGAAAATTCCAAGGTGAGTAGAAAAAGAGTCATCTCCAAGATATTTTACATGGGAGAATCAGGGAGAGTTTCAACAGGGAAATAATATAAAAACATAGATTTAAGTAAACTATTTAACTTCTCTGAGATAGTTGTAAGACTAATAAAAAATTTGTGTTTAATATGTAACTAAGTCCCAAAATAGGTGACCTTCTTGAGATCTGTAAGATGACGATTTATGTCTATTTAATAGAAAGAAAGTTAAGAAACTAATCTAAGTCCTGAGATGAAATTTATAGTAGAAATTATTAGAGGCAAACATTTGTTTCCACTAAATGAAACTCAAGTGAAATTTAGCATGTATCCAAGGAAAACTGGTAAATGTGAAATAAATCTGCGTTTTAGTAATTCTTATAAATCAGATTCCTCCTGGGGCAAGCATACTGAATTGTGCCTTTTCTCATCTTGAGCACTTACATGTAAGGTAATGTTTCTCTCAAAAATATTTCTTTAAATAAATTTGTCAATGTTCCTTTCCAACTAAGTCTCATTACTATTGAAAATACTGTATCATTTTTGGACTAAGTTGAGTATTCATGAATTTAATAGACTTTTCTACTTTTGAACCTACGAATTCCTGTAGTTTGACTTATTGATAACATGACTGTTTAGGAGCAATCTAACATTAACAGGGTCCTTCGTCAATTTCACTGACTTCTGGATTCAAAAATTATTAATTTTTAGTTCTGCCCAGAAAATTTTAACTTCTACATAGGGTATCATTTTAAAGTTAAATGAAAAAAAACAAGACTGAACACCAGAATTCTCTTTCCTATAGACACACTTGTAATGTGTGCTTGTTGTGATGCCTTGTTTCTTGAAATGAATATAGTCAGTAGCCAAGATCAACAACTAAGGAATCAATACATACTAAATCATCAGTAATAACAATAAGAAAAAAATAACAGTAGTTGAAAAATAAATCTAATGATGCTTATTTGGGTAAAATTTAAGTTTTTGCAGTAACAAAACTCATAACACACAAAAGTACAAGTCTGTTGTGAAGGAAAGTGCATTTCAAAATAACTTTCAGCACATGAAAACCAATCTGGTCTCATTAAACCTCCCTTCTTTGATATCACCAATTTACCCAAAAAAGACAAAAAATAATTCCTTATCATTTTAATGTGTGAAAGTGTGTATTCCATGTTTAAACATAGAAAGATGAGTTTTGTGAAAATTGAAATTGTATCATTAAAGAGTGAATCATAAAACTGAAACTGAGGAATTAGAATACAAAGAACAAATTTGCTAGAAAGATAACTTACAGTTAGAGCTTAGCTCCCTCAGTGTGCTGTTTTCTCTACAGCAATGTCAAACTCAAGTCACTGTAATGATGTTTAGAACAAGAAACAAAGCCACAAAAGTGACCTAATAAAAAATAAGTTATCTAGAAAATATGTATTCTGTATGAAATATTTTGCCCAGACCTTATGGGATTCTTCTCAGCTGTAGTACTTGACTGGCTTTCATAACTGGGGCTGTTCTCATGGGATTTTGTGTTGCTTTTCAGCTTTGATAGAAGAGAAGAGAAGGAATGAGGATATTGAATCTGATTAGCTAACTACCCCGGGGGCAAGGGTTTGTGGGCTGCTCAGTAGGCCTTTCAAAAAAATAAAATACAGTTTCTGAAACATAAGCAAATAAAAGAGCCTTATTAATTAAAAGGAAATTGGTTTTATATTGTGATATTTTGTGGTTATTTTAAATGTTTATGATCCTTTGATCACTAATTTCACCTCCCTACTTCTCAAATCATGATTTTGCTTAACAAATATTAATGATTATCATACCACTACTATATTCAATGATATGATGATTTGATTAAATTGTTAATATCTTTTAACTTTAAAAAATTAAAACATGAATTAACTAAGATAATCATGTAATTAGTTGAATATTGCTCTCACTAAATGATATTAAAGAAAGTTTTCCCCTCTAAGAATATATATTTGCAAGAAATGATCAGAAATGTCCAATGAGAATCAACATTTAGTAAATCAACATATGGCTATAGATGGTCAACATAGATGTATAGAACTTTTTTGTGTGTGTTTTAAGATTTATTTATGCGTATAGGAGCTGGGGTATAGGCCAGAGGTGCTGGAGGTGAGAGGATTCACCAGAGACAGAATGGGGAGCAGAACAGGCAGATCAACTGAAGTATACTGCTGAAGGGAGTAGTAGGTGAGACAGGAGAGGTCTGCTGTGCCATGTGTATCCCCTCCCTGGCCAGGGATCAAACTTGTGCTGATGTGCTGCAGATGTTTCACAGTGCAGCACTCAACCAGCTGTGCCACTAGGGAGGCCCTATAGGAGATCGTTATTGTCATCTTTCTTCTATCTCTCACAATAATAGAGTCTTGTGGAAAATGGTAAAACTATTCTTATTGAGCCATTACAAGTGAAGTATAATTCAATGTAACGGTCTATTTCTACATAAGTTTTTCCTAAGAATTATTTAACATTATACAGTTTTTCAAACTATTTATTTTCTATTATTTTTTGCTGTGCAAATTATTTTACATTAGTTCACATTTATAGAATGAGCGCTTGTCTAAATTATTAGCAGGAATATACTATCATAAGTATTAGTGTCATCATGATCATTCTTGGTAAAACTGGACAACAATCATGATTTAAGAAAAAAAAAACACTTTGAAATTAAATCTATGGATTATGATTTGCTTTCATTTTCTATTAAATGTAGACACCTGTCTGTTTTCATCCTTGGATCCAAAAATACGGCAACCTATTTCCCTCTTCTTCATGTTCTTCTGCCTCCCAGACATCTTTACTTCTCATATTGTATGCAGTTTTCTTACCTTAACAACTTATTTCATCCAGCTTTTTATTCTCTAAGCTTTGACACCAGTCTTCCATTTCTACGACTAGAATGTGTCACTTTTGAGGAAATGTGAAAGGCAAAGACTGTTAGGTTTATCTTTATAGCCATCTTACTTTTTTAGTTTATAATGAGAAACATACAATACTTTAATGAATAAATTTGAACAAAACTAAAATCAAACTCATTTTAAGATGGATGTCTACAATTTCATATATGTTAGCACTGACAGTATGATATTATATTTGTTCTGGTTAATTCAAGCTTCAAATCTAAGGCAGTGCTATACTAGAAAAAATTTACCACAAGGGGATAGTCAACTGACATTATTTCAGAAAGGCCACATGTCAGAAGCTGTACTAAAATTCACTCAACTAGTCATATTTCTGTCACTATATGAAGCATTTCTGTTGGTATGATTAATATCTGATGTAATTTTTTCCAGTGAAATCATGGCTTATTATCAGCATTGTGTTTTTCTTTTTTTTTTTTTTTATTAGTTATATTTGACATCATTTGTAGTCCCCAGGGGGTACCCACCACCATTTCACCCGTGCACCATCACCTCAGTCC
>JAGFMF010011679.1:450712-497032 GCA_019455555.1 Galemys pyrenaicus | reverse complement strand
CATGGCCAATAGACACATGAGAAAATGCTCAACATCCCTCTTAGTCAGGGAAATGCAAATCAAGACCACAATGAGGTACCATCTCACACCGGTAAGAATAGCATTGTGTTTTTCTATAGGTTTTCAGGTAGTATTGTTGTCTTATCTCAACTAAAAGGTTATAGAGTCCAACCCATATAATGTTATCTCTTTTGTGGATAGAATTCTCCATGTAAGAGGCAAAAGTGTGTGAAACAAGACAAAGAATTTAATATGTTTGTGAACTGTTGCTCATTGTCTAATAAATATTTTTCTAATAGGTATTTGTGTGTATAATAGAATTTAGACTGGAATTTGCTTTAATTGTAACATTTCTGTGAGCTGAGGGGATAAACACTCATAAAATCAAATACATTCTATGTCAAAGGGAACTTTTGAAAGGTTTTAAGAACAGAAAAGAAATGAAGTAATTTGTGCTTCAGAGTAAGAGCTACATTGAGGAACTTGAATCATGATGATTTGGAAGAACAGGTATCACCATGGCAGATATTGTTTCTGTTACTTTGCCTTTTTGATTCTTTTCTTTTTTTTTAAGATTTATTTATTTATGCGTACAAGAACTGCGCTATAGGCTAGAAGTGTGGAGGGTGAGAGGATTTACCATAGACAGAGTGGGGAACAGAACAGGCAGATCGACTGAAATACACCACTGAGGGGAGCAGCAGGCGAGACAGGAGAGGTCTGCTGCACCTGTGGGTCAGCTCTCTGGCCAGGGATTGAACTTGTGCTACAATTGCTGCCAATAGTTTCATAGTTTGGTGTTTGTGCTCCGGCTTTTTGTTTCTTTTATTAAAATCCTCCCATCACTCATCACAAAAGAGTTTTTCAAAGGTATCTTTTTTATTGCTTATGGATAGTAACAGAAAATATTTTAAGCCACTCACTACTAACTCTTATTCACACAGCAGTCTAGCTATAAAGAAGCACCAAAGTGAGGAGGGAAAATGAGAGGGTAGTAACAAAGATGGAAGGAAGCGCTTGGACTGTGGTGGTAGACACTGGGTGATTTGGTGATTGGAGCTGGTGATACCTGATAGGGTGAGCCTGATGTTACTTCAATTTAAAAAAAAAAAAAAAAAAACTAACTTAAAATTTCATGTAAGTGAGTGACATAAATATTTCAGTGTTACTTTGCCTCATGATAAATATGTATCAAACTTGAAGCTACCAAAATTGGTTTGTTTAATTTTGATGTTGTTACCCTATCAGTGAGATTAACAAACATTTGTATTATCATAACCAGCTATGTATAGATAATATGAATCTATATTTTTTTATTATTTTCACATAGAATAGACGAGGGACTGAGGTGATGGTGCACTGGTGAGATGGTGATGGGGAATACATGGGGATTACAATTAATGGCAAGTATATGTAAATTTTAAAATATTTTAATAAAAAAAACAAATCTGGAATCAACAAAAAAAATAAAGTTATCTTCTCAGATGATGGAAAAAAATAGACAAGAAGAATAAAGTTATTGAATTGCAAAACTTTTTCTGAACATAGGTCTGTCTCTGAGTAGTATCTCCTAGTTTCTGCACACATGTTGAGAAAGATTATTCCATTGAAAGGATACTCAGGATGTTTACTTGACCAGTTTTTTAACCAATATCCCTTACTTAGTAATACTAATGATATGCATGAATAGGGGCATGAAACTTAGGTGTTTGGGTTTCCAAAAGTCATTGCTCTTTTGTCAATATACTAAAATCTAAAACATATTTTAAATTGTATTTTAATCTATTTCAAATTTGCTGGTGTTGAATAGTTCTAAATGATTGGTAGAAACTGTTGTACTTTTTGACATCATTTTACTGAATATTTAGGTCATTTTTATTATATTTCATTTTCTGTCAAAGCACTCAGCACAAAAACGGATGATAACTGTTTCTTCAATGTGATGTGTTTTCTATTACCGGCAGCTGAATAATAGAAATAGCCTGAATAAGATCATGGAAATCTTCAGTGTAAATTCAGAAGAATCACTGAAACTTATCTGTATTATGAAGCACATTTAATTTAAAGTTATTTTTCTCCAAATGAATGTTATGACCAAATAGCAAACACATAGAGAGGATTTGGTAATAGAAATCCTGACATATAATTAACTAAAACAACTCTAAAAGTCAAAGCTCTGATAAAAAAATAATATAATAATTTGGATTTATGTTTATGCTGTGCATTGTCTACTCCTTGCAAAGGAACAGTAGGGGAAAAATCAGCAGTACTTACAATTCTGTTGTTTCATGGATTTGCAGGTTTGAATTTTCAATTGAGCTACATGAAAAGCTACAAAGAAAGCAGTATATACAGCTAATTAATTACTATTATTATTAATTAACTAACCCCCCCATATGTTTATAATTCCTTGAACTGGAAAAGATACCAATTAATGTGCAATTTTGTGGCAAATCCATACAGTGAATAAAAATGCTGTATGCATGTGAACTTCTAATTGTACATTTTACTTCAAACTTAAATCATTTTTTAAAGTAGAAGCCAGTGGGTAGCCACAGCTGGTATAAGGAGAAAACACTTGTTACTGCAGAGATCGTGTTCATGAACTGCTTGAACTGACTTAAAATGGAGAGGATCCTGTCACAAGCAAACCCACTGAGAACACCTAAATATGTTCTTGGTTCAAGAACTGGTTTTGACATAAACATCTCACCTCCACTTTAATCCCTTCCCTTGATCTTCTTTTCTGTGAAATGTCAAGCCATTAAAACCAAGAATTGAAGTCTGAAGAGTACCAAGAAAAAGTATAAGTATGTAAAAATATTGAGTGCAAGCTTTATTGCTAATAAATTATTTTTAACATGAGTCTACACCTTTATAAAATCTGGTCTACCTAGTTGTGACAAATAAATGAGGCTAAAGTAAATTTATTTTACTGTATTTTGTGAGCACTAATTTACACCAGATTTTTTTTTTAATTTAGAAATAGGCATGAATAGGTTTATGGCTTGTGAGAGTAGAAAGCATAGAATGAGAGAAAAGAGAAAAAAAATGTACCTCCTCCACAGTTCATTTTCTTTTTTCCCTTTTTATACACTAGTGACCTCTTTCACTTTAACTTTTTTTTTTCTTATTGCCATTTTTTATATCATTCCCATTGTCCCTTGCTTTAAACCTCAGAACATCAGTTCAGTTATCAGTGTCCACTCATTTGTAATTGTATTGCTTTGTCAATTTGCCCACATCATTTCTTAGTATTATTCATATATATGGCATTATTCACTGTTTTTACTGTTATATTTGCTTCACTTCTCTTAATCCTCTTCATTTCCTTCCACTTTACTGTAAATGGTACTATTTCATCTTTTCTGAATAGTACTCGGTTGTATGTTTTGTATTTATTCAGTCCTCTATCAGTGAACATTTAACTTGTTTACATACTCTACCTATTGTAAATAATGCCACAATAAATACTGTGGAGCATATACTTTCTTGAGTTATAATTTTCTGGTCATTGGGAAATACCACCCAAAAGTGGGAATGCTAGATTTTATGGTGTTTACATTTTTAGTTAAGATAAGTACTTTTTTTAAAGATTTATTTTATTTATTTATGTATATAGATCTGGGTGTAGACCAGAGGTGTAGGGGGTTAGAGGATTCATTATAGACAGAGTGGGGGAGCAGAATAGGCAGATCTACTGACATACACTGCTGAGGGGAGCAGCAAGGAAAATAGGAGATGTCGCTGTGCCATGTGGGTCGGATCTCTGGCTTGGGATCAAACTGGTGCTGCAGTAGCTGCTGATAGTGTCATAGTGCTGAGGCTAAACTTCTTGTGTCACCAGGGAGGTCCCTTAAGCTGGGTACTTTCTAAAATGGTCACATCAATTAACATTCCCAATAATATGTAAGAGTTGTCCACATCCTCTCTGACATTTGTTGGAATTCTGTTTAGTACATTCCATTCTCATGGGTGTAGATGAGATCTCATTCTGATTTTTATTTTCATTTCCTTTATTAGAAAAGAGTGATTAGGAATTTTTCATGTATCTGTTGGCTTCTGTATATCTTCTTTGGAAAATCTGCTCAAATCTGTTGCTCAGTTTTAATTGTTTTTTTTTTTTTTTCTGCCTCTTGTTGATTGCATGATATGTAATTATCTTCTCCCTTTCAGCAGGCTATTTTTCTAATTTCTATTTGATCCCCTCTACCCTGACACTGATAAAATACAACTTTGAACTGCCTAGGTCCTGGACCAGAAATCATGTTTCCTATTCTTTAATAAACAGTTTCCATATTCTACTGCAATATAACTGTTTCCCAGGCTATACACTTACAGAATGTTTTGGATACTGAAGCTAATTTTGAAGTATTAATATAATATTTAGGCTTCACTCACCTAAGCACAGAAAATCTTGTTAAATGAGTTTTATTTTAGCCACAAGCTCTTTCATGTACCTCCTCAACGCATACAGAAGCACATTTGTAATTACCTTCTCAGAAAACTATACTCCTAAGTGTGGAAAATCATTTCTGTTTTATTCCTTTAATTGAAACAAGTGAAATTATATCACAGCTTTTAAGTAAATGAACTGATCAAGCACTGTTATTTTAATAGCTATTAAGTTCAGTTCCACTGGCAAGTATGTACATAACATTCACTCTGTGCCAGGGGCCTCTATAAGAGATAGCAACATAAAAGTAAGGATACTGCCAAAAGTATATGATATACAATCCACATATCTGTAATATTTACCACCATGTCACTTATATAAATAGAAACAGAGTTACCAGCCTGATCAAACATAAAGCTACTAAGATAAGTTTTAACATCTTAAACCTTTCAAATTATTGGAACCAAACTGAATCTCTAATTCCAAATCTCCCTCAAGATCTGACTCTTGTCTCTGTCCTTATTATCTCCTATTTCTTTTATCTTGTTAAATTCAAATATTCATTATTTTTCAAGGTCTTCCAGGAAATATTTATGTAAAATTGGATAATCTCCATGTGTTCCATTTCCCCTTGTCATTTTCCATAAAATTATTTACTTTAATATTACACATTTATTTACTCATTTACTTATTTTCAATCTTCCCTCATTAAACTGCCAACTTCATGATGGCAAGACCTTTAAATTACATGTCACTGCTATATCCACAGAAATCAGAAGAATGATGGGTTTTAGTTAAATTTTTATGAAGACTGAATAATAATTAGTAAACTGCCATTATGATACCTGTTATTACTTAGGAGAATATATAATTATATTTAAATTTGAATTGTGAAGATAGCCTTAGGTTTTGTTGAAAATAATTTCTAGGTCAATTATGTTTTATTAGTTATTAATCGTTCTTCCCCATTATAACAAATTGGCCAAAATATAGTTGTCTAAGTTAGAAATTCATATTCCATAGTATGCATTCCTTTAATATTTTTGTGACTAATGGTTAGTATACAATCAGTGAAATTATGAAATATTTTTATTCAGGAACTCAAAAGGAATAAAAGAAAAAAATCAATAGTCTTTGTTTTGAATTTCTTGTGGAAATCATTATCCATATTTGCCATACAAAATTATTTTTAAAGCCAAAGTGAGGGAAAAAAACTAGATAAGAGAATATTAGCATCTAGGATATCCCCAAATTAATTAACAACAAGAATCAAGCATATGTAAAATATTAAGAGGAAACTTTTCATAGTAGCATAAACTTTCATTATTTCTTTCGAGACCTTGTTTCATTTCCATTGTAAACAAAGTTGTTATGTATATATTTTTGGACTCAAGGGATATACCTGGGATACATGTTCTTGAAGTTGCCCAAATTCTGCAGACTCTGATAACTGATACTTTTGTATTTGTATATATTCTAAATTAAGTTCATTATGTAAACCTCATATCAGTGAACAAATGCTCAAAATTAAAATTCTCATTTTTAAGAGAAAAATCTATATATATTCGAAAATGAAAGTTGAGGGTAACCAAAATATACTCTTTGGATGCCCTTATCTCTGTCATTTGTTGAACAACATATCTTCAGCATTCCCTGTTGCTGAATTAACTTATAGACACATAATTTCATGACCTTAGTGACACTAACGCTAAACCTCGATGAGAATTATTTTTTTTGTATTTGAATACACAGGATTCTATTGGTAGATTCTGATTTTTCCCTCGACCCTCAACCAGCCCCCAGATAGTGCATTATTGGTCAATCACAATTATTTTTTTTAATGCATTTAGCACCTGGGCTATTTCCTTATTTTCAACTTTGTCAACAAACATGCAAGTGAAAATAGCAAGGAACAGCAGAAATGATCATAATTTAGATTTTTCCCCAAATCATACACTCATCCTGACAGTTTTTAAAAATTAGTACATTTAGATTTTAAGCAAGCAGAAATGAACAGATCAGTAAAAAATAATTTTCACTTTGTTATCTGTGTCGGAGATCATGTCTCCTGCCAGTCTTCCACCAGGGATTATAATTCATACTTCATTGCATCTCTCCCCTCCTATCTCTCTCACAGCTGCCCATACTGCCCCTTAAGTGTGTGCTAATTAGAGATAAGAATTTTCATTGATTAGGAATGTCACACAGCCTTTGTCAAATGTGACCATTGTTACACTTAATCATATCCAAGTGTTAAGCTAGTCTAATGGAAATGAAATAAATTCTGACTAATAAACTAAATTCCTTAAAGGCAAACAGTTCATAGCAGAGCTAAAATCACAGATTCTGTGTCCTATTTTCTTCCACAATAATTCTCTGTAAGCAGTTTTTCATAATTTGGCTCAAAACAAAAGTTATTTGTGTGTTTCAGTGAACAGTAAAGCCATAGGAAACAATTATTATTCTTTATATTTGTGTGCAAGTGACCTTTACTATTGAACTTTGTCTAACAAAAGATCCATAGAATTCTAAAAAATGAATAGCCAGATGTATGTTTATCTTCATGTTGGGTTGATTGATGGAATCCCTGATAAAATGCAGGATTATGAAAGAAAAATATTTTTCAAGTCAAATATAACATGGTTTTTACAAAGATAATTTTATGATAGCTATGCATAATTATTATTGTACAACACAGTAAAGTTATAGTAGATAAAGCAATACTAAGTTAGAAATATTAGATATTTGAAACATAAATGATGCATGTCTAAAGGCGTACTACTTTGCAAAGCTGTCATCTTGTGGACTATACTTAAAAACTACCTTTTCAATATAGTCGTATATTAACTTGGCTGCTATAATTTGGAGTTCAAATTCTGCCTGCTTCTCATTAGCTGGTACTCTGTGTTAAATTATAATTGCTCTTTTATATTTAACTTAAGGACCTTCACAACAAACAATTTCATAAAACATAGTAGTTCAGATAATTAATAATATATTAAACTTTAGGAACAGTGGCTATCAGTATAAACATCAGATCATTCACATACAATGACCTTGAATTGAATAACTAAAAATAATAAGCATTTTAAAAGGCAATTACATAGAGATTAGCCTTCTAATATGAATATTAATGTAATAGAGCAAATTCCATAGCTTGAGATACTAAATAATCATAGGGATAATTCCTGTGAAAATTATAAGTGAAATACATGGACATTATTTAAAAGAAAAAAAAAAAAGCCCATTGTAAGCTAATATCTTATTTACCTGAAACAATTGGGAACTCTTAACTTTACATATGGCTAGGGTAACTACAAAACATATAGATTTGATAAATACATGTAGCAAAATATTTGCTTTCCAACAAGATCAGAAAATGCTATTAAATGTAAATATATTTAAAAATTTTTAAATATTAAATATGAAAAACATTAATGATTAATATCAATTTTATTATTACATCTGGAAAGCAACATTAATTTATACATTAATTCATTTTAAAATATTACCTTAATTTTTATTATTGATTTGAAGCAAGAAATATATAGCTGCAGAAAATATGGCATCTCTCTAGAAAGAAAGGATCAGCTCTAAATGCAGAGGAATATATCACATAACTCAGATTTTGCTGCAAATGAAATGTTTGCCCTAATATCAAAGTACCAACAAGTCAAGTGAAATTTCAACTCTTTCATTTTCTCCTAATATTCCATAAATCATAGATTATTATAATGCTTTCCTAATCCAATATACATAGGAAAATAATCAACTGCAATTTATAGATAAAAAATAATACTGATAAAATGATCACTTTGATTACTAATTTTATTAGAGAGAACATATGTTTTCAGATTTAAGCTGTTCATTTTTTCAGTAGTTGAATATAATCTCCCCCATGTTTAGTATTGTTGTCTAATGAGTAAAGGAAAAGTTATTGGTTTGAAATTCTTCATTTTGGGTCAATTTTCCTGCTATTGATGTAACTATTATCCCAGAGGCTGACGATGAAATGCTGGCAATAAAATTGCATTTCTCCTCATTCTGCCTACTCCTCCAGTTACTGAAAATATTGGATATAATTAGCTTACTATCCAAAGAATTTGATGTGGAATCTCATTGATTTCAAGTCATTTTCCAGTGTCACATGATTATTTTATCCTTAAAATAGATCCACAGAAGTAAAACTGCTTTTGGAATTTGGAAATGACATATAAAGTACTAGGAATTTGCATAACAAGTCTTTTTTTAAGATTATTTATGTATACAAGAACTGGGATACAGGCCAGAAATGTGGGGGTGAGAGGAATCACCAGAGAGAGTAGGGAACAGAACAGGAAAAATGGTTGAAATGCACTACTAAGGGGAGCAGTGAGCAAGGCAGGGGAGGTCTGCTGCGCCATGTTGGGATTAATCTTGTGTTGTAGTGGCTGCTGATGCTTCATAGTGTGGTACTTAACCCCTTGTGCAACCAGGTGTTAGAGTCAGAGTTTATGTCTAAACTTAGCTGACTGAAACTTGAAAAACGACCTACAGGCCTTATCTAGTAGGTCAGCTGGTCCCATACCTTAGGCTCTCCTGAGCAGTTAAGGGCAGGGCTATGAAACAAGAATGTTACCTTAGTATCTAGCAGGTCAGCTGGTCCCATACCTTAGGCTCTCCTGGACAGTTAAGGGCAGGGCTATGAAACAAGAATGTTATCTTAGAATGTGCACCCATGTATGGGGCAGAAGCCGGAGCCCGCCCAAAATGGATCTCCTGTAAGTTTAAATTTTTGAAACATGTCTCTCTTTAAAGCTATTTGCTGTGCTCATTGTGCAGGCTTTGATCTCTCAGCCTATTGGCTAAATTAGCTATAAAAGTTCACCTCTACTTCCTCTCGGGGTCGATTGTCTCAGCCAGACCTGCGTGTCACGGTTGAACAGTCGGCCCCAGCATGCTGGCGTAACAAAAGCTCTACATGACCATTGCAGCCCTGTGTCCGCTCTTTGTTCTTTTGGGGTGCCCACGGAAACTCGGTACTTTACACAGGAGGCCTTCATAGCAAGTCTTTAACTAAGATGATCCTTAACCAAAAAATCAAGCTGAATAAAATAGAAAACTCTTCAAGATCTGTCTTCTAATCTATTTTACTGGGTGGATCTAATTTTATGTTTTTAACTTCATAAATTTGGTTTGATAAAACTGTGTACATTTGTATGAAATTCTTCAAAAGTGTAAATTTTCATCTTGTAAAAATATTATAACCATTGATTATATATTCATATTGTCATTTTTACAATGTTAGCCAAATGGAAAGGCACATATTAAGTAAATGAAAAAATACCACTTTCAGTAGTTTTATTTACAAAACTTATGTCCTTTGTAAGTTTTCTTTAGATTCATTTCTCCTTTTTAATAATTACCCTTAGAGCTTTTATATTCAAATGTATTAGGTTTACATGTGTTTGTCTATAACCTTATAAACCATTTAGAATGTGTTATTTTTTTCTAAACCAACTCCTCTGAAGAAGATTAGTGTTTAACTCTTCCCATCACTGGTTCAATTTATCATAGTCTGGATATTGTCTTCTTCAGTTTATCTCACTGAGGATTACAATGTCTGATAGGAAGAATTCATACACAGCTCCTTATTCATAAGCTCAGTCAAAAAGTACCTTAAATACAAAGTTCCTGGTATTGTAAACATAAGTAGGTTGTTTTCATATTTTCTTTTTTTTAAGATTTATTTTTATCTGTTTATGCATACAAGAACTGGGGTGTAGGCCAAAGGTACAGAGAGGTGAAAGGATTCACCAGAGACAGAGTGGGGAGAAGAACAGGCAGATCTACTGAAATAGCTGAGTGGAGCAGTAAAGGAGACAGGAGAGTTCTTCTGTACCAAGTGGGTTAGCTCCCTGACCAGGCATCCAACTCATGCTATAGTGGCTTGTAATATGATACTTTAACCCCTGTGCCACCAGGGAGGCCCCTATCCTTCATATTTTGAAACTGAGTAATAGATTATCATGGTTATAGCTATACTCAGTTAAAAAATTATATCAAAGAAAGATGTTTTATTGATTATTTCATAAAAAAGAAAACTATAGTTTTTGGTATAATAGAATTAATCATATGAAACAAAGCTAATACCTGGTTTATGAAAGTATATTTGAGTCACTTCCTAAGTAATTAATATAATAAATAGTATTTGTATCTTTTGAATGGACAAAGGAATGAAGCTTTGTTTATCAATGTTAACAGAATTTTTCTCTCCTTTCCTCCCACCTTCTCTTCTTCCTCCTTCCTTCCTGTCATCTTTCATCCCTTGACCAAGTGTTTATTAAGTTTTTCTATGCTATACAAAATATTAAAAATTATGTCCTCTAAAATTTTCTGCTCTAAGTCATAAAGTGACAAAAACAGCTGCTTTCTATTTTGTTCATACATTACAAATAATATTAAATATTTTACTTGACTTTTTTACTTTACTGATTTTATTGTAATTCAGATAATAGAGGCAGAATATAAATATAATATTTCTGACTTTTCTAGTTTGACTTATTAACTATGTCTCTAAAGGTCCATGTTTAAAAATAGTTAACTAAATTGTTAAATTTCTAGATATTGTCATGATTTTGTTATGATAAATTGTAATAAAACTGAATTTCATATTTATAAAAAACGAAATTAGTTCACCAAGAATAACTTACCTGCCTAAGAAATATGTTTTTTAAGACTTTCTATTGAATATATTTCAAAATCAAACTCAATTGTGTTTGAGAAGAGATATCATATAATGTTCAATTAGAAAAAGGCAGAAAGGCAGTTGCAAATCATTGTATGTGACTTTTATTCTATAATAATAGTAAAATAAGAATCTCAAAGAATATCAGAGACTTATGCCAGGTTAATGGCATAGGAAAAAACTAGAAACTAAATCCAATTTTGTCATTCCTTAATTTTCAGAAATATTTCAGAAAACTCCTTATTTCAGAAAAATATAAAAAGTTTCTCTGTAAATTTATCTCTTGGGGGAAACAAATTTTGGGTGTGTTCTATAACAGCTTTGCAGAATCATCAGTATTTTTTTTCCTAGTATTTGTTTGTATGCATTTTTTTAAATTAGGAATATCAGTTTATATCAAATAGAAGAGTTTCTGTGTAATTGGTTTCATCCTTCTCTTAATCATTTTACCTTCTGTTAGCATTACCAGCTCTTTTTTAGATACCATCTTGATCTTTAATTATTGCTCTATAATTGTCCCTGGGGAAAAACATCTGCTATTGCTACTCTTTTTTTTTTTTTTTTCCAATGTTGCCTCAAATTCCCTGTAGACTATATTGCTATATGTATCTTCTTGACATTGCATTTCTAGTTGCCTTTGATGGGCTTCTACCCAAAGGATTTTTCCAAAATCAGAATATTTAGCTTCATCATTTTCTATGGCAATTATATTTTTCATCTATGTTACTATCATGTCATTTGGCTTATGAAATGTTTTTGGTGAAGGAGAGTTATCTAATTGACTCTTATATTTTAGTAATTATTTAGAATAAATTTAATGTTTAGTATACTTTCTAGTTATATTTAGTTCTTTGTTTGAATCCTATTTCAATATCTTTTATATCAAGTGTTAATTAGTTTTAGTATTCAAATACTCTTTTCTAAGATTAATCATAAGTTCATTCGAATTGGATATCTTTTGAAAATACAAATGCTTCTTTACCAGATTTAGATTCTTCATAAAAGGAAATTTGTGAGTCTCAAAATCAAATATTAATTTATTAAAATTAAAATTATAACCATTTATGATACTTTTTCTTTGTGTATATTTATAATATAAATACTATTTATAGTAATATAATATTTACTATTCTGTAAAATGTATTTATAATAGTGACTATATTTTGCTAAATATAGATGCTTATTATACACGCACAAAATGTTAATTATGATTTATTTTTCAAAGATGATATTGAGTGATACTGAGATGATATTTTTCAAAGATGATATTTTAAACCAGACATTTAAAATTAAAGTTGAAAATTATTTTAAGTATAATTAACTGATATTTTATTGTTTTATGACAATATTTCTGCAGAATCCATTGATAAAAATTAAACCCAACTGAGACCAGCTTTTGTAAAATTCCCTGAGTAGACATAAATGATTGAGTCAAGAAATTCTGATATACATTCATTCATCCATTCATTTTTTCAACTGAAACAACCCAAATGGTTAAATTGCTCTCAGTCCTAAAAGTACAAAACACAAACTAAAATTTATCGAAACTTTTCTCCCTCATATTTACAGACAGAGAGCTTAGGCCTTATTTGACACAGTCTGAGTAAAAAGAAGCAAACAACCTTGAACTGAGCTTCAAGGTCTGCTAGAGACAGAAGTCTGTAAATGTATAGGATAGGGACTATACAGAGAGGTGCCTGTCAAAAGCAATTCAAAACTCAGATATCTGAAGAAGTCTCTTTATATTTCATATTTCCTGGGACAATCCAATGAACTTTTGTAAGGTTCACATTTATTTGCCCTAACCTGCTTTTTCAGCCAATAAAATTTAGCTTCTTTGTTCTCAATCCTGGTAACAAAAACCAATGGAAGTCGATTTCTTTTCCTAACCAGGGAGGTAGATCTTAGTTTGTTTTGTTTGTTTTATGCCTCCTTGCTTGTTGACCTGCTATAAACTTTTACTGCTCCAAACACTAGTGCCTTGGTATTTTTTCAGTGGTATGATGGACACACAAACCTGATTTTGTAAGGTTGGCACTATGATATATCCTTTGTGCCAGAAAACATAGCTGCTATAAGTATGTGATGAAGGAGAATATGTAAACTAACTATTATTCTGGATGAAGGATGGTATTAACAATCATTCACAATTCAGCCATTTTAGTGTTTTATTTTGGTTATTCTGGGTCCTTAGTATTCAATATACTTTTTATATCAGTCTGTCAGTTTTCTCAGAAAAGCCTTTCTGGGACATCTATTTGGATTTTATTGGCACTATATATGTGTGTATATATATATATACACACTATATACATATATATGCACACACATAAATTTGAAAGATAATTAACATCCTAACAAAATTGAAACTCCCAATCCTTAAAAATGGCAAATCTTTCCTTTTATTTATATCTTTACTTTTTTATTATATCCCCATAACTACATCTTATAACATATCTGCATTCCTGTGCATAAAAATTAATTTGATCGTGATGTACTATTTTTTTTATGTAGCTGAATTCTGTTACTTTATTAAAGCTTGTTGAGTGTATGTCCTAAAATATACTGATCTGTTGGTTTCAAAAATGTCTGTCAGGTTATAGATCAGTTTCATGAGTTAGAAATATCCCCTTCCATTTAATATTCTGAACAAATATGCGAAACACTAGTATTATTTTACAAATAATAGAACTTACCAGTAAAATCATTCAGACTGGAGTTTTCTTTGTGCAAAGATTTTTAATTATGATTCAATTTTCTATGAAATGTGCAGTATTTCAAATTTCCCTTTCATACATAACTTTGACAGACAATATTTTAATAAATTTCTCTCTTACAAGTTGTCAGATTTTATGACATAAAATATATTTGCTTATAATTTTGTGTTTGTGGGATCTATAGTGATGTACCAATTTTCATTACAACTGGCAATTTCAGACATTCTTTACCCAGTCATCTTTTTGACCTAATCAAATGACTATTGATTTTGTTGATTATTTTTCCTGTTTCTTTAAGAATTTTTGTATGAGTTTCTACTCAGTCTTATGTTTTCATCCTTTTGGATTAAGTTTCTCCTCTCTTTTAAGCCATTAGAAGTTCAGAAAACAGATCTTTGGTTTCGAAAGGTCTTATTTTTTATTTAAGTGTTAAAAGCTATAACAAAAAATCAAATTCTTTTAGTTGCCATGACAATTTAATTAAATTCTAATCTGAATTCTATCTTTCTTTTTTTCATATTTCTTGGAAAAACACAATGAATAATATATAATGACAAATACAAAGATAAGTAAGAAATGACAGAATCAAATTGCTAAAAGGAATAAAGAGGACAGTAGGGGTTTGGTGCTTGTACATGTCTACCACATCTGAATGTTTGGTTACTTGGAGTAGCAGCCACAAATAACACCACCATTAAACCAATATCTGACACCCAGAATATGGGGAGTTTGGAAAAATGATACTGTTCTTCTCAGAGGAATCAACAATTACTGTTGAGCCAAAGCATCAAAGAGGACAATCTATCACTGCACCAAAATGTACACATCCCTTACCTTTGCATGCTTTTCTTTCACTCTAAAAAATTTTATCAAGTACATGTATAAAGAAGCTTTGCCTGTGAAAACTGTTGACCCACATTATAGCACTTTAAAGCCGAGTTAGTGGCTCGTGTATTATGATTCTACTAAAGACCCCCAAAAAAGTATTATTTTCAGATAAAGCTCTGGCTCTTTGTTGGATGCATTGACACCAATCACTTTTGAAATATTTTAACCATGTTAAGAAAAATATGGAAATCCTAGAAAGTTTATACCCAAAATAGTATTTATGTTTTTTCCATGTATCTATTTTCTTCTCAGGTATTTTCTATTTTGATTGCTATTTGTGCATGTTTTATTAATCATAGTTACTTAATTGAATATCATAGACATTACTAGATATCTCTCTCCCTATCTCCAACATATATCACATTCCCAATATATAAATAGATATATACATAGATACATAGGTACATACATGCATACATATAGGTTGGAAGGTAGGTAGGTAGATAAACATTTTTTCTCTAATCCAATTGGTTAAAACATTTAGAATACTATAGGATTCATCTAGCTGTGTTTCTAACTAATGTAATCATATCTCTTGTATACTAATTTTTCAGTAAGTTATAGCACGTAATGATGAATATTAGATATGCTATAATTTTATGTCCATCTGAACAATGAAATTAATATGCTCATGCTTTATTTAAAAGTTTTGTTTTATGTTTGTAAATTTTAATGGCAAAAATGACTAGGATTTGTGTTACCAAAATCAGGATAATAACTATACTTTTAATTTGCTATTGGTAAAATATCTTTTCAAATAGCTGGAATGTTAATGTACATATTTCCTTTCATATTGTAAATAACCTAAAATACATTCACTAAGTGTGTTCCTGTTGAATAGATATAAAATTTCATTTGCCTCGTTGATTTTTCTTTGGGTTAAATCTACCTTATTGAACATGAGTAAAGTTTTTTTTTTATCATATTCTACATATTTCATCTTTTAAAAATTTTCCTTGGGTAAATCTTTCACAACTTTTAGGTTACGTCTTCGAGTGATAGCTCTTATTGAACTTGAACTTAGGAACCCCTTGCATTTGTGTAAATTTATAAGAATTTATACAAATAATAGTCAAAGTATAAAGGTCAGGAGTACAAAATCCAAGTTTATTTATTCACCACATATTGCCATTGACTAGGATTTTTAAAAAGTATTTATCATCATATATACAAATGGAAGAAAGCATGTATGACATGTACTGCCCTGGAGACCCTCCCTATCTTTCTTTTTCGAGCTTTGCCTGCTTTAAATAATAAGTACTCAATACCCAAGTGCTTTTGTTTTATGAATGCTATGCTATGATTGCACTGAGGAAGACAATAGGTGCTAATGACCTTGGGTACTTTAAATATTAATTCTTGGGCAAATGGAAATTAAACAGATTTTTCGTTTCTAAAATCAGAGGTCCCCTTATAAAGTAAGAGTAATGTGAGAAAATGTCTATTTGGGTAGCTACTCTTGCAGCTATGGTTCAGGAGTGCAGTGTGCAAACTATACTGGTCAGTTTGAAAGTCTAGTTCAGTTTATAAAGAATCTCTTTCGGTCATCGCCAGTGCTGCTTCAATGGGTGCATATTTCAAAACCAAAGACACTATAAAACAAAACTGTGATGGTGTTTCAGGAAGAACAGATGTTGCTGGATTCTCATGAATGATGATAGTATCACTCCAGAAGTTGTTAAATAGTTTATTCATTTTAACAGTAATTTAAATATTATAAATTATATCTGGATTCATTTAAGAACAACAGTATACAATACATAACATAAAATCAAAACTAAAATGGAACATAGTGAAAGGTTTCGGCGTGGTTAGACGGGAGAGCAAGGGAAAAGAGGGAGAGAGGGAGGGATAAGGAGGGAGAGAAGGAGAGAGAAAGAAAGAACCATGTTTCTGACCAACAGGAACTTTTATTGCACTCCAGGCAAAGTTCTCTGATCCCCAGAGTGGGGGTCGGGGAAGTCATGCCCAGATTACAGGCTGCTGGGTTTTTATAGGCGGGGTACTTTGAAGTGGAAAATTTTGAAGTTTCTTCTGGCGCGAAGGTTGTGGAGGGAAGAAGTTGTCCGTTGGTGGTGATCCATCTCGAAGCCCCCAGGTTGCAGTCAGGTCCTCGGGCCACATTCCACTGGGATTGAATTATGTGAGTCACTTTGGTTTGGTACTGCTACCCTGCAGGCCTGGGTGGGAGTTTGGATGATGGGTTAGGTTGAGGGGGTAGGGTGAAGGGCCTGTGTGACCTTTCACATAGTTTTACCAGTATTAAAACAAATTATTTAAATTTATTTTGGAGGGCATTTCAGCGTGTAATTTGTATATTTGTGGTATGTATAGAGGGATTCATATACTAAGACTCTGCATAGTTGACATCTGCCAAGCATCTGTATATTATTTTTATATATTAATTTTAATAAAATGTAACCAAATACAAGTAATTAAATTAACAGTAATAGCCATTCTTACATGTTTTTAATATTTGCATCTACTTTATTAAGTAAAGCCTACTACAGTATAATTTCTAATTATTCCTAATTACTACTAGCACTATTATTACTGTCAATAGTATCCCCACACATTTTGGCAACTTTGCAAAGATACTTTTAGGGTTACTGTGCATTTCACAAGTGGAAGAATACTGCTTCCTATGCAAATAAGATAACAATAAAATAGCATTACTAAATAAATATATTTTATTTCTAGTTTATTATAAAAGTTTTGAAATTTTTTAAATCTCCATTCATATTAGAATGTATTGAAAGCCAGAGAGTAGCCTGTGGAAAATACAATAAAAAGTATAGACATTTTTATGCAGGTTTAGTATTTTTCATAGCCTACACATTCCTAGTTATTTGGAAAATAGTCTCAGGTGCTCTTCTATAAATCATTAAATTTCAATATCAGAAGAAACATATAACTACATTAAATTGTGTAAACTTTGTGCAATTTCGTCTGCATTCCTTAAGGAAACTATATCTAAAAGATATCTGCTCCATTAATGTTCTTCTACAACAGTCTCTTAACCAGAATCTTTCTTCTTTCTTAACTTCTAAGAACTATAGATATTAACATTGTCAGTCTACATATTCTTTAGCTAAAATGGTCTTTTAAACTTTTAGCTTACTACATCTTTATGCAAAATGGATAAAGTGAATATTTTACACTATGTCAAGTAAAAACAATTCAGTGCCTAAATTATGCATTTTATGTTATACGCTTTCCTTTAATAATTAACAATTGATTTATTCTTTTACTGATTCAGTTTTAATATATTTCTTTTACAAAAAGAATTATTTTTTCTTAACATTCACAATTGAGAAATATATTCAATAAATTACATTTTTCATTATACAGTTGTCTACCTGTTTTGATCACACTAGTTACAAACTCATGTCCCACCTATTTATAATCTAACAATCACTAGTTCAATTTGCGGGATGCTACTGTATATATATTGATGTATCTTTTGTTGAAGTTTGTTTCTATGAATTTATTAATTTGACAGTTTTCTCTCATTTTAATGTTTCAAAAATTCTAGTTAAAATATATGGTAATTTGAACATATTGATAACATTTTATAGTCATAACCCTGAAAAAAAGAAATATAAGAAGTATTACTAACAAGTGTAGACTTTCTGTCTAATGTCTCATTTCAGTTTAGCTATAATTGCTTTTGATTTTTCCTTTTACTGAAGGTGTCCTTTTATATATATTTATATATTTTATATTTTCTCTGCCAAAAATGTGTTTTCAAGCAGTTAGCTACAAAAAAAAGTTTACTATATAATGAATATTGCTAAATTGAATAAAATTCTGTAACACTACATGAGTAATCCTTTTATCTCAATATAATTTAAAAATAAAGATGAATTTAATTTAATTTTAATATTGTCAATCTATTTTGAATTACTTCAAACACTGGTGAAATCACTTAGTGTATGTGAAATACCATTTTTCATAGAGCACCTTAAATGTCCATGATTGTTTCTGATGAAAAAAAAAATTTAGAAAGAATTTATTGCATATCCTTTCTGTAATAGATAAGTCAAAAATATCAGTTCAAAAGGAAATGTGCACTCCTCTGTTTATTACAGCATTATTTACAATGACGAAGCTATGGAAATAACCTAAATGTCCAAAAATAGATGTGGATGAAAAATTGTGGTATATGTAACATTAGAATAGTGGTGACTAAAAAAAATAAAAAAAGAAAATTGGGCCTCCCTGGTGGCACAGTGAGTTAAGCCACACACTATGAAGCAAACCTAAGCAGATCCCTGCCCCCTGCCAGGGAGGGGACCCACATGGTGTGCAGACCTCTCTTGCCTTGCCCGCTGCTCCCCTCAGCAGTGTGTTTCATTCAGTCTACCTGTTCTGCTCCCCAATCTGTCTCTGGTGAATGCTCTCACCTCTCGTGACTCTGGCCTGTACCCCAGCTCTTGTATGCATAAATAAATAAATCTTTAAAAAAAATAATGAAAATTGCAACAACATGGGTGGAGTTGGAAGAGATATTTTTCTTAAATAAGTCAGAAGAAAAAGATAAAAACCAGATGGTGTTGATAAATACCAGATGCCATCAATATTATATGGAATCAATATTATATGGAAACAAAACAAAGAGTCAGAACAAACTAACCTTTAAAAGCTGACTGTTGAACTGCAGGATCCAGAGGGGAAGAGTTTTGGGAGGCATAAAATAAGAGAGGAAAGGAATTAAATGTCTTATGGCGATAAACTATGCATAATTTGGTGGTAGGGGCACTGTAGTGGTGATACCTGTGGTGGGGGGAAATTCTATACTTTCAAATACCAACAAAAATGTAAGCCAACGTTACCCCAACAAAAAAAGATAAAAGTTTCTACTTTTTCTTTATGCAAAATGCATATGATATACAACTAGTATAATTGTGGTATTATTGTTTTATATATATTTAGCACAATCATTTAAAATATTGTATAATATTCATCTATAAGCTTGAGGTAAAGTGATTTTAGAAAATAATTCATCTATCAAGTACAAATTTAAGATGGAATAAGTAACAACTGATGAGTTGCTAGATTCCTACTTAGGTTTATTAATGGAGCATTTCTCATGTTAAAAACAAACACTGTATTTTAATTATGTCATCAATTGTTTTGCTAGTCTACTGAAGTTCTGATGAATATATTTTCATAAACCTTAAATGTATTACTATGCCTTTAGTAGGGTTCATTATCAAACTTATGAGCTACTTTACTATTTAATAGTTGTCCATAATGCACCTTTTCCAATGTTAGACATATATATATATAGATATAAATAGTTAATTTTGAGACAACATCTATTTAGTATATTCAGAAATATTTGTACATTTTCAGCCTTGCTGTGCTTTTCTAGACAGTGATTTACATACAAGTAGCAAATATGTGAGAACTGATAGTGAAATGTGAGAAATTATTTTGCATGCAAATACTTTATTTTCTCACTGAAATTCTAGTCTTTGATTTCAACATGTAAATGCAAGAAAATGCTGAGTAAGAATGACTTCCTCTTGAGAAAGTCAAGATATGTCTATTAATGTACAATAATTATAGTAAGAGAGTAGAATGCTCAACTTGAAAAAAATTAACCTTCACAATAGAGATACATGAACTTACATTAATTAATTTTCCAGTCACTCACCCCATTACTGAGTTTTAACCATGACCTACACACCTTTTTCAGTTTTTCTCATTAAAAGGGGTTTTCAAATTATAATAAAACATGATACAGAGTCATTCTATGATTGACTTTAAGCACATTAATGTAATTAATCTAAAACTTGCAAAATCTTTTGGGTATTAAAATTTATAAAGTATCTTTTTATAGTTTCTTCCACTAGGGTACATATAACATCTACATCAAATTTGTGTTGCTAATTCAAAACTAATTTAATCTCAAAACCTACAGTGAATCTTGGCAAGCACATAAATAGATTCATTAATTGACTGAACATTAGAAATAAATATTAATATTTTTCTATTGTGATTTTATTTAGAAAGAAGAAAAGAAAATGACATTTGATTACCATAATTAAATTTGTATAATATATTACCCTTCATTAATTCTCTACTGATGTGAATATATTTTAAATTAGAAACATGATCTTACATTTAAAAGAAATGTGTTCTCCTCAACAGCAGTAAGCCCACTAATAGAGGAAAAAAAAAAAAGATTTCATGGGTAAAACTGTGAAGTACAGTGCCTTAATAGAGTGCAAAGCTCACTATTAGGTATAGGTGTTTAAAATAGGCATAGTAAAATGAGAGACCAAAGTAAAAGTAGTTTATACCACCACCCACCCACCCCCAATATTTCATCTTTTCATCTCATTCTTTCATGGGGGCTAGAGGTTTAGTATCTACAGAAAAGATCAGATGTTGGAGTCTTCTCAAGATACAATATAGACTAAAACACAAAAAGGGACTTTCTTCTATAAAATATAAATATTAAACATTTGAGATTTATGTCATTTGGATATTTTAAAGTATATTTCCTGTGAATTTGTAAAATCCACTCTGCATGTATACTACCAATATTTTTTCCAATTTTATAATTGATACTGATTTTGTAAATAGTACACGTCAATATTAAACTGTACAACATATAAACATAAAACTAAATGTATCTAAGTTTTAGAGAGTCTCCATTCTTAGCTTAGATCCATAATACACTAGTTTTCTTTATGTTTAATGCAAATTTTAAATTGTAAATCATAAATCATTTGCAATCTATTGGTTTTAAAAAGGAAAAAGGAGAAATAGTTTTTACTATTTTCCAAAAGGATAAACAATTGTCCATCAACATATATTTAAGTATTTTTAAAATTGAACCAAAGACCTCTCTGAGGGCACAGGGATTAAAGTCTCAGCACTATCAAGTTATCGCAAGCCACTGCAGCATTAGTTCAATCTCCAGCAAGGGAGCTAACCTATGTGGTACAGCAGACCTCTCCTGTCTCGTCCACTACTCTCTCAGCAGTGTATTACTATCTTCCTGTTCTGCTCCCCACTCTGTCTCAGTGAATCCTGTCATCCCTGCACCCTTGGTCTACACCCCAGTTCTTGTATGCATTAATAAGTAAAAATAGATCTTTAAAAAAGATTGAAAGAAAAAAATCTTGTGTGGCAACACATGGTAACATCACATGTAAATGCATAAATTAATTCTAGTTAAGGTAAATAATCTCTGTTGGCATGATAATACCATTTCAGTTAAAATTTATGTTTGTTCATCTAGTTCATAATTTCCTTGACTATTGAAAAAAATAATTCTTATTCTGATGAACTTCAAAATTAGAATGTACAATTAAAAATAAAATCTTGTGATTTTTATTATTATTCCTAATATTTCAATATTGATATGCAAATAAAAGTTTATGATGTCAATATTCCTAGCCAAAGATGTTGTATTTTTCCTTTTTTCAAATTTTGTTTTATATTCCTCAATGCATTGCTATATTAGCTTCTTATATCTGAATATTTCATTATTCTGTTACTATTTTGGAAGAGCTGCCCCCACACATCCTTGTGTTTATTACTATAAATATATTTTATCTGTTGATATTTATACTTTTATCTCATATAGACTCTAACTTCTTACAGAGTTATCTCAAAGGCTGATTGATCTATAATTTGATATTTTTCTTAGGCTATTTCAGTAGGGTTTTCCAGTAGCTATATTATGGGTAAAATGAAATCATATTTCTCTTTATGCATATGAAAATAACCCTTAAATTCAACTATAAATAATTTTAATAGTAAGAGTCTCTATTATGTACATTTATTAAAATGAAATGTACTTTTTATTTGAAATGAAATTTCCTTTAGACTCTTCAAAGAAGATTTTTACAAATTCACTGCTTTTCTTCCTATCTTATGTTTCTTAATAGAAAATTTTGCCAAAGATTATCAGATGTCTTTTTAGCATTCATATATATGATTATTTCCTTTATTTCTTTTATTTTTATGGAGTGAACTTTTTAAATATACTATTACCAGAGTGTTATTAAAATTCTGGGATAAACTCCAAATTATCAAAGTTTAGTATCATCAGATATATTGTGGTGTCAAGGAAAGTCAACAGGAAGACCTCACAGGACAAAAAGGGGGAAGCAAAAAAGATGAGTTTCACACTTAGCCTTTATTCATTAGTAAACTCGCACCTGGATGATAACCCCCAAACTATTGTTTAGGTCATAAAAATGGGAGAGCAGAGATTTCTTTTTTGATTAAGATAAAGGTTAATGATAAATACTAGGACAGTGTCTTTCAGTCTCTAGGGTCTTTGCTGCTCTTAGTGTAAAGTGATCTTACAGTAATGTCAATCCCAATGATCTTTACAGTAATGTCAATCCCAATGATCTTTAATTCCCCATATCAAGGTGCCATTTACTGGATGAAGTGTACTATAGGCATATTGAGAAAAGTCTATCTGACCCTTCTGGGAACACTGATCCTACAGTTTGCAATACAATTAAATGTTATTAGTGCAAATCCCTGGAAATGCCTTTTCCCAAGGTTAACAATTTTGTTTTGTTACTGTCCCTCCTGTGAGATTCTCAGAGCAGATGCAATCGGGTGCATCCAAATTGGAGCAATATAATCTTAGAGGGAAGCCAAGTGTGGCATAACTGATAATTGAATGTGTTTATCTAAGAAAACGGCACCTCTGTGGAAGCTTATTTGATAACTAAGGTTTCCATTTACTTCAAATCTATATGAGCTAATATTCTCTACACTCTCTAGACAACCCAAGAATTGTTCTGTATGCCATATTTAAGATGGATGTCAAAGAGAGATGTTTTTATTTATGAGTCACAAATTTTCCCCATAAATGGAGTTATTAACCAATGGAATTGTCATTTTCAATAAGGTTATTTTATTTGTAGTTTCTTTTTATAAAATATTTGATTCAACAGGACCAACTTAACAGTGAATTTAACACTGAGCTGGTAGTTATGGAATGTACAAAGTTTTTTGGAATAACTTATAAATTAGCTAAGTTTAGATATTTTCCAAATAAATATATTGCAATAAACTTGTTTATTCTATTTCACAAAATATCTAATTTTAGACCCTAATTGAAATGTTCTAATATATTAGCATTTCAAAATTTCTGGAATCATTTGCACATAAGAAAAAAAACGTATTCAGACTTAGCCATTTCTATGTTTGAACAGGATCTATACTAGAATAGACTCTTTCACTGTCTTTGCACACAATAGATTTGAAACAAACAAAAATATGTTTTCTTAGTTTATATCATAGTCGTATTAGCACTACTACCTTTGTGAGATAGGCACAGTGAGGAACTTATGTTACCACAGTACACACAGGGCATCATTATGCATTATGAAAGAATGTGGTATTTAAGAAAAATCTGTGACAGTTACAATTGTCTGTGGTATGTACTATGCCTGTTCACTGGTGAATAAAGTGCAAAAATACTTTGTTGAAATTTCTTTTTTCTTTACATTACTATTTACAGATGGCCTATAGGTTAATGTTCAATATTTTTCTCTCTTTTTAAGATTTAGGTATGCGTACAAGAACTTTGGCACATGCCAGAGTATCAGAGTGTGTGGGGTAGGGGGAGGAGAAGGGGATAAGTGACAGGATTCATCAGAGACAGAGTAAGTAACAGAACAGGCAGACTGACTGAAATGCACTGCTTGCAGGGAGCAATAGGTGAGCCAGGAGAGGTCTGCTGTACCATGTGGGTCACCTCCATGGCCAGGGATCAAATTCATGCTGCAGTGGCTGGCTATAGCTTGATAGCACTGTCTTTAACCCCTGCACCACCAGGGAGGCCCTAATAAAATTTTTTCAAATAATATTTAATATTTGACCTATTACATATTTAATTCAAAAGCTGTCATTATTGAAATGCAAACTTCAGTAGCCCTTAACTCTCAGTATTACATAACAGCAATGACTTATTCCATTTAGGAATAAGCTACAACCCAAGCTGGGCAACACATTCTTTTCATCAAATACATTATTACTCTTACTGGGGGGGGGGGGGGAATCATAGAAATTCTCCTGCTAGTGGCCAAATCTGCAGCTTCCTCAAGCCCTGTTAGTGATCATGTTTTATCAAGAGCTTAAGAGATAAAAATTAGGGAGAGAGAAAGGAAAATAAGAGCAAAGGAGGGAAAGAGGCAATGTAAAGATTTGACATAAGATTGATAGAATGGAATGAAAAAGAAGACAAACACACAAACATGCCAAATGATAACTATTTAAGTTATCATTATATCTCTAATGTGTCATCAAAGTTCCTAGAACAGAAAAAGTCACATTAAACAAATGTTTAAAAATAAATAATTTTTTAAAAAGTGAATGAACAGAGGAATGAAAATATTTGAGTTTTTGCTCTAGTTCTTTCTGAGGTCCATTCCTCTAACTTTTGTCAACACCTAAGGAAGGCAATTGCTTTCTATTATTCTAGTGTAAAGTTTTACCCAGGGGCATGACCACACAATACTCTTTAATTTCAAACAAAGGAGTAAGAGATGGTTGTTGAGAAATTCTTGTCTGCTGATTCCAATTGGTACTTCTACATAAAATACATTTAATTAATACAAAAAAAATACAACAAAAAAACTGTGTGATTGAAAATTGGGCAGAGGATCTGAATAGGCATTTTTTCCAAAGAAGACAGACAATGGGCATTAGAAACATGTTTAGATTTATAATCTCAACAACAGTAAGATGCCACCTCACACCTGTGAGAATTGCTACTTATATGTGATATATACAAGAAACAAGTGAGTAAAATAAAATTGTACCTTTAGACTATATGCCTAAATTAGTTGTTACCAAAAAGAGAAATCCAATAAAAGTGGTCAATATTATAGTGGAGGATAAAATTTTAGTGGTGTAATTTAAGTTGCATATAAGATATTTAATGAACATCTAAAACTAATGTTTTGATGCAATGCTACTTCAATAAAATTATATATTGAAATAAAAACTGCACAATATGATATTCTCTTTGATGTCTATATAGTCAATCATATTCTTTGAAGAGTGTAACTCTTCAAAGTAGTAATTTTATTCAAGATAAAACATATTCATAGATAAAAAATACTATAAAAATTGAAACGATTTGTATCCAGTGTAAATTCAGTATTAACCCTTTGGGTAAATTATTAAAATGGACAGCATTTATAATTAAATATTTATGATATAATATTAGATATGACCACGGTATGTTTATAAATTGACCTGTGATAAATGTTATTCAATCTCCATTGTGGAGATTAAAAGTATATTCTTTAAAAATAAAAGATTTATTTTTTATTTATGCATGCAAGAGCTAGGGTATAGGCTAGAAGTGGGGTGTGGGAGGGTGAGAGGATTGACCAGGGACAGTATAGGGAGCAAAACAGATAGATCTACTGAAAAGCACTGCTGAGTGGAGCAGTGGGTGAGCTAGGAGAGGTCTGCTCTGTCAAACAAAAATATTAATTCATATAAATGTTGCCCATAGAAATATTAATAAAGCTGTAGAGTTTTGAATTACAAAGAAAATCTTTTAAATAATTGACTAAAATTATCTATTTTTTTAATTTTATGAGTCATTTTCCTTGATTGTTGAAGAACTGTTTCAACAAAATGACCTCATTTAGTATATTATTTTTATATTGTAGTTGATCATGAGGTGAACATTAACATTAAACTTCACTGACAGCTTATTTTAGAAAATATTTGTCTCAGAATCTCAAAACTCTATAAGGAATGTCTATTAAGTATTTTGCTTTTACTTAAAAATATTAACACTGACTTGAAAAATTCTACTTTCAGTTACTACTTTAAGCAGAAATAGGTGCACCGTATATCTCTGCTTAGAAACAATAACTTCAATTAAATTTAATGATTTTTCTCTCTAGTGAAGAATTAGGAGCAGTTTCTGAATAAGCAAGACTTTCGTCCAAATGTAATTACTTCCTCTAGTAGATGGCACATTATAGGTGACACTGATGTGACCACCCAACAAGGCTGACTACTGATTTTATTGCCTAATAAAGGCTGAGGGGTAGACTTTTAAATAAGGCTAACTGCTTTTTAACCAAACACACCCACTAAAGAGTCAGAGATTTTTTACTTCTGTTGTGATCATATTTTCCTGTTTATTTTAAGCTGTGTTTAAGCTTATGTATAAATAATATCTCTATATATAGATATGTAATACAGAGAAATAGATCATAGATGAGTGTGTGTGTTGGAGAGAGAGATTAGAGTGAAGTGTTTAATTTTTGGTGTAGGCGAAATTGGGATAGAATCTCGTTGGTGGTGCTATAAAACAGGAATAGCTTCCTTGTTTTGGTATGGCTATGATATTAATATATAAAAAAAATCCCTTGTTCATTTGAGTTATCCTTAAAAATAAAAAAGAAATGAAATTCAATACAAATATTTTTGAAGTCTAACAAGTGAGCGAGGGATGGGAAGGAGGCCAATAAGGTACCTGGAAAGGAAATCCCAATCCTACTTGGAAATCTGAGAGGAAGCATGCAACATGAACTTTTACTCTCTCACATGCAAGAAATGAAGACTCTATGCACTATTATAAGTCACTGGTTGAGGCCTACTCCTGGGAGTATTAAGTGCCTTTGGAAATACAGTAAGATTAGATAGATCACCAGGAAAAATGTTGCTAGTGTTTGAAGCTGGGCATGTTCTGGTTGGATTGCATGGGGTATAATCAAGGTCAAGGGGATAAATGAATGCTACTGAGAGTGTCTCCTCCAGGTACTGTCTGGGGTTCTTTCATGATGCAATATTCAGGCAGGCTCTCTTAATAAAGTGGTACTGAAGTGAAGGTTCAGTGCAGTCAAATCTGATCAAAACAATTTATTGGACTAGTCCTCAGCCTTTTGACTAATATTAAGTGAAGTAACATTTTGTTGGATATCTATGCCAATACCACTTTATTGATCTTATTTATATTTTAATTGAGAAATACTATTTAGATAGTTGATGAGAAAGGTGATAAAATTTGTTGTACTATATTTTGAAGAATTTCATAAGACAGAAATCTTTTGTCCTCTAAATTTTGGCACATGCTATCACATGCCTCTGGCTTTCTCAAATATTGCTCTAAATTATTTTTTCAGCATATTTCCAGTTAAATATTATTTTAAAACATTTGACTGATAACAGTCTTTTAGCTCACGTTAAACTCTCCGCCAAAATGTTCATTTTTCCTAGGTTGTAATTCCTTTTGCTATAACATTTTGTAGATAAATGTTCCAGAAATAATGAATGATTAAAAACTCAATTATTACTTGGGAGTTCCTTTCTGCTATATCAAACTGAGTTGGTATTTATAGAGTTATGAGAGATCCGAGTGTGGTGATTTATAACCACATCAGGATTTAGGACACTTTAAATTGAGACAGTCTTAATTGGATTAAAAATTTAAGATTGAATAGAAGGAACAGAATCTTCTATATGCATTAATGGTAGTGAAAGAATATTTTCAAAGGGCAATTTAACAGGTCACTCAAAATTCATCTAATTCCCCTGGCAGCAGTTTGACTTAGTGATGCATATGCATATGCATATATCTTCAAAGGTGTACTTTCAAAGATATTCCTTGCAAAATGTTTGAAAACAATTTAGAAACAATCCAATCTGGAAACAAGCTAAATCAATAGTATTGATAAAATTGGTAAGTCATAATTTATATATACAGTAAAATATTTACAGTTTACAGTTAATGAGATAAATTTATTAAACATGATAAGTGTCCAAAATGTATATACTGTAATGTGTAATAAACACAATATTAAGTGTAAACTGTTAGTGCATAAGAGAATGTGTATATGTCATTTATGTTTGTGTGACTGAAAAAAAAGATCAAAACATGACCATATTTGAGTTAATTCAGTGTCGGGGGTAGTAAAATCAAGATCTTTACTATTTATTTTAAAACTTTTACCTCTTTTGTCACATTTATAATTTAAACAGAAGAATAAGAATAGAGGATTATTATATAACTCATGGATTTCTATCCAAATCACTATGGGAGATACAAATCCAACCACACCATCTTCTGTTTAGATGGGACAATTAAAACTCTGATGGTTTATTTTACTTTATTTTATTTATTTTACCTATTTAGCTTTATGCTACTGACAAATAAAACAAGTCTACATGATTTGTAAACATGCATAATTAAGTAAAAATTAATGTGACTTTTGCAGATTTTTAAGTTAATTTGACAATATCAAGATTAGAACTTAGAATAACAAAATATGTTAACTGTACAACTGTTCATATTAACTTTGATCTAAGACTCTTGCAACTAATTTGAATAGGACATGCAACATTACTATCATTTGTGCATATTTAATTCAAGACAGAATTTTTTTAAATCTGTCATCTACATTTAAGGGTCTCTTATTTCCATGAATCTTTATATTTTGCAATAATAACAGGGCTTTTCTTTTCTTTGGTGCATTTACACCATTCTCCTCCTGGCTAATTAAAATGTCATGTGAAGTTCATTTATTTAGATTATGCTGCCTTATTACATGAATGTTGTTTACATGTGTATAAATTTTTCTAACATACATACACAAAACAAAATACATAGATTTTTATTTAATATCCATTATTTTTACAGTGCTTTTTAATGTTTGGGATGGTTTGTTTTCCAAAATTCTTTTCTATTTTCTGTTTCTAAGATTTTAATATATTTTTAAAGAGTCCACAATAAATTATATCATACAATGTTTGCCTTTTTCTTACTTACCCTCAAGGTCCATCTGTGTCATAGAAAACTGTAGTTTCCTTCTTCCTCATGGCTGACTAACATCTGTGTTTATGTGTATATGTATGTGTGTCATTTCTTTACTTATCCATTGATGGACATATAGATTGTTTCCATATCTTGTTTTTTGCATATAATGCCGCAATAAACATCAGAGTTCAGATATCCTTTTTTTTTATTAAAATATTTTAAAATTTACATATACTTGCCATTTAATTGTAATCCCCATGTATTCCCCATCACCATCTCACCAGTGCACCATCACCTCAGTCCCTTGTGTTCCTTTGGATAGATGCTCAGAGGAGAAATATTAGCATGAACGATGTTTTGTGTTTAATTTTTCAGAATCTCCAGATTGCTTTATACAGGGACTTCATGAATTTATATTCCCTCCAATAGGAATTCCTCATCCTCACCAATATTAACTATCTCTTGTATTTTAACCATAGTCATTCTAACATGTATGAGGTGATATCTTATTATGGTTTTGATATTTATTTTGCTAATTAGTGTTGTTGAGCTTTCACGTATCTGTTTCATGTATATCTTCTTTATGAAAAATGTCTGTTCAACTCCTTGGTCCATGTTTCAATTGAATTGTTTGATTTTTAGCTATTGCGTTGCATTACTTTTTTATATATTTTTGGTATTACTCCTTATCTGAATAAAAAGGTTAGCAAATATTTTCTCCAACATTGCATTTTAATTTTGTTCATGATTTCATTTAATGTGCAAAATCTTTTTAGTTTGGTGTAGTTGTACTTGTGTCATTTCACATTTATTATCTCCCTTTTGTTGTCAAATCCAGAAAATCATTATCAAGGCCCATATCAAGTTACATACCCCTGTGTTTTCTTTTAGCACTGTTTGGTTTCAGGCTTTAATTTTGAATCTCTAATCTATTTTGTTACTTTTGGAGTAAGGTTTAAGGTAGGGATCCAGGTGCATTCTTTTGTATTTGAATATCCAGTTTTCCCAGATCCATAAATTGAAGATTATCTTCTTCAGTATATTTTGTACTTATGTTGTAAATTAAATTATTTTGTAATTGTATATATATGTATATTACAAATATTTAATTCTGAGCTCTATTCTATTCACCTATTGTATGTTTTCACCTTATTTTTTACTATCTTTATGTAATTATGGATTGTGATACATCTTAAAGTCAGACAGTATGATGCTAACAGATTTGTTCTTCTCTCTAAAGGTTATTTTGGTGATTTGGAATATATTGGGATTCCATAAAATTTTTATCATTTATTTTGAAAGATTCCATTAACATTTTGATAGGATGTATTGAATTAATACATCACTTTGAATGAGATTGTCACTTGAGCAATATTAATTTCTCCAATCCACAAACATAGATTAGCTTTCCATTTATTTGTTTCCTCATTAAATTCTTTCATCAATGTCTTATAGTTTTCAGGATACAGATCTTTTACCTTCTTGGTTAAATTTATTCCTATTAAATTTTTATTCATTTGACACTATTTAAATGCAACTGTTTTCTTAATTTCAACTTCTTATAAGTCATTGTATTATATTGAATTGCAGTTGGCCACTATTTTTATGTGAATGCTGTGGGTATTTTCTCACTTGTTCAATGTGAAAAAAATCAATCAGCAATTTCTGGATTTTTTTGAGGGGTAATTGCTCCATGTGTAGTTGTAGGAATTTGTGTCTATAATATGAGGAGAGTTCCTAAAGCTTCTCTGTCTCCATCTTGGACAGAAATTCTTCTAAAAGAGTGTATACATATAGAAAGTATCTATGTACTCTGAAATCATTAACTTAAGTATAAATGTACTGTATGTAAAAATCAAGTAATATAAAGGTTTGCTAATATTGTAGAGAAAGAAGCTTTAAATTAAAATTTGGGTATCAAAAAACACATTATAAAAGGAAATCCTTGTGGATTAATTTGATAAGATAAAAATACATGATACTATCTACAATTAGAAGCCAAATTTATAGTGGTTTACATGTAAAATAACATTGTGTTTTTGACATTACATTTATTGTAAATTTTTTTAAGAAAAATATTTTATGAATATGGCATTTGCTACTGAAAAATGCTACATATTATTTTAATAATGGGAGCATTTACTATTTACTATTTTGGTATACTGTTTACTGTTTACTATTCTTTTGGTAAGAAATCCTGGTCTAATATCTGAACAGATGATTTTTATATATTCTGGACATTCTGCTAATTAACTATAAATTTTAGTAGGTTTTACACTTAACTATTCTATCACTATAATAGGTAGTAACCTTTTTTTGCTCTGACCATCTCAGTATAATATTTAAAATTTCTTTATATTGTAAACAGTTTTATTCCTCCCTATGTTTTATAACAAATATTTAATTTTTTAAAGTGCTTTCCAATAATAGGAAAAATAGCTTATGTGACATCATTTATACTATACATTTTAATGTTCTATATATGTGTTTTTCTATTGTGATGATATTTTATTTCTTAACATATGTGTTAAAACAGCTAGAATTTGGACTTTGAGAACTTTGGCTAATATTTCTTATGCATATTTGAAGAATAAAAGTATTCAGAGCACAATTGATATTTATGTATAATGGAGCATAATAGAAAGTTGGAAGTAATTAAAAAGGTTTTCCAATTTGGCAAGAGAGACAAGAAACAGCACAATTGTTGTGAAAACATTCGTAATTTGTTAATAGTGAACTGTTTATTATTTTAGTCCCTGAATCTGTTATCCATTTGCAGGTTAAATGTTGTAATAAAGGTTGTCAAATCCACTTAGTGATCTGTAAATTAAAATTGACCTCCCAATTTAAATCTTTTCAAGTTAATGTAGATTAATATTAGTATGTGGAAAAGTGTCAATTATATATACACTAAGTATCAAAATATTTGCAACCAGATTCAGATGGATTTAAGTTCTCAGAGTGACTAAATATAAATTTTTAGATTTTATTTTTAATATATATATGAAATAAAAATGAGGGATACTTTTTAGATTCTATCTTCCTAATCAGGATGAAATTGTGATATTTCACAGTGCCTAAATTGCTCCAAATGTTAACAGGTAACCCTAAAATAATGAGGCAATGGGACCTTAAATATTGTCAAGAGACATAAACCTATTCATAGGTTTTTTTGTAGAGATTAAATTATGTGTGCCAAAACAAAACAAAAACAAACAAAATCAGATGATAAGCCAAGTCCTTACATATCTGAATTTGTTCCGACACAGTAAAACCGAGCAGATAACACCCTAACAGGTCAAACAGTGGTTCATAATGTCAAAGCAATGTGGTAGGTGGTTATCTTGATCAGAAATGGTAAAATAAAGGCAAGAGAAGAAAGGTGTGGTACAGGTTGAAAAAGTACATTTTCTTATTCTCATAAGGGGTTTTATAAAGTCCAAGTGTACTGGAAAGAGCTGCTTTAGTTTCTTCTCACAATGAAAAAAAGTCTTTCTTAATGATTTAGTAGTTCCTTACTGATTAAAAATAATATGTTAATTCAACTTCATGATGAACTCCATTATAACCTTTAAAAACTTAAATCTTCAAATAATAATAATGTAGTGCTTCTAAATGAATAAATAGCTAGATAGATAAAAACTTTCCATCTTTTTTCCCTTAAATTAACAACAACAAAAAAATACTGTCAGTCTTTGAAGTTTTCACATGCTACATCCCTTGTCTACAAAGCAAATATTCACCTTTTTACTTTTTATGTTATATTTTTCTAAACATTATACTTGAAAAACAAAACACAATACTCGGTGCCTAAATGCACTTTCTCTAACTCATAACTCAAATCAGTAGCATATAATTACATTTTAAAACTATTTTTAATCTGTTTTGTTTGATTGTCCAGGCTTTTTAATATTCATATCAATATATAGATTAGTTAATATTCATATCAATATATAGATTAGTTCACATGAAATATACATTATATATACACATATATGTATATACTAAATTTCATGCATATGTCACGTTCAGATCAAGACACTCATAATGGACATGCTTTCCTTTCAGTTTGAAAAGATAATTTCCAATACTAAACTGTGTTATTTGCTAGTAAAATTTAATTAAGTAAAAGTCAATATAATGTTACTTGTGATTCTTATTTTAAATGGCCATACTGCATTAATTCGACATTAAAATGATAACACTAATTATGATTAAGTCTTTAACTTTCAACATGTTTTCAGGGCAGAATTATTATTTCTATTTTACAAATGAGGAAAGAAAAGCTCAGAGGATAGATGGTTAAGTTCCATAAGCTTCAGAGAAAGTTTTGACTCAAGGGGCAAAACTCTAGGCAATTATCTTGCTCTGTAATGCCACAATTTGAATGCCATTTTTAAAAGAATATGTTATATAATACTCAATGCAGGAATATTTATTTTTAGCTGACTCTGGAGTGTTTTGTACAGAATTATCACTTTAGGGAATAGGTGTTCAGCGTATGTCAACATAAAAGATGATGGTGACAAAAATAATTATGATAGATTGTCTACATATTTGATCTGAATTTAGGTTTCAAACAAACTCATCTTGTTGCTATTATATTTAGGGAATTGTTTAAATTGCTTGCAATATGAGCTAGCTATTTGTTACTTGCTGTCTTCCTAAGAGTTGATAAAGATAAATCACTCTACAATTTTATGTGTTTTTCTTTTCATCTCTGTCCCACTTACCTATACCCCAAATACATCACCATGGTGGTTGTTATTAGTGAAAATCAGGTTTAGAAAACTTTACTACTATATTCCATTAAACTATCTTATTAAAAACCTGTGGATTAATAAGTACCTTTCCCCTGACACAATCTACTTATTTTTATTTCATATTCCCAAACTTTTATCTTCAATTATACTTCATATCTACTTTTTCTCTTGAGTATGGATCCAGCAACTTTCAGAACAGCAGTTCTTCTACTTATCACCTTTCTAAGTGTTTATATGAAAGTATTTGAACATTTTAGTAGTATTAAAGATACAATGCTGAGTAGTATAATTTTCCCTACTTTGAATTTATTCCAAAATGATTTACATATATATGTATATATGCACTTTATTCTTAATTACTCTGCCTATTGACCTGTAGTTGATATTAATCTCTTTCTGGATAAATGGGTTATAGGAACATCATGGTTACTTATGTGATAGTTTTCTTCTTCTCCCTCAATAACCCCAAGACCTCTGATTGACAATTCTGTGTTTTCAGTAAATTCAATGGAAATAATCTGGCTAGATGTCAGTTTATTACACAATCTGGCTCTAATTTGCTGATCTGTCTAATTTTCAATTGATTCCTATTATTGGACTGTGTAGATGGCATACTTCTCAGTAGACCAGGCTGTGTGTATGATTCCTGGATTTAATTATGTAATAATATGCTATTAAAATTTTATTTATATAATTTGTATCTACCAAATTAATCATAAAGATATATTAAAACTTTAAAGTCACAATAATATTTGAATGCATCCTTTAATAACACAATGGGTGACTAAAAGACCTGTCTTCAAAATATTAGAATGAATAGCATTGCTGTTGTCACTGCTGTTTAAAGTATAGAAAATAAATTGTGAACCTATAATCTGTAAATTACTATGCATATTTCAATTGATTTTTTACTGCAATATATAGGAGACATTGTTAAAGTTTAAAAACCAACACTAAAGCTTATAGAAAGGAGGTAAATTATTCAAAGTTATATACCTATTTTAGTGCCAGATTCTTGTCTCAATTTTCTGTAGTTACCAAAACGAAGCTCAACTTTGTTACAGTGACCATGCAGCTGAGCAATAAAAACAGGAAGTTTTAACTAAAACAATTTTGTGCATGAATTATCCGTGCTTAGAAATCAGTGATTTACAATATCTAAATAGCAAGTCTATTAGTACTTCAGAATTCAGGAGTAACAATAACATGCAATCTAATCATACATTATTACATCCTAATTGATTCCATGCCAACAGATAAGAATCAGGCCATTAGGTAAAACTTCACTCTAAATTATAACTTCTTGTCTGCTTAGAATTTCTTATTAATTAATCTTACTCCTTTTTCTTAATCAGATAAAACTGAGGAAGCATTTTCTGGCAAAGGATCTATTTTTTGCTAAATATTCCAGGAATATGAGAATTAGAGATTTGTGGTCTATAAAATTTGGAAAGGGTATTTAAAACAGCTTTTAGATTGTTGATGAATTTTAGGACTATTTTTTTTTTAAATCCATATTTCAATAGTCGATATTATGGTAGAATAAAAGCACAATGCTAAACTCACTGATATCTGGGACATGCCTTCTTAGGAATATTTTGCTTGCCAGACCCCTCTCCATACTGGGAAGAGAAGCTCTGTTAGTTTTAATTCTTGTCCTTCTAATAGTGCAGTACAGGGTAACATCAACAATGGAAAAAAGAGAGAAAATAACTCCTTAATTCACCTCTTAGTTATTCAAAACAGTAAAGTGTACTATAAGAAAGTGATGAAAAATATCTGAAATCAAATTAAATAATTTTGGAGCTCTCTAGACCTCTGAATGAGTTTTACTGCCTTTTAATAAAAGCCAGTTTCTTTATCAGCTGGTCTTTTATATTACACATTTTCATAGTGCACAACTTCTCTGAAGAAATATGAAAACCGCTTTTATTCTATCTGCCATATTTTACCTTCTTTCTTTTTCTAAAGTCAAAAATATATTACGGTTCATATCATTTTTTTCCATCATAAAAACTGAGCCAGAAGAAATCTAATAGAATTTGAAGGTTTATAACAGAGGTAATATTTCTGAACTGTTCTTTCATCAGAAATCTAAGCTACCTAATGTTATAATCCTATTGCTTTCCTAGACCAGTGGCTAAATATGACATTATTTATGAAATAAGTATACTTCTCTGATAGTGTATATTGTATTTATGAGTGCATTTGCCTTAATAATTAGATTTTTGCATGTCCCATTTATTATTTTATATTTAGTTTATTATTCAGAATATTTAATAATTAAAAAAGTACAAACCAAATGGTATCCACATACTGAGATGTTGCCAATCAGGAAGGTTCTTGAGTTCAAGTGATTGAGGAATAATCAGCAACAGACTGGACTGAAGATTAGCAAACTCAGGTTTATTTCTAGAGGGACTCCTGACAGCAGGAAGAGCCCAAAGGAGGAGCCCCTTGCTGTTGGGGATAGGTTTGATTTTATAATCATGAAGATTTTTTCATATTGGTGATTTTCCATCCTCCCACCCCACCCCTTAGCCTCATTGCCCCTCTTTGCCACTGAGAGGTATTCAGCCACCACAGTTACTGTGTGCTTCTGTTTGCCTCTTGTGGTTACCAGTCTGCCTGTTACCTCTGTGGCTAGCAGCCTTTGCCTGTCAGCTTTCTGCTCACTCAAGCACCCAGCCTCAGTCTGTGAAGCTATGATCGACAGACAACCAGCCTTTGCTAGCCACCTTGTAGCCAGCTCTTGCAGGCCAATTACCTAGCCAGCTAGTTCTCCACTCCCTCAGACATATATCTAATTAGCTAATAGATGTAACATTTATACACATATTTATATATATCTATATATAGTATATGTATTGCAGTAATATAGGTTATATCTAATATATGTAATATTTTTATGGAATTAAGTGAAATTTCCTGTGAAATGCCAAGAAGAATAGTTTTATTCTTCAAGAGGAATAGTTTGGAGACACTTTCATCAATATATGTCTCCTATTAAGATAAATACCTATTAATTACTTCATAAAATGTATAGAAAGCTAATTTGTTTTTTATTTTGTTCACAATTTGATATTCAATTATTTCTATCTTTATTACTCTTTAAATATTTGAAAACATGGATGCATGTTTCTTAAGATGTAAATAGCAGTTGAGAAATTCCCAGAATTTTGAAATATTAAAAAAAATGAAGGGTCAAGTAAACATTCACTTCCCAAGCTGCTGCTGTTATGATTATTAAAACTTATATTTGATCTATCACCTGTCTACATTTTAGAAGTTTTATTTGTTCATAATAATTAGTGACTGGTAGCAAACTAAAATTCTTTAACTGGTAAATGGATGAAAATAATTATTCCTTGAAAGTGAAATACTATATATAATAAAAGGAACTACTGTGAAATGCAATATAAATCAATCTAAAATTTATTTTGCTACATAAAAGAAAATTTAAAATGTACATATTTTTTAAATTACCTTTTCTCCTGGAAAGACCAAAACTATAAGGACAAACACCAAAATGGTATTTCTAGGGACTGCAATTTGATGGGGAGATATTGATTACAAAATGGAGAATTTCTGGGGATGAGGCAGTAGTAAGCCATTTTGATTGTGGTGTTAGCTACACAGGTATAAATTTGTCAAAACCCAGAATTATACACTAAAATATATAGTTGGAGGCATGTAAGTTATACCTCAGTAACAATATTTATTTGAACGTAACAAAGTCAATCTGCTCATAGTGTAGCCTCCTAGGGTCTTTCATTTCAAGATGCATGTATATAAATGCATATAGAGAAAGAGGTTTTGATAGACCAGTAAAATGATTTATAGAAATCAGATAATGGATTCTGAGGGCATTACTTCAATCCAAACACTGTCCATAATGTTTCATATGCATTTTCTCATTTAAGCTCACAAGAATGGTCATAGTGTTGCTCCTTAACCTCCTGTGCCACCAGGAAGCTCCCGAAAGCCTATTTTTATTAGTACCAAATGATAAACATTTATGCCACTAAGGTTACACCTCCTCTAAACCATATACAGCATTGAAAATTAATGTTGACTCAATTTTTTATAAAAGAATGTTTTAAAATATAGTATATTCCTGAATTGCTGACTGAACTTGGCCAAAGCAATATCACAGTCTATAGTGAAATGTTTTCAAGAATTACTACTATCATAATGTGATGAAAAACAAATATCAACACTGTTAATCATATTTGTTCTGTTCCTTTTCACTTTTCTGTAACTTTGAGTTAGTTTTCTCCATAATAGATTGTAAATCTTAATCCACATAAATTTAGACAATCCTTATTATCAAAAAAATTTAGTAGCAACAAGCTACATTTAACAAGATAGATAAAAAATTGAAATAGAATACATATTTCTTTCTTCTAAATTCTCTTAGATCTCTAATATTTTCCCAAACCAAAAACTATGATTGTAGAGCCTCCCTGGTGACCCAAGGTGTTGAGCACCTCAGTGTGGGGCTTCTGCAGCCACTGAGGTGCAAGTTTGATCCCTGGCCAGGGAGGGGACTCACATGGTACAACAGGCCTCTTCTGCCTTTTCTGCTGCTCCCCTCAACAGTGTACTTAGTTGATCTGCCTGTTCTGCTCCCCACTCTGTCTGGTGAATCCTCTCACTCTAGCCTCTGGCCCATACCCTAGCTCTTGTATGCATAAATAAAATCTTTGAAAAAAAAAAAACTGTAAAAGTAAGTATACTTTCCATAAACTTATACTAGAAATTTTACAATGATATGCATTATATATATTTCAAGTGATAGTAAACCCAATGAACTGTTAAATATTAATTTAAAACATACCTAAGATAACAACTGGCATTTTAAGCTTTTGCAAGTTAAGGAAAATATTTGAAATAGAAGGAGCTATTTTCAGTTTTTCATAACAAACTGAGAGTAGAGCCAAAGAAATGAATAGTTTCTTATAATAGAAATTTTACGCCAGCATGGTTCCATAGAAGGAATTACATTGCAGGAGGAAAGTAGAAAAAAAAATGCACACCTAATAAATAACATTTTTCCTTTGTAGGTTTGTATAATTAGCTCAACTACCACAAAGAGAAAAATAACTTTATGCAGATATTTAATTCTTGATAACAGAAGAATAGTCAAAGATGTAGTAAATTGCCCTAGATACATGTGTTCTAGTGTGACTTCATAGTAATTTCGAACTAGTGTTGATAATTCAGTAAAATCCTTTAAGTGGAATACTTAAATAAAAACACATATTGGAAGTCCAATATATGACATAATATATCATCACTGGCACCTTCATTATAAAACAATCATCTTTCTGGACTTCATTTTCATCATTTTCCTAAAATAAAGATTGATGGTCAACGTAAGTCAACAATTTCTCACTTTTCATGCACCTTCCCTCTTTCAAATATATAGAAGTGATTCACAAATTAACCAAAAATATAAAATTAAATGATACAGAGAGACTCTAAAACAAGCAAACATATTCAACAATGTGTGTAGTCACAGTACACTACAGAGATCTGTACTGAAGTCATTTCTGCTTTGCTTTCACTCCAATAAGCAAAAGCATGCTGGAATTTAGTGAAGATGTGAAGTATGATTTACTGTCACATCTTGAAGGCAGGGGATAAAGGGTGAGATAAAAACAGAAAACAGGGGAGGGTAATGAAAGCAAATAAGTAAAGAGAAAGACAAATACCAGATGGTCTCACTTATATATGGAATATATAATATGGAATATAGAGAAACAAACAAAACGTCAGTCAAAACAAAATCAGCAATATACTCTTGAGGTCTGCAGTATTGAGCAACCAGAAAAGAAGGTTGTCAGCGTAGGCATGGTGTAAGAAGGGGACCTAATGGAACATGATAAGGTATTATTGGGGTACTGGTGGATATGATGTTGAAATACACATATATAGAGTTTTAAACCTATAACCTCCAAAGCAGATACAAGGATGTAGGCTATTTTACCTTAATAAACATAATTTGATTAAAAAAAAAACACAAAATAGTAGCATGTTCTCTTCACTTGTAAAAATAAATAAGTAAATAAAGTGTTAAAAAGCAAACAGCCATTGCAAGCTCTGCCTCCTCTCAGGCCTGGAGGTCGGACAGTAGGATGGGATCATGCCAAGCCACACTAGTGTATGAGGGGAGACAAAATATATGTATACTTTTGGCAGAATGCCCTCCTATATTCTACACCAAAATGAAAACTCACTCCCTCCACTCACCCTTTGTTCCTATGAGTTTAAATTACACTACATCTCTTATGTCACAGCCACCACTGGTCCCCTGCAGTTGGGAGGTATTCCGATATTGCCCCATGTCATGTGATCCTCTACTTTCAGAGCCTATCTGGACTTCTCAGCTTAGTCTCCCCAGATCCATCGTCCTCAGAAGCTCTGTCTGGCTCAGATTTTATTTACATTCTATATTATTTTTTATAAAGGTGATATTGGTTTACAATACTGTAGTTATTTAAAGGTATAGTTTCACACTATTTTGAGCAAATAATTGGTATATATATATCGAATTAAAAATATTGAGTTAAATATTAAATATAAAAAATGTGTAAGGAACATTAAAACTAGATGCAACTAAAGCAAGGGATCTTCAGTGGTATTTGTGATATCAAAAAGCCAAATATTTAATAAGAAGAGGATTTAAGCAACAAAATAAATGGATTGATTTTATAGATATCAAAGTATGTGTATCTTATATAGAGAGAAGATATCTTACTTTCCAACCATTAATAATGACCACAAACATTAGGTACTTTCTAATTTAAATTGAATATATCAAAATTTTGTTAGTCATTATATATGTACTCACAGAAAAGGATTTTTTCACTAGTAAAGCTCATTCCAAATTTTGTAGTGAAAATAATGTAAAGGAAAAAAATAACAGGAAAAATGCAAAATATTATGAATCTCTAGCTCAACCTAAAACTAAAATCTAATTAGATTAAAGCGATTAAATAGAAGAAGAAAGAGGAGGAAATTAAAGGGGGAAGGGAGGTAACAGAAAGAAAATATTGGCAAAGATATATGGTAAAAATTTTAATTTCAGAATTAGAAAACTTTTTATTACTAACAAAATAACTTAAAATTCCAGAAATTCTAAGATTGGAATTGCAGTCTTTAATTATTGCAGTTTACTCCTAAACTTTTCACATATTGGACTTTTCTTGAATGTTTCTAAAATCTTGACCAGCTATATTCTCCAGGCTTTCCTTAGAATGGCCTTCTTAGATATAAACTAAATGCTATTCATATTTCCTTGATTCCTGTTCTTTCACTCACAAATATTATATTTAGTTCTGTATTCTAATTGGTCTTTCTCATAATAACTATATTAGAGTTGTAAAGAAAATTTTAAAGAGATTTCTTGTGCAGTTTATCTAATTGCATGAGAAGCAAAGGGTGGGAATTAAATTGTTCTTTGCCCCTTTTTAGTGTTTCCTTACCTACATTATTATATCATTCATGATTCATGTACAGAAGGACTTACAAAAATTGAGAATTTATAGAGAATATTTAAATCTATTTAATAGAAAAGAAATTGATTCTAGTATGATTGGACTCTTTTGAAAGGTCACTTAAATTGTAGGCAATAAATTAATAAGGGAATAAATGAATCCAAAGATAGTTCCTTCTTTATTATTTAAGAGATGTTTATCAATATGTCATTTTATCACACTATCTCCTTTCTTCTTCCAGCATAGTATGTTAGTGTAAAGTTTTCTAAATCTACTACAATGGATTTTAATAATTACTTTGTGAAGTAAATATGTGACTATTGTTTTTTTTGTAAATACTGATTTGGAAGATAGAATATAATACCCTTTTCTGTTTCATTCAATTTCTTTTATCTTTGTTAGTATCAATGAAATGTAAGCAACTCATCCACTTTTCTTATTGGAGATTGTACCATGAGGCATCATAAGTTATTCACTGGGTAAATAAAGACTGTCTCTTTAAAGTCTCTTCCAAAGTGCTTTGATGATTTGCAGGTCTTAATGCTACTTCCAGTAAGTCTATTCTTCCCTTAAGAGAAAAAAAAAAAATTGATTTTCCAATATATGTCAAGTATGCTGTTAAAAGTTGCAAAAACCTGTTGAAAAAGACAGTAACTGTGAAAAGCTAAAGATAATGTGGTTAAAGAGAACAGCAGTTTATTTTACTTTTGAAATTTATTTATACAGAATAAATGGTATACAATGTAAGACATGGATGCACAAGTTACAAATATGAATAAAGGGAATGAAAGTGTAAAATCTAAAATGTATAAGTTAAAGTAAGTCTAGGTAGTTTTTGCCAAAGTTAATTAAAAGGAAGTGGAAAAATATCCTTCCTCTTTGGGAAAGACAGAAAGAGAGAGGAAGAGAGAGAGAGACAAGGGAGAGAGAGAGTGTGTTTCATTAACAAAGGAATAACATTTCTTATAATATTTCCACTAAACAGTTAACTTATTCCATTTTATTGCCTAAACTTCTTTTCTGAATGAACTGAACTTATCATTGACTAGGGCAGTGAAAGTGAAATGGTTATGAGTACTGGTTTTGGGGGCAGGCAAGACTCACTTTTAATCTGTATCTTGTTATTTCTACATGTATAAAGACAGGTAAAATGGTGACAGTGGTCAAAGATCAAAGATTTCCAGTGACAATAATAAATAAGTCATGAGGGATATAATATAAATAATGTTAGTATAATTAATATTTTATTGTATATTTGAAAATTGAGAGTAAATCATAAAAGTTTACATTACAAGAAAAAAATAACTATGGGAGGTGGTGGGTGTTAACTATTTTGGTCATTTTACAATATGTACAAATATAGATTGTTGATAACCTAATATAATGTTATATAGAAATTTTATGTAAGTAAAATAAAAATTGAAAAAAGAAGCATTCATGTTTTCAGCAAATAATATTTTATCAGCATTCTGAAGGGGAAAATAAAGATTGAAGACGATCTACAAGGAGAGGAGTTTCAAAAGAATTAGTAAATATTTTTAAAGAAATGTTGTGGCTAGCCACTCTTTATTTTTCCTTTCAAGAATGGACTCAGCAGTCCACAAATGAGCAACAATTTCAGGCTATAAAGAGGGAACTTGACTTACCTGGTTTTAATTTGAAATGACTTCCTTTAAAGACCTGTTTTTAACATATGTGTTCAACTTTAAGCAGTGGAAAATACCTTCATGTCAAGGATAAAATAATGGTTTATAAATAACTTTATATAGTCTGATGAGCTTGTAAGCATTAACAATGTTGTAGTCATAGTCACTAAATAAAACTTGTCCCCAATTAAAAGATGAAGATATATAATCCTATTTCAGAGCAAGTTGCCAATAATAACAGTAACTACAGTGCACTGAACACTGGATAAGTAACTTTGATAGTCTTGTCACAGCATAAGAAAATTTTTGACTGAAGAAAGATTTGAAAAATGATCAAAAGCTCCCATTTTCCTCTAGGAATTATGTTTCTCTTCTGTTCAAGCACTTTCTGGCTTAACACAACTCAAGCCTACATGACAAATCTAATTCCAATGGAGAAATCTGAACATAATAAAAAAAATAATATCCAAGTAATTATTGTAAAAGAACAAATCTTCAAAGTATATGAACTTTTTGAATGTCTATAACTATATCCAATTAAATATGCTATATATGTGGGTGGGATTTTTGCTATCTTAAATTTTTGTGTGTAACGCTTTCTTTTGATCTAATATGTTAAATACTTTATACATGGCATAAATTTAATGCATATTTTATATTCTCATTATGAGGAAAGTTGATTTTATACACTATTGAATTGAAAATCACTCATCTAAGGAGATATCATCTGTGCATTAGCCAACTTAACTTTATTTTATTACACTTGATATACATGAGGGAACTAAGTGATCATGGCTAGTATCATTAAACAGATGGGAGTGAATTTTTTTCTATCCTCTGTAACTCATAAGGAGTGCCCTTTCATATTCTATTTCAAAATTAAGTTAAACCATAAAGAATAATTAAGAAATGTTATAAATTTCAACTTCCATTTCCTTTTACAATATAGAACTTCATTGATGGTCATCATTTCATTTACCAATAAGTCAGATAAATTATAAAGTCTCAGAGTCTAAAAATAATCATGATGATAAGGGATAAAATAAATTAATTAAACTTTGAACAGTATTATATACTCTCATTATATAAGCATCTATCTCTGTTTTCAAGCCTGGAAGGTCAATTGAAGAGGAATGAATACAACATAAATACCAGTAAGGAAATATCACTGCACATTTAAATCACCATGAGAGGGCTGAGGAATGATCTTGAATCCCAAATAACCATAATTTCACAGTAATCCAGCATTTACTTGACAGATGTTTTCCATTGATTATTTTAGAACATTTGGTGTAACCTTTGTAGCCTGGCAACCACAGGAAAGCTAGCAGAGACTCTACCTATAAGGTACATAGGTGCTTTGCTGATTATAAAAACTGTTGCCATTTAAAGGCTTGTGCTGGGCAGGAAAGTTGAGCAAGATTCTCCCTGAAGCACATGAAGACGTTATCTAATCTAAAGGATGATAATTAGAGGCAAAATCAGAGATATCCCTCCCAGGCACACTTGGCTTTCATAAAGTTTCCTGTCAAGGAGAGATAAATGTAAGGGAGAGGAATAGAGAAGAAAGCTAGGAAGACAAAGAGATTTTATCCAAGGCCTAGAAAGTCCCAGGTTTTTATCTGTGTAAAGATAATTCTCCAGGAACTCAAAAGTGTATTTGTATTGCTGTGAAGCAGAGGGAGATACTCTAGACAGCAATAGTTTAGATATAAATTGGTAACAACAGGATGTGAAGTAAAAAAAGTTCTGTGGAATCTCAATATTGCACAGACAGATCCCTGTTTAAATGAAAGCACTTATTTTGTTCTTATAATTTTTAATGGCAATGTTTAACTGAACATAAATACCAAGATTATTGGCCAATCTAACTGTATGAAAATTATGATGAAAACTATAAAATATTGTCCACATTGTGATGAAATTCATTTCAAGAAGCAACAATGTTAATACAGCCTATTCTAAATTACAAAAGTGAAATTTTTAAATTTTTCTTATATGAAAAAAATAGTCATTTTCCTCAGACTATTACACGATATAATGCTATTTTAACATTTTACAAATATCCAGGATAGTTATTAATGATTTAATAAACATCCTTTGGTTTCTTTTGATGCTACTTTCTAGATAATATGGAGAGGCATGGAAATCCCCCTCCCCTCTAGACTTTCTCTATATCTTATCTTGTAGATATGTCTTTAGATTTTGACAGATCTAATTTAAGGACTACCTCAACCTTCTAAATTTCTCACCTGAAACACTTCTTCATTTCCTAAAGATACTTGGTTATAGACATTTTTAAAAATCATTTTTTTAAATCATTTAAAGTTTAGCTATTTATGTCCCTTTTGTCAATTATAGAAGTAATAGCTCAGTGATCCTGGGAAAATGATTGATTATCAAAATACATTATTACTCAATTTTGATATAGTATGTAGAAGTGTCTTTCCACTGCAATGAGAATTTTTGACTTTTCAAATTGATTTAAATTGATTTAAATTATTAGCTATAGCTCCTGTTTGTGATTAAGTTAATTGCAATAAGAACAGATGTTGGTGTTTAAAATTACATATAGAAAGTAAATTGTAGTTTCCTCATAAAGAAAAAAAAAATTTTTTTTGGTTCTTTCACTTTATTTTTTTTAGGTTTCCTCAACTCCTCCTATTTTTATTTTTATTTATTTTTTTATTAATATACATTTTTTAAAATTTACATATACTGGGGCCTCCCTGGTGGCGCAGTGGATTAAGCAACACGCTATGAAGCAAAGCAATGCACTGCAGCACGAGTTCGATCCCTGCTGCCGGCAAGGGAGGGGACCCACATGGCGCGGCAGACCTCTCCTGCTGTGCCCGCTGCTCCCCTCAGCAGTGTACTTCCATTGATCTGCCTGTTCTGCTCCCCACTC
>JAGFMF010011679.1:375854-450662 GCA_019455555.1 Galemys pyrenaicus | reverse complement strand
GCTCCCATCTTCCCTCAACCCTCCCCCTCCCCTCCCCACCAAGTGTCCCCAGTCTGTCCTTGTCTCCTCATTTTTGGTTTTTGTGTCTTTATTGTTATTATTGTTATTATTATTGTTCTTATTCCTTTCCTTAATCCTTATTTGGTTCCCTTATGTTCCTCCTAAGGGAGGAACCATCTGGTATTTTTCTTTTGTCTTCTGACTTACTTCACTGAGCATAACCCTCTCCAGATCCATCCATGTTCCTATGAATGAGTCTAGTTTTTCATTTCTGATTGCTGAGTAGTATTCCATTGTGTATATGTACCACAGCTTCCCGATCCACTCATCTGTTTTTGGGCATTTAGGTTGTTTCCAGGTCTTACCTATTGTAAAGACTGCTGCTATAAACATAGGGGTGCAGGTATTCTTTTGAATCATTGTATTTGTGTCTTTTGGGTATATTAAAAAAAGAAAATTTGGGACTTCAACTTCCATAAAATATATCCTGTATTCATTTCCCAAAGGTGAATATCTCAGTCAAAAAAACATAATACTAATTATCAAAGTAATATTTAGAATTTTTTCTTATATTCTCTAAATATTTCTCATAAAATATCCTAAAATTGTGATCATTTAATATCATTTCCCCAATAGTGGTGCAGTTATAAGTCTTCTACTAATTCTTGACTGCACGAATCTACATACACACACACACACACATATATCTCCTTTTTTTTATCCCATAAATTCTGTGGTACATTTTTATCCTTTATCTAGTCAATACCCAACTTTTTTTTTTTTTTTTTTTTTTTTTTTTTTTTTATAATANCCCAACTTTTTTTTTTTTTTTTTTTTTTTTTTTTTTTTCAGAATACTCAAGAGGTCAGACTTTCCAGAATCACATTCATGGCATTGACAAATTAAGGCTAAAATTAACATAAAATAATTATATATGTGTTCTTACTCAATAAAATCTTTGACTTGAGATTAGGCTTTTGTTATTCTATTCATTACATTTTTCCTTTTCATATATAATTGTGCTAACAAGAACTGTAATCATCATTGTGTAACTGAAATAAAGAAGAAGTAATCTTATATTAAGGTAGTCATAATTTATAGTAAAGTATATATATAGGTGAATCCTCAAAACAATATTCAAATGAGTAACTAGAAAGTTGTCCCTTAATTAACTTTGTTTTTAAAAATAGTAGCTACCCATCCATTTTGTAGATTCCTTTAAATTAAACATTTCCTAAAATACAATATGACATTCTAGAGTTTTATTTTAGGATGCTTTATATGACACATTCTCATTTTTATTAATAAAAAATGATAAATATATAACTAGAAACTCATCATAACTAAAAAATCTGAATATATTTCATAGCTGAGCATTCTTAGTTGATATATTTGTAAGTTTCTTGATGCCCAGATTCATTTTATTATTTCTTGATCATTTTATTCCAAGAGAACAATTAATTCTTCAGGCACATACTCTCAATTCTCTGCTCTTTCATTTACCTATTTCAGAAGCTGTGATCCACACTGTTTATACCATAAGTTTAGTCCTATTTACCCAAGCATTGCCTTTTTATTGATTTAGATATCTATTTTAGTATAGTTGGGAGAATTTGTTTTTTAACAGTTAATTTTTAAGTGACAATTTCTGTTCTTAATATTGAACTTATGTCTTTCCGTATTAATGTGTACTATGAAATCATAGTGCAGAAAACTATTGTTAAAGTGAATTCTAAATTCAGCGAATTTTAAGTTGTATTAAGTAGGAATATATCAACAGTTCTCAAAAGCTCATATGTATTAAGAAATTGGTCTGAGTTACACCAAGATTATTTGAGAATATAGCAACTCTTCTAATTATCAAGTGAAGTTAATATAATGTATGATTTGGAAAGATTGGTAAATGTATATAAGGTAGATGGATTAAGAATCTTAGTATATAAGACAGTTTAATATGAATATGGGTATAAAGCCTTAAGGCAAAAATATGTAGTATGCAACTCACTGATAGTTTATCAGCAGGATGTGCCTAGACAGACTTTGGAAGTGGAAGTCAACTACCCCTAACTATGTGACTCCTGGGCCTGGACAACCTCTGGCCTGCATAACCTCTGGGCCTGGGCCCACAGTGTATAGTCAGAAAATATGAGTAACCACAGTGAACACAGCCTTGTGGCTCATGGCAAGCACAAGGAGTCAGGAGCAATACCTGCTTTCCTGAGAGTGTTCTTCCAGTGTGTGGGGCTGGAATAGGGAGGGCACAGTGGACTATGGTGGAGGATCACAGGCACTTTGGTGGTGGGTGTGCTATTATAACTGTATCTGAAGGGTGTCCATTAATGACTTCGAGGATAGAAGTATACAAAGAGCCACAGAACTTGGGAAACTTCTAGATATAAAAGACAAGAAAATATTTTAGCCCAATGTGAACATTTCAGTTATCTCCAGAACTATAGATAAATGCAATTTGTTTAAGTGACTAAAATTGGGGGTATTTATTAGAACAGCAATAGGGAGGAAAAAAGTATATAAAAACTTAACAGGCAGTTGTAAATGTATTGTTTTCTAGAGATTAATTGGGAAAGGGTACAGTATTAGAAAAATCTAAGAGAACAATAAAAATGTAGCAAGAAAATAAAAACTTTTACTACTAAGTCTAAGGAAAATCTATAATTTCAATTGTTTTTCTATTCAGAAAAAAATACAAGACTAAAGATTGCATTAATAAGAATAATAAGAATAAATTTATATTAATGAATTTTAAAATACGACATATTTATGTAAGAGCTTTGTAAATTGACATATTTTAAACAAAACAAAAACAAAAAATAAAACACTAATAAAATTAAATTCACAGATATTTCTATATTAATATATTTATGAACCTGATTCCAATAATCATTGTCATACTACTATCTTTTGAAAAGTTAAAAAGGAATTGCTACCGTCTTTTTAAGATGTGAAAATTCTGCTCTAATTTACACAATGTGGAATTGTTGACATTATGGGGAAATAAATTAATGCTATAAATTGGAAAACTAAAGAACAGACTTATACATAGGAAATAATACACAATAAAATTTTATAATTGCACATAATTTGACATAACTTTTAAGAATATAAAAGAACTGCTTTTCAGAATCTTATCTCAGACTCAATCCTACTAAAGTCCCAACTCAATTTGAATATTTACAACAATTTGCTTTATTAAATATAGTAATATTAAAATACCAAACACTCTAATGTTGAAAATTAAACAATAACTGGAAATATTTCTCTAAGCATTCATTAAGTCAGAAACTTGTCATGTCCAGAAACAGTGGACTATTTGGTAATTGGAATTTTTCACATTAGAATTCAATGAAAGAAAGGCAAAATTTCCAAATCCAATCAATACTAACTAACACTTTAGTTAACTACTGATATATTTTAGGGTAAGAGAGTTCCATTTCAAAAACTAATGTAACCATTGCTTCTCTGCCTTTTGGCTAAGTGTAAAAACTATTGTGACCAGAAATTTTCAGGCTTTTCTAAATTATGAATTAACTAATTTACATAATTTGAAAAGATCTCTAAAGATAACTCTTTAAAATTACATCAGCTTTAAAATTCTTGTTGCATTCCTTGTAGTACCTTTCAGAATCAATATTCATATACTCCAGTATTTATCTGAATTGTTCTAAATATTTATCATTTCATTTTTATTCACTTGTTCATATATGTTTCTTCCACTGACATCTGGAATAATGTCATTCTGTATACAACTGAGAAGATGCATTCAAATAACAATTAAATTGCTGAGGGAATACATTCAATAGGAGCATAACCATTTTTGGTAAATCATTCAGTCAAACTTGTTCTTCCCGTAAGGATTAAATGTATACACTGCCGTGTCATTACCATCAGAGGAGCATGATGATCTTAATGAGTCAAATCTAAAGACTTTTATTCTTCTCAGTTGGACAGGTTAAGTTTCTATATAGTCAGTTAATTGTATAATAATAAAAAATATTTATGGCCATCTGTGTAAAAAATATATTGAGTTATTCCTTTATTTTTTAGATATATATTTTATTGAAAATGCACTTCATGTAGCAAATTTGCTGGTTGTCTACTTCTAAACATTTTTAAAACATTGATTAATAACCCATAAACAAGGAATTTTCCATATGTTTCAAGAGATAGGGCTTCTCAATCTTGTACCACTTTTTAATTCCATATGCTATTATTTATGTCCTTTTTGGTAATAGCTGGATATGAAACATATCTCAGAATGGTATATAGCAATTTCATTTCTGAAGTAATTTTCTTTACAATTCATTAAATATTGAAGATTAAAAAAAAAACCAAAAAACAACGTTCAGCTGCAACAAATTAGTAAGCATACCCAGTACCTACTCAGTCTATAGCTGTTAAGGGATTGACTGGGAAAAGTCATAATGTTAGTGTGTTTTTTGTTTTGTTTTGTTTTGTTTTAATATTGGTTGCTGTCTGTTAAGTTTCACTTTAGTATGGTTTCCTATTACTCTTGAGAATTTGAGTTTTACTTTTGCGTTCATTCTGAATTTTTCAGACAGTCATTATGTGGCCATCACTTAATGATGAGAAAGTTTCATAAATCGCAGTACAATAAGAAGGAAAGATAAAAAGAGTAAGAACTATATTTGGAAAGTATTTACTAGTATTAAATGCATCAAAATGTTATTTGCTAAAATTTCATACTATTGTACTGCAAATGAAACAGCACACACACATGCATTCTATATGGTTTTATGTAGCTTATATATAGTTGTATATACACGGGTACATATGTACTATGCTTTATAAGATTTTACATATATATATACATACATACACACAAAATATGTTGAGATTTAAAATATATTTTTCTCAATGCCTGAAAAGTATATAAATGTAAATGTATATGTTAAAACCGTTTAACCTCAAAAGGGTAGATTCATCATTCATATTAAATGAGGTTAATGGTGAAAGACAAAACTCTAAAAAGAGTGAAAGAGTCAAAAATAAGAAACCAATATGGCAGCTCTCCTTGTGGAGAGCAGTATCAGAGATTAATTAGTAAGTCTATATTCTTACCCCAAGATAGGCAATCTCATTGTCTGGCTAATGGGATGTCATCTCTGTTGAACCCATTCTTTGAGAATGTTCTTACAATTAAGTGTATCTGTGTACCACCACTGTATGCTGTGTACATGTATATATCAGATAGCTTGTTATTTTAGTGTATAGGTTTAAAGAAAATGTACTTGATGGAAAGGTACCTACACTTATTCCACTATTCAGAACTTTTGAACTATGACTGAATAGGAAATCAGTTGTCTGCCATTGGGAGACAACAAGTATGTTCCATGAGTGAGAAAGTGAACCAAGCAGCTTGTTGTACAAAAAATAATAATAATAATGGAACTGTGGTAGACATCATCCATGTTTGTCAATTTGTAATTTTACTTGACTTCTGGATAGGACAACCAAATTTAGCAACATGTTTAATTTTAATTTCAGAGAAAGAAAGGATGCATTTTCACACAACAATGCTCACTTTCAAACTAAAAATTATTTTTTTTTGTGAGTGAAATGAAAATTTTACTGGATATACGTATTTTTTCAGCAACCTGACATCTGTGGCAGATGGCAAATGCTGCTTTCTAGTTTGATAGCAATTAGGAAAAGCCATTTGACTAGTTTCACTAATGAGATTTGAAGAAGGATGACATATGTAACCTCTCAGTATAGGTATTTCATTTTCACTTTGCAATTTTCCTGCCATTTCCCAGCTATGGTATCAAAGTGAACTTCAATTTGTGGTATTGTTGGAACAGTAAGATGGAAGCTTCTGATATTGCCATCTCACTGGTCTCTTAGTGAGAAATCAAGTTTTGCTATAAATACCTCTAATATTCAATCATGATTCAATACCCAGAATTCATCTTCTTGCTTTTTCTCTATTTTTCTCTTTCCACAACCTCTGATCATTTAATATTATTTTACCAAAGCTCTCACTCCACTTGCTCTTCCACCACCCTGTGATTTTGTATAGTCCTTTCTAAGAACATCAGTGAATGACAAAATGGAGAGATAAGATCATTTCAGTAGTACAATATCTACCTCTCTAAAAACAAAATCTCTCTATCCTGTTTGTGTTAAAGCTGAACATATCAGTTATATGAACTAAGACAGCTGTGTCTACATGTCAAACCATGATAAAAGTGGTATAGTCATCTACAACTAGGTTTGAGATAGGGTTTTAAATTATTCTTGAGATAATCTCTAAAAAGATAGGGAAGAAATCATAAGAAATAAGATAAATTGTGAGTAGTAAACAATTTTTATTAAAAACTAGATTGAATATTTTTGAGCCCAGAGCTCAACATTTAAAAATATTGGAAAGTTCCAGAGAGAGAAGCAACTCCATATTAGCAATTTCATGCAACAAGAGAAAGTTACTTCAGGAAGTGATACTACCAAATAAAACCAGCTGCATTGGTTTCTCTCATATATCAAAAGTGCAGACATGATTAAAACCATTAAAAATGGAAACTGCGATAGGTATCAGATTTTATTATCTCTTGTTTTACTACCATTATGAAGAACTACTTGCATATAGCACATCAGTTTTGTTTTGATGTGACATACATATTTTTAAAAATCTCATTAAATATGTGAATTACTAACCATAACAAGTGCTGTCAATAAAAGTGACACAACTCAAAAAAAAAAAGACCTTATTTCTCATATTAATATAATTGGCATCCACTTAACTAACATATGTAAACTTTCATGTGGGTCACTTGAAATATGCCACTATTTGGAGTCAAAATTAGTCAATTTTTTAATCACTTTACCAATTTGGCATTCTGGAGAAGCAGTTTTGTTTGAACATTATCTGTCAAATAATAGGTAAAGTGAAGTTATTAGATATTTATTTTTCTCCTTCTGGCTCATTTCACTTAGAATAATCCCTTGCAGTTCAATCCATGTCGCTGCAGATGGTATGAGTTTATCCTTTTATGATTGCTGAGTATTCAACTGGGTATATGTACCACATCTTCTTGATCTGCTCATTTAGGTTGTTGCCATACCTTGGCTATTATAAATTCATTCATTTTCTTGATTACAGTTTATATATTTCTAAAACATTAGCCATTTGATCCTATAGCATTGTGTGTGTGTGTGAGTGTGTGTGTGTGTTGTAGTGTGTGTAGTGTGGGCATTACTGAATTACCTATTCATGTACCATATACACATTTTCCTCCATCCTGAATATTGCCAACTAGACACATAAGCTTGAATAGATGTAGTTTTAGTCCATTCAGCAGGACTGTAGGGACTATTAATTTCTGTTCATGTAGAAACAAAGTACTACAAATGTAATGACTTAAAACACTACAAATCTGTCTTCCAGTTCTGTAGGTAGAAGTCTTATATGGGTCCCATAAGGTAAAATCAAAATGTTGGCAAGAATGTGTCACTGTGAGCATAGCAAATCCATTTTCGTACTATTCCAGATTCTTGAATCTGGAACCATTCCTTGCCTTGTGTTTCCATTGCTCCATCTTCAAAGCCTGTTTACCTTTGATCACATCCGGGAAAGTTTCTACTGCTATTCCAGATTCATGACTAGACACTACAAATCTGTCTTGCAGTTCTGTAGGTAGAAGTCTCATATGGGTGCCATAAGATAAAATCAAATCTTTTTGTTAGGAGACATTCTTACAGGTGTGAGGTGTTAGCTTATTGTGGTTTTGATTTACATTTCCCTAAAGATAAGAGATGTACTTTCTTCACTTTTCCAATGGCCACCTGCATGTCTCATTTTGGGAAATGTCCATTTGATTTTTCTGCACATTTTTAAAATTGGTTTATTAGTGCTTAATTGTTTATTGTTATTTTGTATGAATTACTTATCAACTTAGATATCAGCCTCTTGTTGGAAGTATGATGAGCCAGTATATTCTCCCATCAACAGAGCATGTTTGTTTTTTTGTTTTGTTTTGTTTTTTCATTTTTGATAGCTTCTTTTGCTGTGCAGAAGCCTTGAAGTTTGATGCAATCCCATGTGTTTACTTTTGCTTTTCTTTTCCTTGTCTTTGGAGTCAAGTCCCTAAATATATTTCTGAAGCCAATGTCATGGAGTGTTTTGCCTACTTTTTTTTCTGTGTATTAATTTATCACCTTTCACTATAAAATTTGCTTAATATGCCTTCTATTTATATTTTGTCAAAATTATTTTTTATCATCAATCATTTGCCTGCAACTGTCAAGTTAATTATACAAATACTTTACCTTTTACCTGTCAATTTTATGAACAATATAAACTTTCAAATTCAATCTGTATTTGCACTCATAAGACTCCTTTGTTAGTGATAATTTATTATTTTCATATATCCTAAATTCATTTGCTGATCTTTTTTTCATTTTTTGCATTCATGTTTGAGAGAGATTGGTTTCTAAACTTTACTCTTTCTAATATCCTTGTCAGAATGTGTTACCAAATATGTGGTAGATATAGCAAATACTGTCAGACACAGAGGTATTCAGTTTTATCCTAATCTCTGAAAAATCATAATATGTACCTAAAATTTAGAAAATATCAATTCACTACCTTTGCCTAACATCTTTTTTATTTTTAAAATGAATCTGTATTCAAAAATAAAACATTGATGTATTTTGATAAATTTTGTAAAAAATTTTTACCATTCGTTTTTTTGTATTGATCATCACAATTTTTTTATAATACCTCACATTTTCTAATGTTTTGAAACTATATTGCACAATATTTACATGGAATATTATCCATTCATTATAAGTATGCCTTATGATGACTTTTGACAAATGGAATTTTTAACAACCATTACATTCAAAGTGTAAAATTTTCCAGTAACCATTTTTATCTTTAAAATCAATCTTCTTCATGCCTGTCCTCTAGCAATCCATGATCTGCTTTCTGTTATAATAAATTAGATTTAAATTTCCTAGAATTTACAATATTGCATCAGTCACTCAGTAATTACTCTTTTGTGCCTCTCTGATATCACTCAGCAAGCTTTTGAGATTTATCTAGGATACAACATTTATAACTGCAATTTATAACAGTCCATTGAGAGAACATGCTACAATGTTTATCCATTCACTTGCTATAATCGTTTGGATTGTTTCCAGTTTGGGGTCCTAAGTAAGTCTACTATAAACATTCATGCAGATTTTTTTAATGTAGATACTTACTTTATATGTCTGTGTAAATACATAAGATATAGTTTCTGGATAACATAGTAATTTTATGCTTTATTTTACTAAAACTACCAAATGGTTTTCCAAAGTGATTATACATTTCCACTAGCTAATTGTGAGAATTCTGTTGAACACATACAGTCTAACACTTGGTATTTGCTAATTTTAGCAGTTTTAGGATGTGTATAATGATAACTTACATGATTAATAAGTAGTAAAATTTGCCACTTGTAAATGTAATTATTGGCTACTTATGTCTCTTCTTACTTCCCATGAAATGTCCATTCAAATACTTGGTCAATATATACTGCATAATTTGTCTTCTTGTTTTGGAGACGTAGGAGTTGTCTGTAGACTATGGATACATCTTCTGTGTTATATATAGGTACTGCAAGTAATTTTTCCCAGCATTTCATTTTCAAAATTGAGACTTTGAAAGAAAGGATTTTTTTTCTCTTCAGTGAACTTCAACTTATCATTTTCCCCATATCTCTTCATGGCTCAAACACCATGTGCCCAACATAAAAATCTTTTTGTGATATTAACTTCAAATAACTAGAATAATTTTGTATATTAAATTAGTGTGTGCTAAGTGTTTACAATGTATATATTTAGTAAAAATTTCTTAATTTGGTTTGGATTTAATGAAATACCACATAAAATGTTCATTTTTTACAAGAATGCAGTTATGATTATGAAGATAAGAGATAAAAATGTCACCAAAGACTATACTATCATAAAACATATATGGAAAAAATTAATTACTAAAAGTATATTTTTCAAAATTGTATGACCTAAGGAAAGCATCCTATAAACTTTGTAAAATTAAAATAGCAGAGCAATTACCTCAATTTATACTCTACAATAACACTTTTTGGAAAAAGGATTTTATTCATTTTAGGAAAATATTTGCCAATTTGCATTTTTGATAAAGCACTTTGAATTTTCACATATGAATGAGTGACTAATGCCTTCATAAAACATTTTTCAATTGGCATTCCCATACATTTTAGTGTACTCACTATATCAAAGATTATGAAAAGAAATAGTAATTTCTTGTCATACAGCAATTTACTGATGTTCTGATGTTAATAGTAAATGAACGTTTTTTGAAATAAATCAAAATTATTACTGTAGAGATGAATATTTACCATGAATAATTTTTAGTGCTTCAGGATATACAATGCAAAAATATCACTTTTTATAGTAAAAGTTGCTAAAGTAAAATTTTAGTAAGTACATATTTTAAAACTTTCCCTTTTTTTCATGTTTGCCCAATATAAGAATTGGCAGGGAAAGTAAATGATAGGTATTAAACAAGAAAAATGGAGAATGAGTATCCCAAACAACAACTAATTATGAAAAGTCTGTGTTTGGTTTTACTATTAACTCAAGGATTAATAGAATCATCTACCCCTGGTTTGAAAAACACTTAACAGATATGTGTACATATCACATGTATAAAATGTCACACTTTAAATTATCTATAGTTTTTCCCTTGTGTTACCTTGTTGATAATATTTTCATTTTGCTTATGAAATTATAGTAAAAAGAAAGGAGACTGAAATAAAATGTGACTTTAAAATTCTGTTACTTGATTGTTTTGACTAGCAATTACTTCATGTGTAAGATAAAAAAAGGACACATAATTTGCAGACTTTTTACAATAGTAGAAGGTAGAAAACATCAGTAATATTAGTTTGTACTTACTGAGTAATGGTTATGTAACGGGACTATTCTAAGTACTTATTTAATAATTAGATTTAACATATTAAGGAAATAATTGCATTATTAGTTTTATGAGTGAAGAAACTTAAGGATTTGCTGAAAATATATTAATGCATGATGGAAAAAGGGTTTCAAACCCAAGTTCTTACAATATATATCCAATTTTATTATGCATAGAACTATTGATGCATAGTTAACACTGTAGTTTATAAGAACTATAACCATTGCATAGTTGAGGCTACTAGAGGGCAAAGAAGGATTAAAATGAGAACGAAGGGAATAGTAAGACCCAATAGTCTAGACTTAAATGGTATTCCCACCATAAAATAAAACAAAGTCATCATGTGCTATTACCTAGTAAAGAATTGATAAATTCTTTGTGTGCTAGATAATAGTTTTATTGTTATAAAGAAATTAAACTTAATTTTATAATTAAAATGATTAAGCAATTGAAGAAGTAAAAATATATATTGCTAATTTCCTTAAAAGTAACAAATGAATGAAAATAAGGGATTTTATGGTTGAGAGAAAATGAGAAGAAAAGAATTCATAAATTGTATTCAGCATGAATTCTAGAAAAGATAAACTATTGCATAACAGAGCTAAATGTCTGAGGATTCTGGAATATGTAAAGTAATGAAAAAATGACAGTAACTCTTATCATTACATTTTCTCCCTGACTTTAATAGTAAATTGATTAAAGTAGTATTTTATGCTGTACACCACAGAATCAAAGCAAAGCTATGTTGATAAACATTCCATTGTTTAGTTCTCTATACCAGAAAGAATATAACAGTGTTCCTTAATCAAACCTTTCCTTATAAAACATTGTCCGATAACTCAAATATTTTTGGGGGAAGAAAAAATTGTTTTTAAATATAATCTAAGTATAGAACCAAAGTTCCTACACTGAACATATATATGATTCCATGTTTACTGTTTCAGAAAAGTGTAAATAATAACTGTAACTCATATAAGAGTATCAGTGTCATTTATATTGTTTTATTATCAATATAATTTGTTTAATTTTTGGAGAATTTATTGTTTAAATTATAAATCAGAAAATAAACTCTACTTTTTATTCTGTATTTTATCAGCAAACAGTATTCTAGAGAGTATATTGCACTGATATGGTTATTTTAGAAATATTAATATTTCATAATAGTTTCATACTATTTCCAAGCAGTGATGCTAAAGAGACATTTCAGCAATTCAGTTTCATATCTTATTTTTAAAGCCCTATAAAGATACACATTAGTAAAAATCCATTAAATGATAAAATTAAAGACTATCATTTAATGATTGCTTCAGGATAAGAAATGGGTGCCTTTTTAATCATTTCCATTTAATAATTTTTTGAATGTCGTGTCTAGTTAAAAAATGTACTACCAAGCAAATACCTTTACATTTACATTTCTCTGTTGTACCCCCCCAAAAAAAATAGACAAAATATTTGGGTAAAAAATTTGATACAAAACAGCAGTTGCTTTACTTTGAAGACTGTATAATCACTGAAAGTGTATCAGAAAGTGTATTGAAAATGCATTAACATAAGCAAAACACTCTATGATACAGCCTTCAGAAATATGTTTGTGAATTCCTCTCCAACAGCAAGGAAAACAAAAAAGAATATAACCTCCTGCGAGTATATCAAACTAAAAAAGCTTCTGCACAATAAAAGAAACTCACTAAAACTGAAAGACACACTACTTAATGGCAGAAAATATTTGCACAATATATCTGACAAGTTGCTGATATCCAATATGAAAAAGTCATACAACTCACAATAAAGTAAACAAAATAACTCTAAAAATGGGCCAAAGAACTAAACAGGCACTTCTCCAAAGAAGTAAGTCAGATTGCCAACATGCATGTGAAAAAAAAAAAAAAAAAGTTCATGATCACTTATAATCACAGAAATTCAAGTTAAAACTAAAATTAGATAATGCCTCATACCTGTAAGAATGGTCCATATCAAAATGACCAGAAATAACCAATGTTGGCAAGGATGCAGAGGAAAAAAGAGTATCAAAAACCTCTTACACTGTTGGTGGGAATGTAGACTGACCCATTTCTATGGAAAATAGTATGGAAGTTTCTCAAAATCAAAAATATGAACTATACGGCCCTTCAATTTCTCTCCTTTGTATCCACCCAAATACTACATAACACTAATTTGAAGGAGAACATGAACTCCTATGCATTGGCAGCACCATAATAATATAATAGCCAAAGAACGGAATAGCCAAAGTTATAATAGCCAAAGAATGGAATCAACCTAAGTTCTTGAAATCAGTTGAATGGGCTAGAACGATGTGGTATATGTACAAAAGTGAGTATTTTTCAGCTACTAAAAAAAGATAAACTTTGCCATTTGGGATAACATAGATGGAACTAGAGTGGGATTATGCTAAGTGAAATAAATCAGAAGGAGGACAAATACAAGAAGGTGCCACTTATATATGGAAAGCAGAGAACCAAAACTAAGAGTTGATAAATCCTACCAATAACAAACCCTAGAAATGTGACTGTAGAACTGATGCTAATAAGGAGAAGGAAGGGAAGGACCATAACAAAGTGGGAAAGGAGCACTATGATGCTCTATGGACTAGGAGGACTATGATTAAGGGCTAATGGATGTTTTAATGGCAGGTAAAACATTTGAAGTGGGAGATTTTACACCTCTAAACTGCAATCAAATTTGTAAATATGACCTCAATAAAAAATGTTTAGGGCCTCCCGGGTAGTGCAGCGGGTTGATCGCAACACTGTGAAGCATCCACTGCACAGCAGTGTGAGTTCGATCCCCCACCAGGGAGGGGACCCACATGACGCTGCAGACCTCTCCTGCCTTGCCCGCTGCTCCCCTCAGCAGTGTTCAGTCAGTCTTCCTGGTCTGCTCCCTGCTCTGTCTCTGGTGAATCCTCTCACCTCCCGCAACTCTGGCCTGTACCTCAGCTCTTGTATGCATAAAAAAATAAATCTTTTTAAAAAATAAAAAATGTTTAAATATAAAGCAAAAGTTAAAGCCATTGAAGAACAATTATAATGGTGCTGAGTAATGTCGCAGCCTACAATTTAGCGATTCTGGTTCATTTAAAATATATGCATATGCTATCTATATATCTATCTAGAGAGAGAGAGATACACACTGGAAAATTTATTATTAAACCATTAATGAGAACTAACCTCTATATGTACTGTTCTTATTGTATAAGCCAAAAGTAAAGATACCACATTTATAAGTATCGTTAATACAGTGATAAATTAGAACTCATATTGAAATTAGGACTCAAAGTGAAAATCCAACCAATGTTAAACTTCTAAAAGTGATATCAATTTATCAGCTAGTATTTTGATGACACATAGCAAAAATGCTGAATGAAAGTTTACCAAATAACAATTACCAAAAAGGAAAAAAAAAATACTATGTTATATTTAACTACACCAGAAATATACTATCAGCTGCTTTTCTGTGAATTGTTTGTAGTTAATAGGACATCATATGACACAGTCAATGGGTTTATAACAAGTTAAGTGTTCTACTGTGTGACAGGACTAAACACCTGGCAGAAATTTCAGGTATCTCATATAGCCAGTGGCATCAGGGCTCATGGTCCTTGAGGCCACTCTGGAGAGGACATTGCAACTTTAAGTCAGAGGCCAGATCTCCATAGGCAGCAGGTGCCTCTCAGGTAGACTGGCAGCTCCAAACAGCCAGGTTGGCCCAAACAGCAGTGTTAAGCTGCGCATGCTCTCCTGACTGCCTGCCCTACACACTTGCGCACATGCGCACACAAACTTCCACTCTCACCCCACTCACCTTCCTCTGGCCAGGAGGGACTGGGAAAAGCGACAGGACCTAGCGCAAGTGCATGAGCCATCAGGGTCTCTCCTTGGGCTGCAGGTCAGAACACCACAGCTCCAGCATCTACACCTGTGACCTGAAATCTGAGGACGACTGTGGTACCAGTAAAACTGGAACAGAGCGGATGCGGTTCCAGAAATTCCTGTTCAGCTCAGACAAAAGGAGGAACTGCCAGGCCTTGACTTTACAGTGCCCTTATCTAGGTAACTTTACGTACTTTGGGGCCTATGCTCATTAACACTATTTTGAAAAACTCTTTCAATTTATGTAGTGCTTTGTTGGAACTGGTAGCTTTTACATTATCTCTTGAGTGTCATATTATTGTTGCCATTTTAAATCTGAGGAAACCAAGGCCTATGGAGATGAAATGCTGGTTAATTTTTCACAGGTAGAAAGGAATCGTCATATCCAGGGCCTATTCTGTTTCTCTCTTGCTTCCTCGGAACACAATTTATCCTCAGATGCCAATGTGAGAAATTTCCTGCCCAAATAAATACTTGTGGCACTTTTTGCAGGTATGAGCAAAGTGCTGTGGAGCGAGATTTATTTGCCAACCCATCTTCTCCAGAACAAGTGGAACAGGCACTGTTTTCCCTGCTTGCCTCAGCTCTCAAGTTATAAACAGTGTCCTTGATGCAGTCTATTTTAGCGCCATGTCCCACATTTTCGGTGGTGGTTTTGCTGTTTAAAATGGCCCTCACTGTAGTGTTGCAGCACTGTCTAGTATTCCTGAGTACAGGAACAATGATGTGCCTGGTAGAGAATATGTGTCAGGTGCACTTCATTTACGAATTAGTTACATGATGTCTTGATGTGTATTCAATATTTCTGAATCAATTATACATACTAAATAAAGTGTGTTTAAAGAAAAACACATCAAAGTTAAGTATTGAGTGACAAATGGTGTGACGAGAGGATTATAGGAATCTAAAGTTGCATTTCTCTTAAGAGCAATGGTTCAGCAGTTGCTAATTCAGTTTCCGTGGTGATTTTATAGAACATGACTACAGCAAATAATGAGATCAGCTGTTTTTAATAGAGTGAAAGAAGGTGGGAGGATATTGCAGGCAAGGAGAATAATAGGCTAAAAGGAACAGGTTCCTTTTTCTGTTTGAAGAACAAAGTTCTTGTCTGTTAGAAGAACAGAGTAGACAAATCTGTCATCAGGACTTCAGAACACTTGCAGATTAGATAAGGCATAAATGGAAGAGTGTGGGAAGTTCGTTATTGTCTGCTGAGAAATTTAACCTTAATGTCATAAATCTATTAGTAGATACCATATTTATGTATAAAAGATACATTTTATACATACAATATATATGATATAAAATCTGGTTATCATAAAAGTCACAGGCAAAATGATAGCAAGGAGAGTACACCCTAGGCATTTGCCTCAACTGACAAAAATTTATTGCTGGAAAAATAAACCTGTCTTCTCTATGTCTTACTTGTCTGTTTGCTTGTTCAGAGGAATAAATTCATACATAGCATATTGGTTGTAGGTATATATATTTTTATATATATTTAGATATATTTCAAAATGATCTCAATTTCTAAAATAGTTCTCTATCCTTGACCATAGATAGCTATAAATTTCCTAGTTACAAGAATTTTTAAGATTTTCTCACCTCACAACTTGACAATGCATTATAGCTTTTAACTATAGTCCTTATGCTGAATATTACATCTAAATGATAACTATTTTATATCTGGAAGTTTATATTTGTGATTTTCTTCACCGTTTTGTCTATCCTTCACTCTCACATCTTTGGCAACCACCAATGTGTTCTCTATCTATAAATTAGGGGGTGGATTTTTTTGTTGTTGAGACTTCATAGATAATTATATGTATTTGCCTTTTTGTCTGACTTATTTCACTTAGCATAGTAAGGTCTACCAAAGTTGCCACAAAAGGCATTTTATCTTCATATAACTAAATAATATGAATGCATCAATTTATTTTTATCCATTTATTTGTGGATGGATATCAACATTGTTTCCATATCTGGACTTATATGAATAGTACAGCAATGAAAATAGGGGTGCACATATATTTTTGAATTAATGTTTTCATTTTCTTCAGACAAATACACCTACAGAAGTAGAATTGCTAGATCATGTGGTATTGGACTTTTTGTTTTTTGAGGAACTCCCTCGTTGTTTTCCATAATGGCTGCATCAATCTTCACTTCTGCCAACAGTACACAAAGCTTCAATTTCCTTCACATCCTTGCCCCGCCCAGACTTTGTTATTTTCTTCCTTTTTGATTATATCCATAATACTAAGTGTAAAGTAATATCTCATAGTATTTTGGATTTGCATTTCTAGGATGACTAGTGATGTTGAGCATCTTTTCATGTACCTATTAATTATCTGTATATTTGTGGCAAAATGTTTATTCAGAACTCCAGTCATTTTTTAGTTAGGAAAAGAATTCTTTTTAAATGGACAAATATTTTTAAGATGGCATTAGTTAACACTGTGTTTTACATCATGATGCCTTTTTAAAGATGGTATTAATACGGTGCTTTACATTGAAGGTTGAAATGTGTCAACTGAGTGTTGAAATTAACATAATAGAACTATATGCAATTAAAAATGATATTTATATAGAACATTTATTTCCACCAGCTCATTATAACTATAGTGTTCATTGTATAATTTAGAATAAGAATTTGTCATTATAATGAGCTACCAAAATACAGCAAATATTAATAGATGTGAATAAAAGATCAAATATATGACATAATCTTCATTTAGTATTGTTATCAAAAAGTTAATAATTTTTTATTAATTTAAGATATTCCAATAAAATGAAACATTTCTCAACTGATTCCAAAGTATGCATTGGAAATTACATAAGGAATGTTTAATTTAAATTCATTTAAAAACAAAATGAGATTTTAACAAATAATAAATTAAGTAAATATTTTAAACAATTTATATTAACAAAAAGCTTTTAATCAGTGATTCCAAATGGAATTTTCAATGGCTTGATTTTATGATCTATTGTAAATATTAGATACTATTTAAAAGATATACTTGATTGTGCGTTATTAATGCGTATATTTTTAAACAAACTATACTACTTCAATTATTACATGACAATTCTTTTTAGAAACAAATAAAGTGCCATTTCCATTTATTTCTGGTCTTAACAGGTGAAAATGACAGCAAAATCAATAAAGAGAATTGTAAGGTCAACATGAAGAACATTCCTAGTTCAGATCTTAATTTCAGGAATAATTTGCCATGACATCTGTGTAGTCTCTTCATGGAAGTTTAGTACATCTGACAGCTAATTAATTATAAAGCAAGATTAGAGACTGGACAGAAGTGCTGGCAGAGGAGAATTCATCTTTTGTGTCAACATGTTTCAGTGTATTCATTTTCTGAGGCCTGAAACACATACCCCTAGTAAATCATTGTTTATCTTTACGCTCAAAAAGGAAATCGAACATGACATGAACAATTACCAAGATATTTTCAGAGAAATGCATTCTCCAAAAAGAAACATGAAAACAAATTAGAACTATGTGACATCTGTGATTTCCCTGTGCTTTTTGTCTAAATTAGATACAATGTCTAAAATTGCTTTATTTAAAATCATGAGACAGAATGCAAAACTATCAGTAGAAACAGTCTATATCAAAGATCATGAATTGCATATAGATCATAAAACATATTGATTGATTATGACTTAAGAGCACAGCCTTCAAAGTAATATTATTATAAATAAACATCAAAACCTTATAGGTAAGAAATTAATATTCTCCATTTTTAGTAGTTCAGAAATTTGTATTAAAATAGTCAAAATTCCCATTTTTATATATCTCTAAGTAAAACAAAATTCAACAAATAAATTCTTTCCCAGTTGAGTTTTTGAAGGATAATAGATAGTAACAAAAAATGCAAGACATCCAGTTTCCATTTCAGTATATAAAGTTCTTAGAAGTTGCCACTCTGTCATTTAACAAGTAAAAACCTTACATGAGTTGAAAAATCAACCCTTGTGATTTATGGAAGTGAAGTCATGAGATAAACAGCTGCCTCTAAAATTGAAGGGGGGAGGCAATGAAAGAGAATCATGACTCTTTATCGCTGACCACTCCAGCAAGAAACCTCTCAAACTGGTTATCAAGAAACTCCCAAACCTTGCTGTCCCCTCTCAGTAATTTGTAATCCCTAACTCTCATTTTATTTCAGATATAAACCCCCACTTGTCCTTACTGTAATTTGAGTTGTGTCTGATATCTTTCCTCTGACATAATAGTCTTGATGCCTGTCTCAAGATCCTGAATGAAGAGGGTTTTTTTTTTACCTAAAATGGTAAAAAAATATATAATATTAAAATATAAGTGCAAGAATATTGTTTTCTTTAACCTAAGAATAACATCTCCGTCTTCCAAGTCTCTCCCATTGTCACTCATATTTCCATCAATTTTCTTATAAATATGGTGTGTAAATATTCCAGTTGGCCTTCTAGAACTTGTGTTTATCATATTCTTTCTTGTTGATCTGTTATCATTTTCAATTGTGAATATTATATTTGTATGATAGTGTATTTATAAATCTTTTTTTTTAGATTTATTTTATTTATGCATACAAGCACTGGGGTACAGGCCAGAGGCGTGGGGGTGGTGAGAGGATTCACCACAGAGAGCTGGGAGCAGAACAGGCAGATCAACAGAAGTACACTGCTGAGGGGAGCAGCGGGCACAGCAGGAGAGGTCTGCCGCGCCATGTGGGTCCCCTCCCTGGCCAGCAGCAGGGATTGAACTAGTGCTTCATAGTGCGTTGCTTAACCCACTGCACCACCAGGGAGGCCCGCATTTATAAATCTTTATATCCACTGGGATCTCCAGGAATGTTGTTACTTTTGTCATATTTTCTTCTGGCTCTCTCTTCTAAGTTTTTAAGTTAAATAGCAGAATGTTAGGTTGTTGAATCAATCTTAAAATATCACAACTTCTTGCATATTAAAGTTATCAATTCCTCAAATAGAAGAATATTAAATTTATATCGTATAGCAAGAAAACAGAAACTGACTAGTGTTCTGCATTTCTTTATGACTCAAGGCCAAAACATTGGAAAGCAATTAAAAATCTACACAATTATTCAAAACATCTGAAGCAGGGGCTTCCCTGGTGGTCTAGGGTTTAATTCTCAGTGCTATTACCTCTATGCCCTAAATTTGGTACCTGGCCAGTCAGCTAACTCACAGGGCACAGCAGACCACTCCTGTTCTGCGCACTTCTCCCCTCAGCAGTGTATTTCAGTAGATCTGCCTGTTCTGCAACCTGCTCTGTCTCTGGTGAATCCTCTCACCCCCTCCCCTGCACCTGTGGCCTACACCTCAGTTTTATTTATGTATCATAAATAAATCTTTAAGAAAAAATATCTGAAGTAGAGGGAATGTTCTTCTCTACTCCCAGATCTCTTCAGCTACAAGAGGCAATTTTCATTCCTGGGAGAACTTTGCCCAGACACTGCAAGCACTTTGATATTTTTGAATATCTGAAAAGCAGCTTCTCCACCAAGATCCACTGACCATAGCAGTGGGTACATCTTTGCTCATTTTAAATGAGAATATATAACTAAATCTATTAGAAATGTTTGGCACGCAACAAATGTTAGCTATTGTTTTCATTACTAAGAGAATCCACAAACTCCAGTTATGTTTCCTCTGGGAGTTGGATAATCATATATCTTTAACACAGATAATTAAACATTCATTACATCTAGAAAATTTCAGAATATATATTTTAAAGACACCCTCCATGCACAATCAGCTCTTCTTTATTGGTGCATTGTTCTAGACAAGGAGTAGTTAAAAGAAGGACATTTGTAAGTCTCATATTTTTACTCTTTTTATTTTTTTTAAGAATTTTAAACTTTCATATTCATGTATATAGATAGATGCACATAGCATAAGCTTATATGTTGGTGAAATCTTACAAATTCAAGATATGTGCTACATAAAACAAAATATCATTGCTATCACCACAAAAGTCTCCTTCACCATCCCTAATCATCACGCCTTACTAAAGTGTACCCCCACACACACACTCAACTTTAGTAGATATCAGTTTTGCCAAGTACTAGTTTTATCTCCCCTTTACCTCAAAACAAACTGCTAATGCAAGGGCCATCATTGTTCCACATCCTGGTCAATCCTCAGTAAGGTAATTCTCTTCCATTTGACCTATTGCAGTGCAAGTGTAGTTATCTCATGTTGTTACTGAAGCACTTCAGGACATCTTGTCCCCACTCTGACCTGTTGACTATTTTGAATGGAAAACAGCAGATGCAAGAATGCTTTAATCTTCCTTCCTTTCTCTTAAAAGCAGGAGATGAAGTTCCCTTGTGAAAGACATATTCCTTATACTAGAAGAAAATTAACATTCTTATCAACTAGACTATTATGATGAAGAGAATTTTTACACAAACCTCATTAAAATTTCTTATCTTCTTATTGTATTTCTAGATAACTTAGTTGTTTTTCCACAAAATTGTCTGTTTTTATTAAATGGTTCATAGGCATTTGTTTGACTCTTCTTTGTATCCTGGTTGAGAAGGAAAAATTATTCCTTTACCCTTCTAAATTCTTGACTAGGGACCCACCTACCTTACAATACAAGACTGGTTAATAGCAGAAAACCAAACAGAAGTTTAATACATGTGTATCTCCTGTATGCATAGAAGATACCCAGTAAAACTCAGTAACTATGAAAAATGTTTCAAGCTACCACCTTAAATACTATCTTCAGCTAAAGGAGTAGGGAAATAAAAAGATATATTCTGTAGTAGTGGGGGAGGATTATTAAAAGAAATTACCAGGAAAAGCACAGTACACAATGTTTAGTTGTTATGCAAATTTAAGCCCAAGGTCTTCCCCATTGCTGAGGATTTCTAGAGGTTTCATCATCATCCTTCTCTTCCTGGTACAGAGAGGGAGGCCCTCTTACAAATGAAAGTTTCATTTATAAGTGGGAAACTTGTTCCTTACAAAAGGGTATTTTGTTTTTAAAGTTTCTCCTATGTCTGCTGTTTCTTAAAAATAGCCTTCTAAAGTAGTATTCCAAAGAGCCATATTTTGTGATGGGCAATTCTGTTTCACATCAACTTCCTGTGTCAAATAAAGGTTAGGTGTGATTCTATATATAGAATATTGGATCATATATAGTGATATAAATCAGTGGTATCTTAATTTTTTTTAAAAAAAAGTCTGTGTTTTAGTTTTACTCCTCTTGAACTGTGTTTTGTTAATTTAAATCCAATTGTTAACCAGCCCAGGCAGATACCCCAAACAGTATATAAGTAAAAGCTTTCCCCCCTATTTGTTTAAGCATGTATCTCCTGTGGAAGTTAACTCATATTTTTATTCATTACCAGCTGATTAGATATGCATTTTTGTCCATGTTAAGTTGATTTACAATGTTAATCAGTAAGGGGGAAGAGTTCCAATATGACTTTAAATTAAGTTGAATTTATCATTGTTTAGCAAAGAGCAATTTGCCATTCTTGTTTAAGACCAGGTGAGTTTTCTGAGCAAAAATTGAAAAGGACTCTAGCAAAAACAACATATGTCCTAAATGTGGCAAGATTCTAAATGCAATTCTCTGCTCACAAGGCAGACTGTAAATACTTTGTGATTGATTGGACATGTTCAGTTTCACATCACAGATGCTGGGAACTCTGGTTTCAAACAAGTGTGATGTAAGTTGCTTAAGTGCCAGCAGGCCTAGGATTCATTAGGGAGGTACACATTACTGAACCTTAGCAGAGTTTTTGTTGTCAGTATATTCTGGGTACTCGGACATTGCCAGTTACAGCTATTATTGTGTGTGATTCTGACTTGCCATTTCATACCTTCAGAGATTTTTGTTTGTTTTAATTAAAATTCTCTAAGGTAGCCCAATTCATAGCCTTTTTCTTAATGAAAGGGTTTTCTGGGTTTTTGCTTTTTTTTTTTTTTTTTGTACTTATTTTTTAAATCTTTCCTGAGCCTAAGGTCAAGAAATTTTTCTTTGTGTTGTTTTTATATTTGGAACGACAGTCTACCTAGAATTGGATTTTGTGGAAGAGGCGAGTCAGGATATTTTTTACGCTTATCCATTTGGACCTTTATGGGACCCATCACCTTATTTTGAAAATAATGAAGTTCCTAAGTGTTCTACAGTGCCATATTTGTCAAAAATAAAATATCCTTTCATTTGAGAGTCTTTCTCTGAGTTATCTTATTATTTCTATCATTTCATTTTCCTAACTACAATAGAACTCCTTAATATATGATAATGCCAATCTCAAGATAATACCAAAACTTCAATATCATTATAAATATATTAGAAAGTGTAGTAGTCCCTAAGTTGGCATAATGCTGTCCAAATTCAAAGGAATTCAATATACATAATTTTCTAAATTTCATTTGCCACAGTTGTACTCACGTGATAAATTGCAGTCTTAGACATTCTTCAGAGCAATCATGTAGGTAGCACCAGCAACAGTCAACCTGCAAGTATTCTCCTGACCCTTGCCTGAGTTTATTAATTGTAAACTAGGAACATGATCTTCTTTAAGCAGAGACTTAAATGACAAAAATATGATCCAACTTTTAAAATTCATAAAGGTTTCAAAGAAATTTCTGTTACAAAAAAGAAGAGAACTTATAATTTTATTATTTGTCCAATTGTGTTTTGCCCAATTTATTTTGTCTTCCATGCATTTGTTTTCCCTTACACAGTTGCTTTCACATCCCACATGTGTTTCAACTTCTCTAGTTGGAGATCATGGTTAGAAAGTAAAGTATATAAACATATGGCTTTTTGAAATCAGAAATAACCTATATGTAACATTGAGCAAACTGAACCTAGACTTAATAGAATGGCAACAAAAAACTATTGTAATCTATGAATTCACAGAAACAAAGATTTTTTTCTAATGGAGGAAATTCCACAAGTGTTTGTTAATATTTGAGTTTTTGTGGAATAGTCGTTAAAGAACTATGAGATACTTCTTGTTAATTTCCTCCTTTAGCTTCCTTTCAATACATTACTTTTTAATAGGAGATAACAAAACTCATAATATTTAAAGAATAAAGTTAAATATCTCATATACTCTGATGCCCAATTTGACTAACTTTAATTGTATTCACATGGGAATCCTTAGTATTATTTGTAATTTATAGGTAAATTTTTACAACCTTCTGTGGATAAATACATGCAGCTCCATTTAACACAAGGGACTTGGTAAAAAATGAGAGCCTGGTTCTTTTCCAGGGCAGCGATTTCCTCATTCTGCTCTATGGGAAGAAGATACATTGTATACAACCTTGGAGTGAAAGTTTATGGTACTTTGGTTTAACAGTCTTACTATACCATCAGGGCATATGACCACTTCCCTGCAATATAAGAGAGCTATAGGAGCAGGGTAGACTCAGAATCAGCTTTAAAAAGCAGATTTAATAGCAAAGCAGGAATCCTATTTTGAGAGCAGGCACTGACATTTCATTATCTCTTTCTAAGTTGTACACATTTTTCATTATTATTAACACTTTTCCCAGAGAATGTGGGTCAAAGGAATAGTTTCTCTCCTTGCCTTATTTGTTTTCAAGAATCAGAAGAAAAGAGGCAATCTAAGTATTTTTAGCTCAACTATTTTATATCACTTGGAGAGATGAGCTTAACAAAAAAAAAAAACATTCTGTCTGGGTCATCTTGACCAGCATAACATTATTTTTGATTCATGGCACAAATTGAGCCAAAATATACTTGCAGTAACAATTTTAAACATTAAAATGACCTTGGATCTTCTCTTACTTAGGAAACCATCTGTAGAGGAAAATTGCCATATGCAAACTGAAATAAGCTTTATCACCTTTTCCTTTCCCACATACAAATTTAGATAATCACAAATAAACCTTAAAGAAAATTATTTTGCACTAAGTTCCTTAGAATATCATTCATTTGAGATGTATTTGAGCTACCCCTGTGTGCCAGCCTAAATATTTCCCACATAATATTCAGATTCCCAACTTTGTATATCATTTTATTTTAGTATGAAGGATCAAAAAATGCCCCCCAAAAAACAATATAGATATAATCTTTTCATATACTAGCTCAATTAACTTTAGCTAGGACTATATGCTTAGTGTGGAAGACTGTTAACTTTAAAAAAAATATGACATGTTACTTTGTGTTACTGTGACAATGAAAATGTTGCTAGCAAATTCTAGAGCCCCTCATTTACTTCCTTATAATTCTTTTGATTCATATTGTGTTATCCTTTTAATGCAGGAATCAGGCAAATGGCTCAGAGGCTAAGAGAAGAGCTTATTGTGCTCTGCTATTATTGAAAGAAATAGTATATTTTGAGATATAAGACATGCCTATAATTGCAAATCTTGGGTGTATCTTCTCTTCAAAAGCAAAAGAGGGAAACATCTCTTAATTTTAAGTAATTTAAAAAATATTTATTTTCTAACATATGCCTCCATTGAAATGTTGACAATGTAAGGAAATTTTAAAGAAAACAAATATATTTATCTAATAATATTAATTTTCTCAGAAAATGGGATTTGGAGTGCTTTTAAGAAATGACAAATATCATTTACTTTTATGCTGTTATTCAGCTAATTCTAAGGAGTTATTTATAGTAAATAATATGATTACTTAGGAGAGTAAATTTTCATGCTATTTTAGAGACACTATACTAGTTTGGATCTAATAAATGAAAAAAGACCACAGTCTAACTATTTTAACAGAAAAATGTGTAATACAAGGATTTAGTGATAAGCATTTTGAAAATACAGACACAAAAATGAACACTTAGGTATTATTGAAAAGCTTACAGAAGATAGCAGAGTCCACTTCTAGATTAGGGACCAAGTGCAAAGTCTGAGATTATTAGAACTTGGGGGCAGAGTGTGTGTGGAGCTGAACACAAACCATCAAATAACAGTTGCTTCATGAGTGGGTCTGGAATCTCTGAAGGATTATGATGACGTTCTTCAAGTTCTAGTCTCCTTCTAGTGCTCCATGTTAGAAGCCATCAGCTAGTAAAGTAGAAATATTATTCAGAAATATAATTAAGAATCCTAGCCCCAAGCATAGCAAATCCCTATAAAGGATGGTGGGTTTATAGTTGACCTGAGTGAAATAGTTTAATTCCTATTACTGGAATTTTTATGGTTTGTAGTTTCTGAAAATTTAATTCACTTTTTTTCCCCCACAACTGCATTAATTAAATTTTTATCATTACCTTTCTAGAAAACACAATAGCCTAATTGGTCTTTCCTTATCCCTTTTAAACATCGCTGATCTATTCTCCATGCCAATGCCATTGTGATCATTATAAAGCACACAGTTACGTCATTTCTATGCTTATATAACCAATGGTACTATTAATATTTTACCACCAATAAAGTTCAAATGCTCAACCATTATTAAATATGTAGGTGATATTTCATTTCAGCTCATAACTCAGTATTTAACTTCATCCCATCCTCTAATCCAGTCATATCAAATAGCTTATAAATCTGTGAATCCTGCACCCCTTCCCCTTCTACTTGTTTTTTTTCTGAGATAATGTTATTCATTTTCTCTTCCTGGCTAATAACTTACAAACTTTGCACCTCATCTTAGGGGGCAGGTCCTTTAGAAGTATAGCCAGATATATTTATATCCTATTACTCTAACTTTGTGGATGTACACATACACACACACACATAAACACACACAGTTTATAGTTATTTTACAGTGCACAAAATGCTTTGTATGACTTAACTGATAGGGTAAAACAATCTATTTAATTAAAAACATTATGTGTTTCTCATTCATTATGACTTAAACTTGTCCAGCCTCAATATTTCACCTTCCTTGAATGGACCCGTTTTAAATGCAATGATCAGTAACAGTAATAGCATTAACTTTTCTCATCAATCGTTTCTGCATCTTTTTTAATTATTATTTTCTGAAAGATGTAAAATTTGTACCTTTATGTCTTGACTCATTGAAAGAGAAAGAAAACAGTAGTGAGATTCATTGAAAGAGAACAGTAGTGAAATCCATCACTACCGATCTCTCTAAGATGGACCTCTAATTCATCACTATAGCAACTCTGAGACATTTTTTGTATTTTATCCCCATATCAATTCCTTTACTTCTTAAAACATGTAAAAATGACTGCCCCCCATTATTTTTCTTTTTCTTTCTGACTTACTTCATTTAGCACTAACCTTTCCAGGTTTATCCAGGTTGCTTTTTTTTTAGAAAAACGCTATTTTTTATGTTATACATGTCCACTTTGCATTACAACATGTGGTGCTGTATCTGCTCTATTGTCTTGTGGTGTAACCAGATGTTGTAATTCATTTTTTAAACATGTGGAGTTATATTTGGAAATAAGAACATGGGTACACTCCATTCTGTCCTTCAACCTTATGTTGAGAAATTCTATTCCCACCTAACAGGATATGACTACCTCCCTAGCCTATAAACCATGTAATTATTTTTGCCTCTTTTAAAAATTGAGATATTATTGGTTGGCAATATTGTGTATGAGTGTTACCACTCTACACAGACTACCAAAGTGCCCATTGGACTCCCCTCTCCTCCGTGTTCTGACATCCCCTCTCATCCCCTTGAAAAAGCCTCAATTCTGCAGTCTCATTTCTAGGGTTTGTTTTGGTTTTACTTTGTCATTTTCTTTGTTCTGTCTCTATACCCCATGTATGGATGTTGCTGGGAATGTGGATTGATCCAGTCCCTATGGAAAACTATATGTAAATTACACAGAATATTAACATAATTATAACATATTACCCTATAGTTCCATTCTTTGGTATTTATTCAAAGAATGCAAAAAATTTTATTTCAAAGGGATATATGCACTCCTATGTTCATCACAGCACTATTTAGTTAATTTAGTAAACAACTAAATTAAATGGAAGAGTGCCTAAGGAAGACATACTGTATATACACATGGAATATTACTCAGCTGTTAAAAGAGAAGAAATCTTGATGTTTGCAACTGGAAAGGACTATGCTAAATGAAATTCAGAAGGAGAAAGTAAAATACTGGATTTTTAAATTTCTTAATCCCCTCAAGTACAAAAACCTAATTTTTTTTTTTTTTTTAATTTATGCTTACACTATCTGTGCTATACATCAGAGGGGGTGGTGGTGAGAGGAGTCACAAGAGACAGAGTGGGAAGAAAAGCAGGCAGAGGTACAGGGGGTAAGAGAAGTCACCAGAGACAAAATGGTGAGCAAAATAGGCAGATATACTGAAATACACTGCTGAGGAGAGCAGCAGGTAAGACAGGAGAAGTCTGCTGCAGCACATGGGTTAGCTCCCTGGCTGGGGATCAAACTCACACTATAGTGGCTGGCTATAGCTTGATAGTGCTGAAACTAGCCCCTGCACCACCAGGGAGGCTCACAAATATAAAAATTTAAAGAGATAGAAAAAAAAATTCACAAGTATTATTCTTAAATAGTTGTCTTAATTTAATACTTCATATTTTAAATTTGTAAGATCAAGAAGGTAATGGCTTTATTTTCTGGTTATCCTAGTATTGAGCCTTATTGAGGCCTTATTCCTGGTAGCAAAAGAGAAAGCCCTTCAATATTCATGAGTTAAAGTAATAAGAAGAAATGCATTGATATGGAAAACCTCTACTTTCCATAGCTCATATTGTGAGTTCTGTTGGCAAAATATAACTTTCCCTATTACCTCCCACTCACATTTTTGTCATAAACTTGCTAAAAGTAATTGTTCTTTGTTCTCCCAACTTTAGTTTAAGTCAGCAGTGCTATTCAGATTCAACACTGCTTGTTACTGAGTAGGTAATCCAATCCAATTCTGTTTTCAACATCAAAGTAAATGCTAAAAAAATTACTGAAAAATGAATGACAGTTAAAACCCTTAAAACCCTTATTAAAACCCTTAAAACCCTCCCCTAAAAATAGGTAGGTGTGTGTATGTGTATATATATATGCGTGTGTGTGTGTGTTTATATGATTTAAGTATATGTATGTGTACAAACACAAACCACACTTGTGTGTTTTTTTCCCAGAATGTGTGAGAATTTTGGCATCTTAAATGTGGTACAACTTCAAGTTAAATGGGAATTTTCACAGATCAACAGAATTAGATAATTGAAAAAATATATCTTTTTTTTATTTATTTATGCATACAAGATCTGGGGTATAGGCCAGAAGCACGTGAGGTAAGATGATTCATCAGAGACAGAGTGGGGAGCAGAACAGGCAGATCCACTGAAATACCGCTGAGAGGAGCAGTAGGTGAGGCAGGAAAGGTCTGCTGCGCCATGTGGGTCCCCTCCCTGGTCAGGAATCGAACTAGCACTTTAGTTGCAAAAGCCCCACAGTGTAGTGCTCAATCCTTTGAGCCACCAGGGAGGCCCAATTGAAAATATTTTTGAGCAGTTTAGAGACATAACAAAATGAAAAAGTGTTCAAATTCATGGCATTTTTTCCCGATCATTAATGTTGTTTCTGTTCTGATCTGTAATGTTGGAGAATAGTTCTAATGTAAAATAGTTTCGTTCAACATCTTCCCAAGTCATTTTCAAAATGCTACATGGAAAATTAAGGTCAGGCAATTCAAAATTCCTGGTAGGATGCAGCTTTCAAGAATCTGTTCCAAGGGTAGAAAATATTTCTAACAAGCCAAATGAAAGTAATCTTCCTCAACTGAGATTAGCCTTTGCCAAGAAAGTAGAGTATATGTCTTATAAAAATAATGTTAAAAACCAAATTTAGATGACAGCATAGAAATGATACAGTAATTTGCATATAGAGTTTGAAATTTCTGATTTAACTTCTTTTAATTATCAAATGTATCTATACTCACTTTAAGAACTTGACAACTTTAGCATTTTTATATGACCCTCCTTTCTCTGTATTTTCTTTATTCTGAAATCTACTTTGATATCTATTTACTTATATAGCATTCTTTTGTTTGTATTGACATGGCAAAACCTATTTCATTCTTTAAATGTTAATATATTTGTGCTTTAACACTCAAATTATGTTTCTTATAGGCATAACAGAATTGGATTTTACCTTTTGTCTCAGTGCTAACTTTTTAATCAGATCTCATTATATTTAACAAGATTTTTTATACTTCTAGATGTAATGAGGAGAGCTCCATCTTTTATCATGAGGATAAGAGCAATACCTTTAATGTGGAGGGGAAAGCCAGAGCAGTGTGGAACAAAGACACAGCTTAGCTGCCATCTCTGCCCAGGACTTCCATGTGAGTGTTAAATATCTTTTTTAATTCTACTTCTATTAGTCTATATACCTATACAGATGGGTATTTGTTCTTATATTTAATTCAAAATTAGTTTGGAGACAGATATGATGAATTACCAGAAATGAAACATCCTAAAAATTGAAAGTACTATAGATCTCTTTCTGTAAGTCATTTTCTAAAAGCATTTCATTCAACTATACGCTATGACACTATGCATGCTACTTTAGGAATTATAGTGACCAATATTTCATTTCCATGTGAACATATAATGAATATTACCAATAAGGAGAATATTGGCATTAAAATTTTTTGTACTAATATTTAAGATTAGAAATAAAATTTTCAAATGTTTTTCTTTAATAGGTAATTTGCATGCATTTGCGAGGATACATACTCTTTTTTTTTTTTTTTTTTCAGAGTTAGGGCTCACATTTTATGTAAAACTACCATTTGAATTAACGATATGACTTCCAATTTAGTTTCAGAACAATAAACCATAACTCACTTTGTAGGTTATAACAATATCCATATTACAAACATGATCTCAGAATAAGACATTTTTGATTTTGAATAAAACAATTTATTTTCAGACTTGTTTTTTTTTTCACTTTTTTTGTCACATAATTTTCTAAAGTAAGAGAATTTCAAAATATAATTTGCATTTTCAAATATGTCTTTGAATAGCTAAGGTAACTTTCAATCGATACTAACTTAAATGCCAAAATATATAGCAAATAAATTTTGTTATCTTTCCAAGGTAGGATATACCAACATCTACATATCATTATTTATAAATTTTCTATTTAAAATTTTATGCTACTGTGGGCATTTTATGCCTCTTAATAATTTGTATTATATATGTATTACATTATTAGGAATGACAATAAATATTAAAACATGTTTGAATTATATTTCATGTAGGATATAATTTCCTTATTTACTTGCTTATAAATTGATAGAGTATTAAGTTTAGACTAGTGTTTAAGATATTTGCCACATGTTTCTGAACACATGAATCCCAATTAGACAAAGCATTTAACTAATTGAAAAACATGTAAAAAAACTAAAAAGTTAGTTAATTTTAATAAAAAATTTTAGTTAAACTAATGTCAATAAAAATAGTATTGTCAACATTGATTTGAGCCTATAGATTAGGTGCAGTTTATATAGCTTAAATGAACTTATGAAAATTGAAGAATGAAGTTTGAAATACAAAACTGCTGTTTGCATTTTATGACATATTATAGACCTTAATGTTCTAGCCAACTAGAATATTAAATATATCTATATATTTATGGGATTTAATGCCTAAGATAAAGGTGATGGAAATAAAGTACTCTAAGTTCACATGTTCTTTAGCTAATATTAAGCATTTTCTTGACTTTTTTTTTGACACAAGTACTTACATTTGATGTGAAATCAAACATTCTTTGTGATTGCATTGGGATCGTTTGTTTTCTGGTGGCTTGTTTTATTTTTAATCTGTATTTCTTTTTTACCTATATACTTAGACTTCCAACATCTATTCTGACAGATATAAACCATATATGTTAAATATGTCTCTCAGAAACTTATGATATTTGCACTTATATTTCTTGAAAATGGCCTTTACTCCTAGGTAGATAAATAATTTCTGATTATACTATTTTAGTTCTGACAGTCAAAGTATAAATCCTTCTGAAAATGTTCTTTTAGGAGAGAATGAAATCTTCTGTTTTTAGAATAATTTTTTTAGGTGAGATTATCCATTCTGTCTGTGACCTTTTTATGTCTGATCACTTATATTTTGTTAATGTTTTATTTATTTTATGCATACAAGTACTGGGGTATAGTCCAGAGATACAGGGAGAGGGGTGAGAGGATTCACCAGAGAAAGAGTGGGGAGCAGAGCAGGCAGATCTACTGAAATACACTGCTGAGGGGAGCAGTGGGAGTGACAGAAGGAGAGGTCTGCTGCACCATGTGGGTCATCTCCCTTGGCTGGAATCGAACCGATGCTGCAGTGGCTGGCAGTTGCCTGATAACACTGTCTTTTACCCCTGTGCCATCAGGGAGGTCCTTGATTACATAGTTTAAGTTACCTCTTTGTTTGTGGTTAGCTTTCAAAAATATTTTCTATTTTTTAAAATATATTTCATTACTTGATACTACAGATAAAGTTGAAATTCTGTAACTATATTGAAAACTTCCATTTTGCTGCTACATCTCATTGCATCTGCATGGTTACTTTTTCTGTAGCTTATTTTATATAAAATATCTGTAGAAAAATTGAAATTTATGTCCTCTACCCATTTTAAAAACATGTCTTTCCTTGTGTTCTTGGATATCTCATACTTTCACTGAAAATAGTACTTGAAAAATAGTCATCAACTCACCTTACATAACTATAATATAAGCAGTTCTGCCTTGACTGTTTTGAATCTAGTCCATACTGGTCATAGTATAATGAAAGTTTATTTAAATGTTGCTTTTAATCCAGATGGTTGGTATTGTGTTATTACTATCTTGGTTTACTCTATCATATTTCCCTATAGTTTAGAATACTAAATACTTTTAGCCCTGAGGTGGGTTTAACTTTCATCTTTACTCTTTTTCAATATATATCCTTCCTTTTTCAATATCAATGTAAGAATATTCATTGTTATGCCTTTTCATGAATATCATAGTCTTGGTTATAAATTTCTTAAATATATTTATATAACTAAGTTGACAAAAATAGATCTGTGAGAAGTATTCTATGTTCCCTGAATGTTTGCTAAAGTCTGATTATTTAATGCTGATATCTAAGAAGTTACATTGTCTTATTTCTATATTTTTTTCACAAAATTATGAGTATATTTATTAATGAAATTATATTTTTGACCCAAATACATATTTAAGATCTGTGATTGGCACTAGGGCAATATAATCATTGCCCTTATATAAATGTGAGAATGAGTTTTGCCTTGGAGACAACAGAATCTCTCTGAAATCATCAACTTTACATTTATGGGATATAGAGGACAAAATCTATATACTCCTATTCTCTAAAATCCTTGAAATAGATTGATCTCTTTATCTTTGTATGTTCTAATGTTTAGTGTGCTCTTCTTAGCTTCAACCTCAATTAATTTCTTTTCTACTTTTGTGTCTCACATCAAGTTAAAATAAATATATGACAACTCTTCTCTAACCTAAATATATTTGTTTTACCTTTTAAAATTTGTCTTTTCCAGCAAGTAGTAATTTTTTTAAAGATTTATTTACTTATACATATAAGAACTGGGATATAGACCAGAGATAAGAGGGGATGAGAAGATGGTGAGAGGATTCACCAGACAGAGTAGGGAGCAGAACAGGCAGATCTATTGATATACATTACTAAGGGGAGCAATGGGTGAGATAGGAGACAGAGACTTTGATTTCTCTAACTGGGGGTCAAATTTATGCTGTAGTGATTGGTGATAGCTTCATAGTGCTGTGTCTTTAACCCTGCACCACCAAGGAGGCCTGCAAATGGTGAATTTTTAAAATATCTTTATAAATTTTCAGGAGTGATTGGAATAGTCTTCCTTAATATACCTTGATTTCTTCATTCCCCCCATGCTAGTTAATCAAAGAAGTCATTGATACTGCTAGTTAGACCATCAGTGGGTCCTCATCAACATGAATGTAAGCACTCCTTAAATGAGTACATTGTCTTAGTGTAAAATAAATTACTAGGATCCTATTTGTCTTTCACAGCCTTTTTTTCCCTACGTCAATCCAACAGTTTAGACAATTTTACTTAAATTCCCATACCTGAAACTTCTTTCAATACCAAGTACTGAATCAGTTATTATATACTTTAAAAGGCATAAAATACTCTTGGTATTTAGACAAGTTAAAGTTCATAGAAGTGTAATTTGACATCAGTGTGTCCATATCTGAAGCTTCTACTGGAAGTCATGAGAACATAAACATTACCTGCCACCACACAAAGTGTCTGCTTCTTAATACCAATGAATAGTCACTTAGGCCTTCCTGACATTTCCAGAAGAGGCCTTAAACTCTCACAAACCTGGAGAAAACATATGACTCAGTTGACCCTAACAAAGAAACTCGGAGAATATGCAATAAAATGTGACTGTACATGAGCTTCACATTCCTATAACTTTTCTAGGAAGCAGTGACTGCTGTACTGTTAATTCTCACCTTTAGAAAATATACTCTGTGACAACAAACATTTTAAAGAATTTAACAGTAAATTTAAGATACATTTTAATAACATTTTTGAAGATCAGTTGCATAAATTATTTAATTGAATAGTGTACTATGTTAGTAGAAATTAAAAATTAATAACATAAAAAACAAATACTACACATATATTTTAATAATAATAAAACATACAGTATAATGTAATTTGGAAAAACTAGTATAGATTCATATAAAAATGAAAAGAATACTGTTAAGGAAAAAGTCATGATTGAAGAAAGAAAGAAATTTATAACCAGGTCTACAAAACATGAAAGTCTCTTTAAAAAATCAGATTTAAAAAGATATTAAAAGAGAAAAGCAAATAGTGGTGAGAGTTTAAAACAAAAGGAGAAGATACTGTGAAAGTTTAATAGTGAAGAAAGAAGCAGTCAAAAGACTAAAAGGGTAAATAAATGTGTCCTAAAGAGGGAAGCAAAGATAGGTCATGGAAAGTCTGAGCTGTGAATTAAGGCGTTTGCATAATGCCTTTAAGATAATTGTAATCAATTTTAACTGCTAATCTAAGGAGTGATTTAACTTGAATATTATTTAATAAATAAAAGGTTATATTTTTACTATACTGTAAGAGATTACTGTAAGAGATTCTTACTGTACTGTGGAGAACAAAAGTCTTTTTTTTTTTTAAGATTTCTTTTTAAATTTATTTATGCATACAAGCACTAGGGTACAGGCCAGAGGTGTGGGGGTGGTGAGAGAATCCACCAGACAGAGCAGGATGCAGAACAGGCAGATTGACAGAAACACACTGCTGAGGGGAGCAGCAGGCGAGGCAGGAGAAGTCTGCTAAGCCATGTGGGTCCCCTCCCTGGCCGGTGGCAGGGATCTAGCTTGTGCTGCAGTGGCTGAGGTTTGCTTCATAGTGCATTGCTTAACCCACTGTGCCACCAAGGCAGGCCAGAACAAAAGTCTTGATAATGAAATTTGAGAGTTTGATTTGGAGGCAATAATCCAAAAAAGAGATAAGGATTCTTTAAATAGTGAAAATGGCAATTGAGATTTAAAGAGGTAGAACCAGACATATTAAAAGATAAGACAATGTATATATAATTGGATATAGTATTATTTCATTTTGAAAGCAAAAATTGTTGGGTATAATTTTCTCGCTTCTGCAACTGACGATGTATTGTTCCCAATGACTAAGATAAAATTAATACTGAGATTAATAGTACATATGAGGTCCTATGAACATCCATGGGCTGGTTTTTATAGTCATTTGTTGTATTATAGTTGTTATATAGTTATCTAGTTATATAGTTATAGGCAATGCAAATGAGCTAAAATTACATATGATGCATATTTGGTTTTGACTGTAAATAGCAAAGAAATATCTGATTGTGTAGAGCATGTTTTCAATATAGAAACAAAGTAGGTAGTCCCTGATCTATTAGTAGCATAGACACATATTTTTTTTAACATAAGAAGTATCAAAAATTTAGATTTTCTTTGTCTGATTCTTGAAGCAGAATAAATTTAGGTTGCCTATTTTAAGAATATTGTCATAATTCTTAAAGTGGAAAAGGAAAACCAGCTCCAGTACTGGACCTTTTACTAACTGGTTAATGAGGGTGTGAGCTCATAAATGTAAAACATTATATAGAAGAAATGTTACAATATATAATTTATTGGTGACAAAGCTGATACATTTTCATAATGATTAGATCTGTGTGATTTAATATCAGTTCCTTTTTTATTTTTAGTCTAAAATTTCTACAGTAAGTGTATATTGCCACTTTTGTTTAAATTAAAGATAATCATTGAATCCCCTTCAGGCAATTACTGTTCCTATTGCTTGAAGCTAATTTCTTGCTGACAACAATCAGAAAATCGGGGAAGAGTTAGAAATGTCTGTCTGAAGGCATTGGATAACTACCAGGGCACTGAGTTTTTCTAGAATGAGATGAAGAGGTGAAGCAAGAGAGTTAAACCCAAATCTGCTTTTCTCCTTCAGGCAATTATGAATTCTAAAGTATAGTGTCAGTGTAAAGGCAGAAAGGCAAGCTGACTTTACAAGACCTAGAGGGGAAGAAAATGAGTTCACAGGACACCAAGGGAGAGTATTGATAAAAGCCAATGCTCTATGGGGCACTATTCTTTATTTCCAAGTAAGGGAGGACAGGAAAGAACTGGAACTCAAAAAGAAAGATTTATTTGGCTCACTTTTGCTTCTGGCAAAATTGCCTGCTAAAAATTAAATAAATTATTTCTGGAAGAAGATAAAAATCACCTAAAGCTTTCATAATTTTCAACAAAATTTGATACTCTGTGTTTGTCACTTTATAAAAATGAACAAAATGTAAAAATAACTAGCATTAAAAAAAGAATTGCCCAGAAAGCAATAAAAGGTACAGAATATAAATAAGGCCTACAAAATTTAGATGAAGAAATTGTCAAATATATATGAAATATAAAGTAATTTTAAATGTTTAAGAAATTAAATAGCAATAGAAAATGGCAGGAAATGAGAATTGTAAAATAAGTAAAATTGAAGTTTTAGATTTGTAAAATATAATTATTATACCTATGAACATTAAAATGTTTCATGGCTTAGTAGAAATTGTTGGAGATAATTTCTAATTATGTAGAATACATGTCAAAAATTGTTCAAAATCTAACACAGAGAAAGAATATAGTAGAAAATACTGCAAAACATTTAAGAAACAAGGTTAAAAATATTCCAAGATATATTTAATTGAAGTTTCAGCAAGAGGATAAAAACAAATAAGACCACATATAATGCAAGATATGCAAATGATGGCATACTAAGAACAAAACTGAATCTTAAAAATATTCAAAAGAAAACATCACCTTTTAAGAAACAGTAATAAGTTTGGAGGTGGATTTCTCAAAAGAATCCACTAATGACAGAACAATTTTGAATGGCCAAGAAACTAAGTAACCAACATGGATTTCTGTGGTAGAGAAAATGTAATTCATAAATAAAATATAAATTTAAAAAGTCAGGCTAAAAAGTCCCAGCAAGAATTCATCTCTACCAGATCATCACTAAAGATAATCATGAAGTTAGTATTTCAGGCATAAAAACATTATTCCAGATACAAAACAGATATGTGTGTATGTGTATAAATATATATTTATATATAAGTACATACACATACACTATAAAGAAATCATAACATTTTTGAGGAAAAATAAATATAGGAGAGCCAGGCCATATTCATGAGTTCAAAATGTGCTATTATGAAAATATCAATGTTCTTCATGTAAATATATAGATTCAGTCACAACCAAATAACAATTTTGTATTTCTGTTCAATGGTAAGATTACTATTTAACCTATATATGTTCTGTGATTTAGAACTTCAACATATAGGTTTATGAGCTACCATTAACTTCATTCATACAAAATTCAAGAATAAGCAAAACTAATATTTGATATTAGAAATCAAACAACAGGATGGAAGTAGTGATGGGGCAGGAATTTTGAAAGCTCCTTTTAACTTTCACTGCTCTGATGTGATTGGTCATTTCATGGGTGTATTATTCACTTTTATCATTCATGAATCGACTTAAGTTTTGTGCACAGTTGCACGTATATGTAAATTTAATTTAAAAGTTCATAAAATATTTTATACACAAAATATATATAAGGTAAATACATATATGAGGAAAGTTGAATTGGTTATATGTTTACATATCAATCATTTATATCTTTACACATTACATGTATAACACTAGTGCTCTTTCAGAGACTGGAGAAAAAAGAAAGGAAGACCTCTTAGTACGGGGTATTATCAGTCTGTAAACGAACATCATGGACTGTTTCCAAGCAAGAAAAGACAGAAAAGAACTGGAACTCAAAAAGAAATATTTATTTGACATACTTTTGCTTCTAGCAAAATTACCTGCTAAAAATTAAATAAATGTTTCCTCTGTCTTCCTCTGCACTGTGTCATATACACAGCTGACTAAGCTTCATACTAGTTCATTTACCCTCAAAGGGACTTATATTGTTTTCAAAATTGTTAGAAAACAAGCTTGCATATAGCTATTTTACTCAAGTAGCAAGAATTTAAACAAAATTGCCAGAAAAATCCAACCACATTTTGAAAACCTGTTTCTGCAGTGAAATGTCTTATCACTTAACTAAAAGGGGGTATTAATTATTATCAAAATAAATTGAGCTTCAACTGGCATTTTAAATATAATTTCCTCATAATAATTCAGCTCAATTCATTCAGCCCTTGCTTTTTTATCAAAATATTTACATTTTCTTGCAATTTATTTTTGAAAAGTTAATAGTGTTAGGAAATACTATCCTTTTTCTTTATTTCTTACATTCTCATTTAATGTTTGTTCATGGACACTTAGAATGGGCATACTAAGGGCTAAACATTTTTGTACCTTTTTCTACACCAGTATCTCATTAGATCTGTCAGTTTTAGCTGAATTTCTAAATGTATCACACATTCAATCAGGGAAAACCCAAAAGAAAATATCTATAAGAATTACCTCTTGTCATTTTTCTCCTATTGGAAATGGAGAGCTAATATACATTAAAAAAATGAATTCTCTTACACATGATTGGGCATTCGAAATAAAGCAATGCAAAAAGTGTTACATTTTAAATCTACTTTTGTTTCCGATAAGGAACTTCAAACTATGCAATCTTGACAAGTTATAAAAAGGAACTATCCTTTCTTCTAATGGATATATGAATACATCCATTTATATGATCTTATTTCAATTTATTGTCAACAAAATCTATAGTAGAAAAAATCATGACCCTCCAAAGACACTCATGTCCTAATTTTCAGAATCTGTGAACATGTTGGATTACATGAAAAGAGGAATTTGATTGCATATGCAATTTAACAGTGCTAATCAGTCAACCTGAGGTAGTGAAATTATTTTGATTATTTGGATAGTCTCAATATAATCACTAGAATATTTACAAGTGGAAGAGGGAGATAAAAAAGAGAGAACCTAAAGTCTGGAGGCCTAAGAAGAACTTGATTTATGTTGCTGGCTTTGAATATGCAGGGGGAAAAGTACTGGTAATTTCTGAAAGCTGAAAAGAAAAAGAAAATGATTCTTACCTAGAGCCTCCAGAAAGTATACTTAAGTTGTTTCTGATATTACTTACTGCAGACAATGCAATCATTCTCTTCTATGAAATATTGCCTTATTTTAAAAAGTATATCTGTTGTCTAAATTTCTAGATTATGGGGTATACTTTCATTTCATAAATATAGTTAATTCCATGTGAAGATATTGCAAAAAATCATTTTACTTTTTAAAATTTAATTCCAACCATATCCCAGGATATTTAGATAATTTATTTTCATTTTACAGCAAATGGAAAGTAAAGCTAAAATATATGAAACAATTTTAATGTGTCCTAAGAGTTTGATGAAAGTTAGTAACTCCTAAATTTAGTGTCTTTTAAGTATGTGGCACTTTACGACTTACTTAAATGTCAAAGCAACTTGAACAAATAGTTTGAACCATAACTGGTAATAATTTACCTTAGTTAAATCATTGTCAGTTAATTATGGAAAAATATTAAAGAATAGCAGAGGTTACTTAGTACAGTTGTACAATAAGTTTTTAAAGGCAAAGATGAAATGTTTTTGATGTATAGAGATAGCTATAGCTAGATGTATATTGTATATAATGTTGTGTAATCATATGTGTATGTGTCAAATGTACAAGGGAAACACATACATGTATATTTCTTATATATCTAATAGCAATTAAGTCTAAAGTGTTTGTCAGCTTTCCTGCAAACAGAACCATATTGGCTCTGTCAGTTGGCTTTGAGAACACCACAAACTTTAAATAATGTCCTTTTAACTTTTGTTCATGTCAGTGAAATTAATGTAACTTTTGTGTCCCTGCACAGATGTTCATGATTCTGAATTTCAATTCCCTTGTATTAGGACCAAACACTTTAACTCATTTTCCTCAAAATCATTGAAATTTTCAATTGGCATTTTATTTTTTAATACAATAGAAAAATGCATATATTAAATGTGTATCAGATATTACTAAGTGTTTATAACCTGTCAATCGAATTTCAGTGGTACAATAACAGTCACTGGAAGCCACTTTTCAATTCAAAATTGGTTCTACAAATTTAGCTTTGAATTAGTTTAGTTGAGAATAGACTCATGAACATTTATATCTAAATTATATTGGTGAGCCACAGCAGTTATCATTTAACTTCTTTATATGTAAAGTGCATCAGTTGTATTGGAAATGCATAATAAGAAAGTTGATATATTCACCATGGTGGGAGATGAGACTCTAATTTCATAGAGGAACAAGATGTGGTGAGCAATAAAATAAGAAGATGTTGGAAATGGAAGTGAAAATCTTCATGAATATCAGAAATGAAGGTGATGAATAGAATATTGTTACTAGTTTTCTTATTTTAACCTTAGAACTGAATGCACTTTATATATTACTTACTTGCTTAATATAAACCTTCTGGTCTCTTCTTAATTCTACATAGTTTATATGCATGCAGTGTGATATAAATATTTTCAAAAACAATCTCCCCTCTCCTACTCTTTACTCTTTTCCCTCTCCACTCCTTTTATTTTTTCTTTTGAGTATACCATAGATATTACTGAGACACTGACTTTATTTATTTCCAATTTTCTTTTATTCTAGTTGATTCTGCTTCTACCTCTGATTGTCTTCAGAATTTCCTCATACATGCCATGTTGGTGGTATAGAGGTGAACATAATGGCTTTGTAGTACAGAATTTCCCCATATGTTTTATATAACCTAACCCTGGAACATAAAAAAGTATATCGTTGCACATGATGGATGTCTTAGATTTAACTATATAATAATGGATCTAATATCTAAGGGATATAAACTTGAGTATGTTAAAATTAGTTATTAAAATGCAATTGCATTGCTAAGACACTTCAGTCTGAAAAAAGTCTCCCTTGCTAGATTCACACTGTCACTATAGATATTAAGGTGAAATTGAGTCTGTCTTTATATGAGTAAATAGCCCTTTTGTTGTTTTCTCTTCTCTCTGGAATAAAACAGCTTTTGGTTTTTTTCTATATTAATGTTGAATGAGCTCAAGATGGAAAAAATCATGTCTATTTACAGATAATGAGAGTCTTGTAATCCTTGGGGAGATTAATCTGTCAATTTAAATAAGCTACCACTGAGAAAGACCCTAGTGCAAAGCCCAACTAGGTACAGTATGACACTGAGCTCAGATCTGAGTAGACAGTTGCCACTCTCAGAATGATACTGTAATAGGTACTAGGGCTTCAGGAATCTGTAATTCTGATGTTTTGGTTATTTGCTGAACTGTCTCTTACTTTCAGTGTGTTAGGAAAGACACAAAAATATTAAATCTTAATGTCATAGATTATTTTAGAGAGAATTTCAATAAATTGTTAGTATGGTAAATAGATTTACAAAAGAAAATAGCTATGTTTTGTAATATAATTATACTCATTTTTTACTTATTACAATTGCATTTTAGAAATGTGCCATGCAAATTCATAATACTACAAAAATCATATGACCACTCTCACTGGATTTATAAATTATGTGTAACTGAATGAAATAAATCACTTACATTACCATGTTATAATATGGAACTTCAGGGTTTCCAAAAATTAACTTTTAATTATATATCAGTGATAAGTGCTATGGATACAATTGTGAACAAAAAAGACACCTAATCTCATAGAATTTAAATTTGACATTTTTCCATAATATCAAAAGGAACATTTAATATTCATAATTTCTCTCTTAAATTTAAAAGGAAAATAAAATGTAATGAGAGGCTACAGCACAAGCTACACATGAAGAATCTGAGGAATAGAAAAGTAAATTGGTTAAGCCCTGTTTTGAGGAAGTAAAACATTGTTAAAAGTAGTTTTAAATTTTTGAGCACTGTACAACACTTCATTTTAATTAATCTCTAATTGTGTATGTCTTTTAATATTTAAAGGCTTAGCTTATATATTTTTTTTCTTTATATTATTTACAACTTTGAGTTGTTTAGAATTTTTTCCATCCTTTTTCAAAAGTGGAGCTATTGCAGCATAAGTACCAAAGCAGTGCCAAACTACACTGTATTAGCTTTAATTCCTCTTTAGTTTCCTTTTTTGTCTTAATTCCTTTCTATTGGTTATATCTTATTTTTTCTATTTATTAAGTTGATTGCCCTTACAGTATTTTTATATGTTTTCCTATTTTTGACAATCTAACTGATAATTAAACATTTGAGAGTATTTCTTTTATTTTTGGCATATCTTCTTTATTATATGTCAAATTGCTTTTTTTATTCTTATAAAGTATTTTGAAGAAATCCTCTCATTTGAAAGATTTTAATTGCCATTTTCAGGGGTTTATTATTTTACAATTAATGTAAGTTTTTGTAATGATTCTTTCAGCTCTTAGCAACTGTTTTAAACTTGCTATTATTTGTGGTTATTTTTTCTGACCTAGAGTTTAATCTCTATGAGCTAAGACTTGTTCTTACTATTATATGCCATATTACCTCAAATTCCTATTATATGTACATTGTTACATATGTGTATAAGTAATGAATTAGTGTATTTTATTAATATTGTCATCATGTGGAGAAGACATCCCATAATTTAACCTCCCCAACAATGCTTAAGAAAATTATGCAGCTTATTCTCAGATAAGAAGCATTGCATAACTGTTGAGAGTAAGGATTCTAGAGCTAGACAACCTCATTTTGTCCTGTTGGGCAAATTACTAAAACTTGCTTTGCTTTGGTTTCCTTTTATATTTATAAAATGGAAATGAAAATAATGTCCATCCTCTAAAGTTGTTCTGACTATGATATGTTAATATTTGTTAAATATTAACAGTCATAACTAATACAGTCGCAACTGATACCTAGTAAGGGTAATAAAAATCCTCACTCAATTAATTTCCTCGAACTTATTATTAATATCATAAGTCAAAGCCACGTGTTGCAATCTGTTGGCCAGAAACACCAGATACTAGTTATTAAAGTCAGAGAATGACTCCAAGTATATGGAGGATAGCAAAGATTATCACAATGCCAGATACCAGAAATATAAGTCCAAACACTTCTATCCCCTATATCTTGGTATGGGGGTCACCAAGGAAAATACAACACAGTGAAAAACTGGCTGCAACAATGCTATCCTCATATAGAGGGAAAAAAACAAGCCAACAAACAAACAAGCAAGGAAAATCAATTCAGAGTATGGGTTGTCGGTCCCTCACAGTTAGCAGAAACCCTCCCTCACCAACCCCCAAGTTGACCTATGAGAGTTTTTCTTATGCTGAGTAGCATTCCATTCTGTATATGGACCACATCTTCCTGACCCACTTGTCTGTGTTTGAGCAGTTAGGTTGTTTCCTTACTTTGGCTATTGTAAGTAGTGCAGCAATGAACATTGGAGTACATATTTCTCTTTGAATTAGTATTTTGCAAGTAGACATCTATGTTTATATTTATCTAACCACCAGGATGTGGAAAAAAAGAAACAAACTTTCTTACATCTTGGTGGGAATATAGATTGGTTCAGTCCTTATGGAAAACAGGATGGAGGTTTCTCAAAATATTAAAAACAGATCTGCCATATGACTCATCAGTTATACCCACAGGTATCAAACAAAAATTCTTGCCATTTGTGGCAACATGGATATAGCTGGAGGTCATTGTGCTTAGCAAAATAGGAGAAAGACAAGTATCAGACAATGTCACCTATATGCAGAATATAGAGAAATGAAACAAAGAGTCAGATAAAGGCAATCTAAGGCCTAACTAACTATAAAGCTGACTATAACTGAGGCTACCAAAGAGAGTGGGAAGAACAAGAGGAGGAGGGAGCATAATGGACAGGGTTGTAGACTATGAGTGTCCTGATGAATGCAATAGTGTAACAACATTTGCAGTGGGAGATCCTATATTTCTAATACAAATACACAGACAACAATGTGAACCAATGTAGAGTACAAATAAAGTAAAAATTGATCAGTAACAGGGAAATGTAGGAAATTAACAATTATGTGAAAATTAAACAGTATGCTTAGATAATGACAAAGAAATATTTTTAGATTAATAAAACACACTATATCAAAAATTATTGAATATTACATGTTTACTGTCTATCTTAGTCTGTTCAGACTGATTTCAACTGAATACCATAAATTAAATAGCCTAGAAAGAATATAAAATATTTCTCATGATTCTAGAAGCTGGGAAGCTCAAAGCTAGTGTTCAAAACACTGATTATACCCACTTCCTGATTTATACATGGCCATCTATAATGTATAGATGAATTCTATAAATCTATAGACTCAGTAGTCAGTGAAGGTAGTTCTCTGAGATCTTTTTCTATAAAGATAATAATCCCATTCTTGGGGTTCCACCCACATTATGTAATACCAAAGTTCACACCTCCTTCATACTGAGATTGTTTCAACATATGAATTATAGGATAACTTGAGCATTCATTTGAGCTTTGTCTGCATGCTATGTTTTTATTTTTAAAGATTTATTTATTTATGCATACAAGAACTGGGGGTATGGGCCAGAGGTGTGGGGGGTGAGAGGATTCACCAGAGACAGAGTAGGGACTAGAGCAGGCAAACTGACAGAAAATACACTGCTGAGGGGGCAGTGGGCAAGACAGGAGAGGTCTTCTGAGCCATGTGGGTCCCCTCTCTGATCTGGGAAGGAACTAATGCTGCTATGCTTCAGATTCTTCACAGTGCAGTGCTCAACCTGCTGTACCACCAGGGAGGCCCTCATGCTATATGTTAATGAAAAAGGAAAAAAAAAACTTTTAAGTTATACACAATCATTATGATGTTGTAGTAGCACTTCTATAAATTTTGTTTTCTTTTTTATTAAAAGTAAAAAGTGACAATATTTCCTAAAAGGTAATATCCCAAGAGATAATGTCTCATTGTTTGTCAGTTCTTCATTCAACAGGGATCTGAAATGTTTACCTGAATAATCTTAGAATACAATCTTAGAAATGATCTTTTCAAAATAGTAAAGAAACTCATATGCATGAGTAAAAATCATTTAAGACAGTTTTATTGAAAAACCAATTATAGACTGACTTGTTTCCCTATGTCTCCCACACTAATTATATATGGAAGTTATAACCACCCCACCTTCCCAGTGTGTGAATGTATTTGGGGTTGAAGATTTTATGTAGGTAATGATGTAGATGAGCTTATAAATAAAAAGAAGCTCTAATCCAATAGGACTGATATCTTCAGAAGAAAGAAAAGACACACCAGAGATTGAAATGAACAATGAAAATGACAAAGCAAAAAAGACATTATCTGCCAGTCAAAGAGCAAGTTTTCAGAAGAAACCAAACCTGTCAACAACTCAATCTTTGACACTGATTTATTTAGGATATGAAAAGTTTTTATTGCATATTGAAGCTTTGCAATGGACTATGTTTATTATGGCTCCAAAAGAGCTGGAAAATGTAATAAATAGGGTATATCAGGGCTTTCTGGTGGCACAAAGGATTACATCTCACCACTGAACCTATTAGCAGCCACTGCAGCGTGATTTCAATCCCTGATGTAGGGGTTAACCCACATAGTGCAGCAGACCTCTCTGACTTATCTGCTGCTCCTCTCAGCAGTCTATTTCAGTGAATCTACCTATTTTGCTCCCCACTTTGTCTATGGTGAATCCTCTCATCCCCTCACGTCTGGCCTGCACCCCAGTTCTTGTGTGCATAAATAAGTAAAAATAAATCTTTAAAAAAAATTCTGTATCTTGGGCCCTCCCTGGTGGCACAATGGGTTAAGCAAACCACAGCCACTGCAGCAAGAGTTCTATACCTGCTGCTGGCTGGGGAGGTGACCCAAATGACCCACATGGCACAGGCAGTTCTCTCCTGCCTGGCCCACTGCTCCCCTCAGCAGTGTGTTTCAGTCCATCTGCCTGTTCTGCCCCCTGCTCTGTCTGGTGTATTCTCTCACCTCCCCGTGCCTCTGGCATGTATCCCAGTGCTTGTATGAATAAATAAGTAAATCTTTAAAGAAAAAAAAAAAAATGCTGTATCAGCTCAAGAAAAAGAAAGATTAAATGAAAATTAGATATGAAGTTTCTTGTATAATAAGGGGAGAGGAAAGGAAAGGAGTTGTATTCATGAATTAAGTAAAAGAAGTCAGAAAATATGGCAAATTTTTGACCAATAAAAAGAGAATAAAAAGTGAAAAAATAGAAAAAAATCATGTTTTTTTAATGTTTCAAACTTTTGTAATAACAGTTTAACTTTAAAAAACTTAACTGACATTTACTATAGTTTTTTTATTATACAAGCAATGTGAGAATATTTAGAAAATCAGTCTTTTTAAAATTGTAGTTTCTAAAGTAGACTAATTTTTGTTGAAAATATCGTAAGTACACTTAAAATAATTGAGACATTTATATAAAATATTCTTAGTGATTGCTTATCTCTTGATATCCCTGGATAGTAGAATTTTAAGTGATTTCAGTTTCTTTGATTCGACATATATCTTTTATATCAAATTATTCAAAATGAAGACATTTAGTTTTTTAGTCATATTTCAAAGTAAAACATCAAAAATTTTAAGCGATACTGTTTTTTTTTTTTTTTTTTTTCCCTGAGTACATAGGATCTTTCCAAAGGCAGAAGTCATAAAATCTTAGTTTGGAATTTCAAAACTGTTTCACTAACCAAAAGAAAATTGACTTCAAAATGCATACTACTTATGATGTGACTGATCACTTCTGTGTCCCACACTCACAACTATGGGAAAATGGCGAGAATATCAGAATGTAGTATTTTCTTCTGCTAAAACAGACCTTCACTGTCAGAGTCCAGAGAATTTCATCTATCCTCTTTACCTGTCACAATCTAAAACAGCTTGATATCATTTACCCAGAAATTAAATGGTCACCTTCACTACCACCAATATATATAAAGAGGTCAAAATATGTGCACACGCACATACACACACAAAGCAAGAAAGACAGTATGAGCAATATCCTGGCACTTGGACTACTATAATGCATATCATTGTTCAGATGATTTAAATAGTTGAAATCTATTTTCCCATAATTCTGGAGGCTGAAAGTATGAACAGGTTTGCCAGCCTGGTTCCATTATGTGAGAGTTCTCTCCCGATCTTTTCATGGTCACCATAAAGCTGTGTATTCATGTTGCAGAGTAAGAGAGTCAGCCAATTCTCTGGTATCTCTTTTTTTTAATGTTTTAAAAATTTATTTATGCATACAAAACTGGGTTACAGGCAAGCGGTGTTGGGGAGGTAAGAGGATTCACCAGAGACAGAGTAGGAAACAGAACATACAGATCAACTGAGATACACTCCTGAGAGGAGCAGCAGTCAAAGCAGGAGAGGTCTGCTGTGCCATGTGGGTCACCTCCCTGATTGGGGATCGAACTCATGCTTCAGTGGCTGTGAATGCTTCAGAGTATGGTGCTTAACCGCTTGTGCCACCAGAGAGGCCCCTTTGGTGTCTCTTTTTCTAAAACTCTAATCCCATCACGAGGAACCCATCCTCAAGACCTTCAAAGAAGTCATTTCCAAATGCTACAAATCATTGTAGACTGGGTATTTAACCTATGAATTTGAGGGAGAGATAATGCAATTTATAACTTCTGGAAACTCTAAAACTTCTATTTTTAATTCGTTGAGGAACCTCCATATGTTTTCCAATGTTGCTATACCACCAATAGCATCCAAGAGTTTTACATCCTCAGCAACAATTGTGATCTTCTGTTTTTTTAAATTTGTTTGTTTGTTTTATAATAGCCACCCTAACAGATGTAGACTAATAACTCATTATAGTTTGGAATTTTATCTCCCTGATTATTAATGTTGTTAAGTATCTTATTATATACCTGGTATGATCCAACAATGAAAGGTAAGAGAAATAAAAAGTCACTCAGAGTTTAAAGCTCTATTTATGGTAGATGAAAAAGTTCAGGAGTTGTGATGTACAACTAGTGCCCATTTTTAAGAATACAGTATTTTGTATTTGACAATTTGGTTAAAAATAGATATCTTGTTACATGTTCTTAACACATCCATGTATATATACACACCCAAGATAAAGAAAACTGTGAACATTATTGAGTATGTTTATTACCTTTTTTGTGTTGATTATATCATGGATATTTGCCTATGTCCAAAGTCGTCAAGTAGCACACATTAAATATGCACAACTCTTTGTATATAAAATATAATTCAACAAACCTGTTAAAATTTCCTAAACTTCTGATGCCCAATGCTGTGTGGAATGGAATAATCATTGTTTATTAGTAAATTACTCTATGTAAAAAAAGTGGCATGCATTCTTTTGGTACCTGGACTCTGAATTTTTCAGAAAATAGTTCTAATATTGCAAAAGTCAAGATGATACTAGTAGCTGGAACACAGAGTAAAGGCATTAAAATATATGCCCATCAACCTACTATTTCTCCTCTTTCACTGTACATTACTTATTGTCATAAATAAATTTTATCCGTAGTGTTCCACCTCCAGTTGTTGCCACCCTATTATGTAGAAACATCTACAAATCAGTCTTAAATATTGTCTTCTTTAGTTAATTGATCATAGCAAACCACCCATGATACAGTTGTGGGGGATGAGGATGAGAGTGATTTATATAGCAGGAGCAGGTGCTCTGTGAGCATAACCCACTAGCGTGGTCAACTGGTCTTTCAGGATAGACCTAGACTTCTTCTGTTTAGCATTTTCACTTGATGTACAGAAAGAATGTTTATACATTTGTGAATCATTAGATTAGGTGATGTCCAATCATTTTACATGTTCACTTGTAGGTTAGTGGTGCTTAGTCTTCCCTAGAGCCCAGGAGATTTTCTCCAAAGCCTCTTTGAGCACTTACAACGACTTTATACACAACCCTTTGTGCTTTAGAAATGCTGAATATCATTGACTCTCCCAAGTCATATGTAGCAGAGATGCATTCTCTACAACTGGGAATAACTCTTAAAGCCCAAGGTCAAGACTCTCAATATAAAATCTTATATCCCTTAAAATTAATTGGCAAAGAGGATACATTCAATTTGTCATATGTTACCTCTCAAATCAAAAGAGGTTAAGTGAATCTTGTGGCCCTTTCTTAGTCTTCTGGAATGTAATGGGAAAAACCTTTGATTTTGACTTTCATTTTAAAGGGGAAATCCTAATATGATCCAAGCCAGGGAACACCATCAATCATGACCAAAGTTTGATAGATTTTATTTCCCTTTAGTAAGCATGTTTCTCACCATACATTAGAGGATTTTCACTGTATCTGTCTTGTCAGCAGGTAGGCATTGATGTTGTGTACCAACTTTTTTTTTTTTTTTTGAGATGTTTAGTTAATCTAGATTTTTCACGCTAAATTATGACAAAGAACTATAAAGGGGAAAGAGAAAAAAGTGTTTTAGTACTATCATTATAAATTGAAAGCCAACTGCTTCTGGTATTTCTACTTATCAGTAGAGGACAACTTTTATTTGTCAGCTTAATAGCAGCATAATAGGAGCCATGGGCAATTCTAATTGCTCTTTTAAAGAGGCTATGTCTGGAACAACAATTGGTGTCATCATCAATGTTTATGTAGTTGTCTTGCTGTGTTTCATCTTTACAGGCCAAACAGACATATTAAATGGAGATGTGATAGGAATAACCACCTATATCTGCATTTCTTTACCTTCCCCAGAAATTCTGCAGTTCTTTTATTGCTCTCTTGTAAAGAGGGGCAGAATTCAAGGCTAATCCTTTATCCATCCTAACTACTGAACTTACTCTGGTAATGAATCAAGTCAAAACTGTTACCTGAGTATAAGCCTTACCTTTAGATGAATATAGTGATTTTACAGATCTGCAAAAATAAGCATGATTTTGAAGCCAGTGGCCAGTTACACCTATAAGTTTTACTAATTTCTGGTTTCTCATTTAATGTGGGCTTCCAGTAAGAATGAATTTAAATCTGACAACTGTAGAAACTAATTGTGCCTGCTCTGAGTTGCACGTTACAATCAGAAACTTGTGTAAATTTCTAGGAAACCAAATGTATGATGTTCCACCTATGGTTTTTTACTTTACAATGATATGCAAATGATAATGCATTTAGTGAAAATTCTACTTTGAATTTTGAACTTTATTATTTTCCCAGGCAAGTGATGTGCTGTATGATACTCTTGTGATGCTAAGTCACAGCATCTAAGTATAGTGCCCCAGTCACATGTGAACACCAGTGTAAAGAGCAATACTTTATAGTATCTTTTACCAGCAATCCTGAACTTCATCAGGGGAGAAATTGATGACCATGTTAGTGTAGCATATCTATCATCATCTATCAAATAGTTATAGTGTAATGTTTCAAACTTTCTTTAAGCTCAGTGTGATTTCAGCTGTGTACATTAATGGTGAGAACCCATACAGTTATTCTGTGCTTCACTTCAGTACACTATTCAATAAATTATGTGAAATATATAACATTATAAAACAGGTTTTGCACCAGATGATTTTGATCAAATATAGGCTGTTAGTATTCTAGGAAGTATTCTGTGCTGCTTAGTAGTTTAGGTAATATCATTTGTAATAAACCCATCACTTATAATCAATCATAAGTAATGGATTTATCAGAATGTAACCCCATGGATGGTAGGTTGAAGAAGATATGTATAACCATGTTGATTCAGTTGCTCTAATATAACACTTCCTTCTCCTTCTGGTCCATTTCAAATAAATTTCTAACTGGATTTTTCAGTTTTTATTAATATCAGTGATGAAAACAATGTAATATTTGGCATCTAATATATTTCTCTTGATCTTACTTTTACTTTTCCCCTGGGACAAATTACTCTCCAAATCTACCTACCCATGTAGAGGGTATGAGGTGGTAGGAGTGATATAATAACAGGAATTGGAATTCAGTTCAAAAGCAGTTATCTTAGGTGAATGATTAAAATGTCTCCACACAGCATCAAAAGCTGCCAGGAGAGGCTCACAAGTTACGATTGCAAAGAAATCATATCCAGATAAATATACCTAAAGGGCCCTCTAATTCTCCAGGTCCACTCTTGCCCAATCAATGTATCAATGTTCCCTTCTTCACATGAACCCAACAACATTAATTTAATAACAGGAAAATATTCTGCATCTGATTTCTGCTTTTATTAGGCCCAGATTACTAAATTTAGAAAAGTTTACTCTGAACTATGAATTGAAAAACCTGAGTCTGATTTTCTTTCATAAGTATTCTGGTGTTGTCAGAAGCCAGTCTCCTCTACTACCTCTAAAGTCTGAATCTCAAATCTAATAGCCTTTTGTAACAATCACTCAATTCATGCAAGTCATGTCTTCTGTGGTACTTTTTTTTTTTTTTTTTGCCACTGCTTTTCATGAACTGTATAACTGTCATCCTCCAATTATAACTGCCAGGCCAACTCATACCCAGACCAGGTTAAAAAATCTGGATTTCCACCCATGAACATCTGTTTTTGCATCCACTTCTGGGATTGGTCAGGTCCACTATAAGAATCAAAAATCACTGTGTACTGGTGGTTTTATACAGGTACTATCACAAACCTCAGTCACTGAAGAAGCAGGTTCTTAGATACCAATGAAGCAAGGCTCCCAGAAAGTACAGTGCTTTCTTACTAACTTGGAGAACTAGACTTCAAATATATGACTCTGAAAATGAAATTCAGTGAATAAACAATCATAACACACAGAAACAGGATGAACTCTAAATGATGGATGGCTATAGAAAATTTTCAAGTACTTATACTCTGGTCTACACCCAAAAGGATAAAAATAATCAAAATATTGATCTGTGCTTAATTTTTATCTCCCAAACCTCATGTACACATTCCCAATTTGTGTTTTGTTTTGTTAGTTTGTCCACATCCATTACCAATAATGCAGGTAATATAGAAGCTCAGTTTGTAGCATTGCAACTTCTCTAAGAAGAGTAGGAAGAATATAAATTGAGAAGACAACACAGTATCGACCTCCCAGTTCAATAATGAAAACTCCATATTAAATGCAAAGAAAATAAAGAAAAATGTAGAATAGTATTTTTCAAGAAATTAAAATTAAATATGTTTAACAAAGTTTTAAAAAATAACTGAATAAACTTTCTAAAATAATAAGAGATTTAGTGTTATATATGACATATATCATGAATATATAAATGATATATATCCATGATGTATAATGTATAATGATAGAATTAATGTAGTATTTGTCATCTAATATATTTATCTTGATTCTTACTTTTACTTGTCCTCTGGGGCAAATTACTCTCTGAATCTATCAATCTATGTAGAGGCTGTCAGGTAGTACAAGTGATACTCAAAGAAATGGTAGTCTAATTAATAAAGTCATTAGACTTTTTCAGTTTAGTTATCTTTCAAAATTAGGATTTTTTCCATATAATTCCAGGTTTTGTTCTCTGCATCATCTGTTTACATTTTATTCTTCATTACTCTTCTTTACCTCTGAGCATATTTTCTTAATGCTCATATGAGCCTTACGATTTTTCCTATAGTTTTCAGTATTAGTTATTATACTCTATTTTATAGTCATGTATGGAAAACATAAGGCGTATAACTTGTAAACAATGTTGCATTCAAATCATATTCTCATGTTTCAAATAATGTTGTTTTCCCACTAAACTACACTGGGGACTGATGCTAGATGACAGTGTTATAGGTGTAGATTTGCTGTGTTATTTTGGTGTGATTTAGTTGCATCTTTCTGTATGTATTTTCTTTCACCTTAAACATTTTAATTTCTTGTTTATAATTTATATTTTAATTATGAAACAGAATATCTATTGAAAAGAGCAGACTTCAAAATAAGATAGAATTGTTTGCAAATATTAATCCTACTCTTTTGAACACTGTAACCTTAATTTAGTACTTTCATGTCTCTAGGTCCTTCGTCTGCTAAAAATGATTTTAGTATATGTGCTGCCCAAGCGAGCACTGCTAAAAATAATAATAGAGCCATGTGGGAAATGATGAGAGGGGCAATATCTGGAATTTACTCAGAAGATTGTTTTGGAGTAAATGTTTAAACTGGAAGTTGTTTATATTATTGTTAATTGAAATATATTTTTCAATTTCCTGAGTTTATATTAATTTGGTATCCACAAATCTCTTTACAAATTACTTAAGTGGAAAATATTTTCAGTTATTTAAGAATTCCAGTGTTTGGAAAAGACATATGACTTACATTCTGTGCACCATAAATTGTGTGAGATAAGAGGCAAAAGTCATTAGAGAACTTTTCTCTGATCATATCTAAGGTAGACCTCCTTTTCCTTTAAACTGTATAACCCTTCTGTTGTCTTCTAAGCACTTATCATGATCTGAAAAATGTCTTAATGTCCTTCGTTTGTTATCCTTCTCTTTCTAATACAATGTGCATTTGGTGAGATTAAAAACATTATGGACCTGTCTAATCACTTATTTTTTTGAGTCTCAGAAAAGTCTCTGGCATAGTATGAGTACATTGTCTGTCTTGTCATAGGGAGTAAAAAGCCTCCTCCCCCAACTCCTTGCAATCAGAGTCTGGTCTCTCACCACCCTCCTCTCTCTCTCTCTACACACACACACACACACACACACACACAGAGAGCCCATATTTTGTAAAAGCTCTAATCCAACCCAGCCACTCCATGGAGTGGTCTGGTCATTGGACTTTCCCAACTTTAATATCTCAGTGCCCCACAAACAATTTTTGTGTCTTCCATTTTGAAAACAAATAAAAAATGGCAAATGTACCACATTGTATATTTCATTTACATTTCAAAAAATCAAGGAAATAAGCAACAATATAGACAAATTTAGGCAAAATGGAAAAAATATTAACTCATACAACTCCCATCACATCAAGGTTTGTGTGTATCTGGCTTAAGAGAGAACTGAACACAGACAACTAAAAGCTTCCATGACATGCTCTAATTCCCATGTCTGCTTCTTGGCACCAAATTCTTATAACAGCTGGTTCCACATAACTACAAATATGGTTGCCAGCATGATTTGCATAAACAGAAATCACAGCTATGTAAAGAAAGCATTTCCTAAGTATTCTCTTCACCTGACATTTTAAGGCACTACAAAAAAGCATTTTAAAAACCATTTGTTATTAAGCATCAAATGTTACATTCAAGAATGGCTAGTAGAATATTTACAATACATTAATCTTATTGCTTGGTGTGTAATATTAAATGTGTAATTAGTATAATTAAATTTTTCTTATAAGCTTTGTGTTGAGGATAATCAAAGATAATTTACTTCAGATGTGTAATCATGAAATTCATTATATTGGAATCAGAATTTATAGTTAAATTATAAATATGTAAAATATAATAGAACACTATATATAGAACACTATAATTAAATATGTCTACATGGAATATAATTTTAATAGAAATGTGTTAAATTTTGAATTATTAAGTATATATTTACCATCCAATTATGTGCACACACTTGAAAAAAAGAGAACATTATAGAGGCTATATATATTCACATATATATAATATATATTTATAACTACAGTGGTTAGGTAAGTTAAAAGCACAGTTTAAGTTCAAAACTATGAACTTAAAGAGTTGGACAGTTGGAGTCATATCCAAAAGAATTGGATATGATGGTACAACACAGAAATAACTTGCAACTTTCCTAAATCTAGTCCTTTTCTTTCTGCTATAATACTGAGCAAGACCAATGCAAGAAATTATTGAACAAATATTGTATAAAGGAAGATTCTCAAATGACCAAAAGCACATAAAATTTACCAACATTATTAGTTATCAGAAATGAACATTTAAAACCAAAATTTTATAACATTATATACTAGAATGGCAATTCAAAAAGATCTACTTTAGATGATAAATTTGTAGATCAACTAAAATACTTGTAAATTGCCAATAAAAAGTTATAATTTTAAAATATTTGATACTTTCTTAAAACTATGACTCATAAATTTCATTTCTAGTTATTTATACAAAATAAATATAAACACAACCACAGAAAGTCCTATATAATAATCTTCATAGTAGCTTCATGTGTAATAGTCAAAATTTGGAGATAACCAACAATAAATATTCATCAATGAAAAAATAGATGAGCAAACAATGATATATTAATACAACAGAATGCCAGTCAGCAACAAAAAGTAGCAACACAATGGTGCATTTAGCAATATAGACACAGAAATATTTAAAGCCATTTTGATGAGAAACAGAAGTGGAACACAAGAAAATACATACAGATTATATTTTTCTGAAGTGCTATGATAAATAATACAAATCTATAATAATGGAATATCCGGAATTTGGAGGTGTAAAGTGTCAACTATTAGGGGCATGAAGGAATGATAGAAATTCTGCATTTTGATAACTTAACTGTTTTAATAAGCCATACTGTTTTTTAAAGTTCATTGTACAGTAGCCTTCTATGTGTATTTTATCATATATTTATTTCTATCTCATTAAAATTATTTAACAGAAAATAAGACAATGTCAGAAAAATGTATGAAAATAAACAAATATTGATACTGTTAAATTAGACATTTGCTCTGAGCTGATGCTAATCCTTGGAGACTTAATTAGTCATTGTCAAACTTATTAGTGTAAAAGTAAACATGAATTGTTTTGCTATATTGCTTCCTCATTCCTGTGAGGTGCCATCACTTCGTAATTGGAGTCCTCAAGAAGGCAGTATAAGATTAGACACTTTCCAAGTCTACAAATAACTCAGCAAAGATACTGCCTTACTACTATTATGTTTCTTTTAACATTAAAATGGTTAGGCAATTAAATATCAAAAACATTTATAAATGAAAATTTGTTTGAACCATTAGGACAGAATTATCAAGACAAGTTGTGAGGTGCTACTGCTGAATATCAATGCTTAGCCAGCAGACATTCATAAGCCAAACACAAGAGACAAGAACTGGGATTCGGAAAGCTAAGTTGATTTGGAAAACTGATACTTCTGGTAGATAGTGGACTCATGCCCTAGAAAAGCCATTTCCCATCTTGGGGCACTTGGTAGGGTTTTTATAATGGTATTGTGAGAAAAAGCTGAGTTTCTGTAGGTTCCTGCTATTCTTTCTGGAACTGCTATTCAAGTGAAATGGATGGTCTAGATCATCTATCAACAAAGAAACTCAGCAGGGGGATGGGGAAGGTTTGCTTAGGCCTAAAGTTTCAGGGGAGTTAATGTTCTAAGAGACACAAGTGAGTACTCTAAAAGGTTACAGTAATGGCTAATTGAAACAAAAGTCATTTTCCCTGTTTGTGTTTTGTTTTTGCACTTTCATTACTCTTTCCTTTAATTGTATATGATGTTCACTTTGCTCCTTAGTCTCTGATATAATCAATAAACAATTTGTAATACCTCTTGTAATTTGTTTCATCATACCTCCTATGTATGGTGTATTTCTTTACATGATAAAACAAAAGATTTGTTCCATCTTCACATAATAATTATATCATCCCATTGAATGTTAAACTTCTTCATGTCTCCAGCACTGGTCAAATATTCTATCTTCACATAATAATTGTTCATCCCATTGAATATTAAGCTTCTTAATGTCTCCGATACTGGTCAAATGTTCTAGGTATTGGTATATTCAATAAGCATTAAAATTATTAGTTTAAATGTAATTAGTTGGTTCATTAAAATGTAGATGTATGGCAGCCTGACTGCTGTGAGATGCCATTAGTGTATTTTTATATATGTTATATATTTGTGGTTTGAACTATTGAAATAAACCTGTAGTGTTTTATTTATAATACTTGGGAGCCAGCAATAGGACTAAGACTATGTTTTATAGGAGATAAACATACAGATGAAAACCTGCTGCATTTTAAGTGGGTCATTAAACCCACCACTGGACTGCAAATTGAAAATGACATTAGTGAGCAACCCCCTGAAGTAAAGTGATCCAAATCTATGGTAGTAAAAACAATAAGTTTCTATTGTCAGTAAATGTATAACAAAGGCATGAGGGTAAAGAATGGTAGCAGCAAAGGAAAAATACAGGAGATGTTCTTAAAAGTACTTTGTTTAGCATTTTGTCATCTTACAAAGAACATAATTCAATGCAGTCATATTTCAGGTTCTAGGAGAGTTCATAAGTATTATTTTTGTCTCTTTAAACATAGTTATGTAAGTTGTTTCTTTGTCATTATTATTTTTATTTCTCTTTATAAATAGAGTGTCGGTAGCCAAAAGAGTTCTATCAATACAAAATAGGAAAAATAGAACTCTTGCTTTTCTGTTCTCTTAAGTTACCTCTATTGGCAGTTTCATTTTAATAGGCATGTATGTACATAGACTATTTAATGAAGAATATACTTAATAAAAACACATGGTAATACAAGTACACATACCCATGCTTCTAATTTTTTTCCAAAAATGAGAAACACAAAAATATTCCTTCACAGTTTATAAGACCAATATTACCCTATTTGCAGATAATATACAGATAATATACAGATAATATACAGATAATATACAGATAATATGATAATATACATAGAAAATGCTATTGATACCATTAAAAACTACAGCAGTAAATCAGTACAGTAAAGTGGCCTGTCACAAAATTAATGTACAAAAATCAGTTTTGATCCTATATATAAAAACAATGAGAGAGAAGAAAAAAATCAAGAAAATAATCCAGTGACAAATGTATCACAATGGAAGCAACCTAAGGATCCAAAGACAAATGATTGGATTCAGAAGATGTGGTATATATACACAATAGTGCACGATTGTGCTGTGAAAGTAAAAAAGATGAAATAGTCTCATTTGTGACAATATTAATGGAACTGGAGGCACTTAGGCAAAATAAGCTAATAGGAGAAAGACACTAAATGGAATTAGTCATATGTAAAATGCAGAAAAATAAAACAGAGTCAGAGAAAACCAAACCTAAAAACAAACCCTAGAAATCTGACTAGAATTGGGCCTTGTAGAGGAGAACTTGGAAATGTAGATCATAATGTAGACTATATAAGCCTAGGTTGTGGGTGGAGTAATGTAATATAAATCTGAAGTGGCATTATCCTATACTTCTGAATCATATGAATCAGTATTATAACCCAAAGAAGAAAAAAAATATCTACTAATTAAGGTATTGTAAACATTAATGTGCTGGCATTCAAGCACTGGTTTAATGAGGAACATGGAATAACCAAATAAAGGGAATATACTTTCCTAGAAAAAAAAAAAAATCTGGGTTTTTTTTTTAGGCATTATTGAGTGGTAATTGTATTCATTTACCATAGATCCAGCTTAAATCACTGAAATTGATGTCCTACAAGTAAAGAAAATAAAGGAGTGAAAAATGATTTCAGAAGTTAACCTCAAAGTCACTGGAAATGAATAAGTTGTTACACTTAATTAGGAAGAAATATCCTAGCCGTAAAATGCCTATCTTCCTTTAGCTACATGATATGTGTGCTAATTAATAATCAAAGTGGAGCCTGAAGGAAGTTTGGTACAGTAATTTGTTAAAGTAAAAGTGGAATTTGAAATGTGCTGTCAGTTCTAATTGAGTTATGACAAAATCCCCAGGATGAAGATTTTTCAAAAATAGCAGTTCAACTTTAAAAGAAATCTTAACAAGAACATAAAACTAACAGAAAAGTGGTTTTATAAAATTCATACTAAAACTTTATTTTTCTAAGTTATAATGATCAATAGGAAACTTTTCTTTCTCGGGAAAACAATCATGAGTTAATGGCAGTTAACGGAATAATGTAGGTTAAAGAGCGATAGCAGGAGTGATCATTCATCTGAACAGTCTCTTTGCCTTCAGGGGTGGATAAGTTTGATTCCAGCATAGTGCATCAAATGAGATGCTGTTGACAGCTATCTTTGTATAGATAAATCAATTGCATAGATATTATTTTTGTTCAGGATTATCCTGAATGATGTAATGAGTAATGATAATAAAAAAGTATAAGGTATTGTCCACTTGAGAAAATAATTTTAAGAAAAAAACCTTTCAAATATAAACCACCTGCTAATGATTAGAAAATGTTAAATATGTGAATTGATAGTGTTGTTAGGGTAGGTTAAAGTTTTTAGTCTTCTCATATTCAATTGAATAGAAAAATGAGATCTGGAAAGATAAAAATTATTTTAATACTAGAAGAGTATTAAAGAAGAGTAGGGCATATTAGAAATAATGGAGAAAACACTCATCACAAAAGCAGAAAATAAATAAAGCTTGTGAGATAACTCTCTTGACCTAATGAACCATTTTAACTAGGAAAAATGAAAACTTTTGAAAGGATATTTTTTAAATTCTTTCAAAGCCAATTTCAGGAACTTCCCAGTGTGTTTGAGAGCTTCTGGGAAAATACCTATGCTTAAAATAGCAGCAATTTAGAATATTTCCAAATTTTCTTTATATTAGTACAGAGCTAAATATTGATTTAAATGTTGAACATAACTTCTAATATGGACCTTAATGAACCTCATCTTCTGGTATTCATAGTCTACTATATTCTCTATAATATCAAGCAGGGCTGGCATCTGTAACAAATAGAATCTTACTAAAATGACTACAAATGATTCCAAGGTCACCTGAGCTCTAAAGGAATTACTCACTCTGGAGGACAGCATGAGGACTCTCAAGCAGCCCTATGGAGAGGCTACGGATATAGAATTATATGCTAAGAACTGCCTAGACATTAAGACTTCCTCTTAACATGCATATGTGAAAACCCTCTGAAAAGTAGCTTCTAAGCCCATTTAAAGCTTCATTTGACTGAAGACCTTGCTGAAATTTGGATTGAGATGTCAGCTCATCTGAGGTTGAACCACCTGAGATCCTGAGATAGAACCACCAAGTTATATTAGCCACTCCCAAATCTCTGACCCTTAGAAATGGTGAGATAATGCATGCTGTTTAAATTTCTAAAGAGTGGGATAATTATTTTAAATGCAGCAATAGATAACAAATAAAAATACTCTTAGTCTTAAACAATAGCGATAAGCTAATTTTTTTTAAAAAAAGAAAGAAATGAGGTATTTACACTCTTTGTCTAGCTTACCAAATATTCTAAATACTTTTGGTCATCAGAGACTTTTCCCCCATTACAATATTTATCCCAAGAGGTGATGAATTTACATAAATGTAGGCGTGTACATAAGAGTTCACATGTATATTACACATCTTCTCTCATAAACAGAAATTTTCCCTTGTGTAGATTCATCAGAGAGATTGAACAAGAAATTCAGAAAAGCTGTCTAATGTCATATCAAAGATGCCATTGATTCATTCTTAATGTGGTTAACATATTAAGTCAGTTCTTCATGCTATCTTGGTTATCTTGACTAAGTTAACTTTTGTTGGGATTAGGTAAATACTAACCAATTGCTTTCAACAATTCTAAAACTGAACTAGATTAATTGTCACCTTTGGAGCAAAATGAATATTCTTGATTCTGTGACAGTGTAGTGTGCTACTTGAGCAGGTGCTGAAGTTCTGGAGTGGATGAAAATAAACTTAACAAAAAACTTATTAAAATTCTCCTTTACTGACATTTATTGTAGTTTAATCAAAATAACTGCAATGCTGAAAAGTTTTAAATAGTATGAAAGTCACTATTAAAGTTTCTGAAATTCTGAGTAAAAAATTAAAACACTGAAAGTTTTACAGGGAGTTTTCATGTTTTACTTCAAAATCTTATACATTTAATAAACCTAATTCTTAGTTATGAGGGAGGAGAACTGCTTACAATTATAGCTTCACCTGCTTTAGCATAGAAGGGTGATAGAAAGAAAAATAAAATCATGTGCTCCCAAATGTGGTAAGAATCACCATTCTTCCTGGCCTGGAGGAAAAATTTTCTAGGAATGATTAAATTCTATCTGTAACCCTTTCTCTCTTTCACAGATGCTCACATTCTATATAGAAATAAGTTGTTATTTTTGGGGGGTAGGCTCAGTTGTGTTTATTTTATTGCATGCCCATTCTCTAAGAAAAACTGGAGGTATCTAATATTTTAGAATATACAACATATCATTTTCTGAATAGAAGAGTGAATTTTAGTGAAAGGAAATGGTTCCATTCTATCCATCCTTTAACGTAGAATCCTTTGGTTAAAGAGGTTCTGAGTTATGTGCGGGGTTGCCTAAAAGTATATAAATTAGACAATGCTCAAATAGAAATGAAACATTTATAACTATAGCCAGTTAAAGCCATGAGAAAGAACTGATCTGTGTATGCTTATTTCGATTTGCCTCCCTGATGATTATAAAAGGGTGCTATGCTAGGTATCTCATAGGACTGATGATAAGCATCAGATAGTTCTTGAATTTCTACTTCTAATTTTTGTTAACATCTTGTTTCTCTTTCACCGAGGGCCTCAATGTGTTGTTATTTCAAGGTCATGATTTGATCCTCTATTTGATCCTCTACTTCAAGATTTCTCTGGAATTCTTGATCTCAGTTACTGTGATTTTTACCTCTTGAATTTCTGTTATTCTTTTATTTAAAGTTTCAGTTTCTCTTAGACTCACTGATTTTATTTCTAAGCTCATTATCATTATCATCAGGGAAATGAAACATCAAAACCATAATCAGATACCACCTAAAATTTGTGAGAATAGCCCGTATCAGAAAGACCAGAAACATCAAGTGTTGGTGAGGACATGGAGAAAAAGGGACCCTGATACATTGTTGGCAATGTAGACTGGTCACAGACCCTATTGGAAACACTATGGAAGTTCCTGAAAATATTAAAATAAGATATATCATCTGACCCAGCAATCCTACTCTCTGACATTTCTCCAAAGAATGTGAAAATGTTAATTCAAAAGGATATATGCACCCCTATGTTCATTGCAGTAGTATTTACAGTTGCCAATTTATGGAAAAAAAACCTTAGTGTCCAATAACCAATCAGTGGATTAAGAAGATGTGGTACATGTACTATTCATCTATTGAAAAAAATATGAACGCTCACCATTTGTGACAACATGAATGGAACCAGAGGGAATGATACTAATTGAAATAAGCCAGAGAGAAAAAGACAAACATCAAATGACTTCATTCATATGTGGGATATAGAGAAACAAATGAAATAACACATAAACTAAAGCAACACAATGAAACAACACCAAGACTATGACTTCAGAATTGAGGATCTTAGGGGAGCCTGTGGGCAAGGGAACAATGGGGAATACAGGCAAAATGATATATGGTAAATGGCAATAGCTTCTCTGATGACTGTGGGATAGAAATGTACATCTGAAGAGGTGTGAACCTATTTCCCGAATCATATACAGTGATATAAACTATGTTACCTCAGTAGTATTAATAATGAATATCTCTTAGATGTCCATCCCATGTGCAAAATACTATTGACCCTATCCCAATGTACCTAAAATTCTCAAAATAATACCACATCATTTCTAAGCTCCAAATCTTACATTAGTAATATCAGTTATAAAATCCTAAGTGTTGTCTGCTAATCATACAACATATAAATAAGATATGGGTGAGCTCTGGATATGATGCATCCTAGGTCAAAATTCCTCTCCTTCTATGGAGAATAAAAATTAGCAAAAAAAATCATTTCTTAAATACAGTGGTGGAACAAGAATAACATGATACAACTTCCTGTTCCAAGAGGAAGAAGGTAGATATGTTGCTCCTAATGTAGGAGGCTCAAGAGAAAGAAGAAAGCAGAGGGAAAAGACAAGGGAGTAAGCAGAGAATCAAGAAAGTAAAATAACAGAAAGAGTATAGGCAACCAGATGAAACTGGGGTGAGTTTGAGATTATTGTGGTAAATAATTGTATCTTACCATCAATGAAACTCAAAACAATCTATACATAAGTCAGAGTCAATGAAATCATGGATACCTGGCTATATTTTCTATAGTAGTAAGATGTCCAAAAGTAATATATCAATTAAAACCTAACTTCACTATATGTAGAAGCCCAAGAAGATTGGACGCATGTGATTTAATTGAATCTGTATGTAACGTTCAGTGTCTACTTATTTAAAGATGTTGTCGGTTTTAACTAAAAAACATCATGATTTTTTTAATGTTAAATCCACCCACAAGGAAATGTTGAGCCAGAACCTAAGTGATATGTCATTTTAAATGAATACATTTTCTTTATGATTAGAGAAATTTTAAAGACCCGTTATTATAGAGTAAGAGTAAGGTTAAAGTAGAAGGAGGCTGAAAAAAAAAATCTCAGAATAAATTAGGGCTGTCATTTGGTATTTATACAGTGGAAGACTGAATAAACCCAATTGTCCATTTAATAACATCTTGCCCATGAAGTAAGAACAGTTGTCTTTTGCAGTTAGTAGAATACAGGTATGCACATGTGAAATTCAAGCACATTATTATAAAACTAAGAGCTAACATGTATGATATCCTTAAGAATATTATATGAGGCACTTGTTTTATTTATTCCTTTTTAATTTTGTACATTTAGTGATTATTGCTGTTTTGCTATTCAAGCTGTATCAAAATCATCATAAAGTTATTCCCTCTTCTCTAACAAAGGATGAATGATCATTGACAGTAAACATGATTGATCAAAATGGTAGTTCCCTTATCTACAGATTCATAGTTCACTTTTTGTGGTTTCTCCATTCCCAGGTGAACTGATGTCTGAAATATGTATACAAGATGAGAGAGACACACATTTATATAGCTTTCATTATTTAAGTGTATTGTAATTGTTCTAGTTTATTATTGCTGTTGTTAATCTCATACTGCATAAAATTTATAAAGTAAGCTCTATTATAGATTTGTATATATAGGCAAAATTATAGTGTATATGAGTTGATAATAACTACAGTTTAAGGCATCCACGAGGGGTCTTGGAACATGTTGCTTGTAGGTTGGGAGGGACTATTGTATTTTATTTTCATATAATTTTAATAGTGCAATTTGCTTTACTTTTTCAGACTGCTACATATATATTTGATATCTTTATCTTATGTGTTTCTATACACCAGTATTAATGATGCATTTTTTAAAATATAAATCAGGAGCAAATGTTTGGAAGCATTAACTTTGTGTACTTTACTATGTTTAAAACTCTCTCAAAATACATAAAATTTTTAAGTTTATATTAACATCCTTCCTATAAACTTTATAAGAGTGGAGAAAGTGAAGTATTCTTATTCAAAACAAACAGTAACACAACAGGAAAATTATTAATACTGTTTGCATGTAAATAATTTCATAAAGAAAATATGGGTATATCAAGATTAAAATTTCCTTGATTTAGATTATGTGTATAAGGGAAAGCAATTTTTCTTGTAGACATAGATACACTGACTACTTTTCCTTAATAAATTCCTCTGAGTCTATGCTTCCCATTTGATTTTAATCTTCCTCCTGTTTTTTTGTACTTGGAAACAATAGTGTCCTTCATGCTTTTGTGACAACATTGGAGAAAGGTATCTACAAGTTGATATTTGGACCACTAGTTTCTTGTAATAGAGTGAGTGGTTTTGTGGAAAGGATGGTCTTAACTCTTTCCTGGATATTAAGAGCTGAAGCAAAACTAGTCTTTTCTTGGATTAGACCCTGTATGCGCTGTTGAAGCCCTGAGCTTCTTTAACATGTAATCTGTTCATTATCTGGGCTTGCTTAGAGTCTAGTAGTTCTCCATAAAGTTTCCTACAACATATTAGATCTCCTTTTTCCCAAGCTCCCTAAGCCTTTTTCATATTTTTTCTACTGAATCTGGTCCAGGATTTCTATGCCACAATCTCAACAATGGGATCACCACCTGCTAGATACTTGGTAGTGGCAATTTAAGTATCTTTAGTTCTTACCTACAAGCTTTCAATTAATATTTCAACAAAAAAGATGTAATAAATCAATGTTGAAGCAAAAGTTAAGTTTAGTGAAGATCAGGAATAGTCAGTCATCTATCTTCTTTCATATTCACTTGTTCTGTCCTTTTCTCTTGCTGAGACTACCCCATGTCAATGCAAGGCCTCCCCATTCAGTTTAGTCCCGGCTTCTCAAAAGCAAGCAGAGCAGTAAGAGATTTTCCTGGCACTCTTCCTCCACCTATCAACTTAATAGTTCCCAAATCCATCAGCAGAGAGAGGGTTCTACCTTAATTTAGTATTTTCTAAATCAGACCTTTTATTAATTATTATTCTTGTTATTTTCCCTTCTACTACCCCACTGGTCAGCAAATTTTTTACTTTACCAAGCATTTTAAAATTTTTTACCACACCATAATATAGTTTGTAATCTGGTTTCCAGATCTTACTCTTAGTTAATATGTTACTACATATTAAAAGATATATTTAGTTTTCTTTATGAAAAATGATCAGACTTTCCAGATAATTTTATTGAAAAATTTAGTCTAAATTTTTGGGTTTTGTCTATTCTTGCTATAAAGTTTTAATTTCTCACCATCTCTCCCCTACCCCTGGAAATGCATGTTCTATTGTCTAAACATATATAAACCCAGCCAAATAAAAAGAATATCATGAAAAAAAAAAGTACAGAAAGAGAAAACAGCATTAAGATATTTATAAGTTTATCTCTTTTACACAAATGTCCATACAGAAATTACTTCCCAAGGAGATTGCTAATGTTAAGATAGACAAGATAGATCACATCCAGTCTTCCAGGAATCTGGAAGAAAATTCATTCCTATCATGCATGCCAGACACCTACCTTGCAGTTCAGTGAGTTTCAGAGAAAAAAATATATTGTAGCTCCTCCTTTATTTCTATTTTTATCTTGTTCAATACAAGGTATAAGACATGAAAAATGATGAAATTAAAGATCTAAAGCTCACTCTATCACTAATATTCATCTAATGCCATTTGTTTTTAATATGAGGAGCATCATCATGACTTTCTTTTCTGAGCATCTTCAACAGTTCTTCTTTTAACATTTTTCTAAGTATCTGCATCTCCTGCATTAATTTCTCCCTGTGTATTAAAGTCTTCCAAATGTCATATAAAATTATGCAACATGATAATGTAGTATTGTTTTGTCTAAGTATGTTACACAAAGGCAGTCATGTTTTTTTATTTGCTATTGAATAATGAGTTCACATGGCATGAGTTCATCCATTTGTTTTAATACTATATATTTGATTTTGTGGCCCAGAATTTAGCCTCTCATATTCTCATTTTCTTTGTAAAAAATAACAATAATTATATGCCCATATCTTGTATGTGGTTATTTAAGAATTATATGGAATGATGCCCCCGGAGGACATTTTACTATAACTAAAAATGCTTTGATAACCTGGTTAATGCTTATGAATTTGATTTTTTTTCTTTCACTGTTAGTAACTGTCACTTAGAAGGAATAAAATGTAGGGCATTCCAGTTAAATTTAATTTTGTTTTATTAGACTTATTTCCTCATGTCTAGACATGTTTAATGCAGATTTTAGACAATATGTTAAAATAATCTCATATACTTTCATTGGAGGTATTATTATCATTTACCAATTTAATTGATGACCTTGTTATGTACAAACTGAGGCAACAATTCTATGGTTAGGGAACTCCCTATAGTTTGACAGAAATCGCTAGCACCACTGGTTGGTTTTCTTGATCATGTTTAACTGACATTGTTGTGTAGATGTTATCATTTAAAACCAAAAGAATAGATGTAATAAAACTAGTGCTATGGAGAAAGAAAAGAAGCAAAATAATGATTGTGTTGTAATTTACAGTCCTGATATTGTGGAAAAGTTGAAGGGAAACATAGTTACTCTGTAATGATTTTATAGAAACCGTTTTTTGAGCAAGTGTTATTATTTGTAATTAGTGAAGATTAAGATACCTTTTTTTTTTTTCACTGAAGGGGAGCCTATAAAAACACTACTGTTTTAGCTCTACCATGAAAGAGCTTATATGTCACCAATTTGTTACTAACAAGGAAAACTGGAGACACTAAAAATTTATGAAATATACTCAGAATAATTTTACTTAAACAAGTATTAAAAAAGTACAAGAACCATAAAACCCACCACATCAGTGTTATCTGCTTCCATATTCAAAATGCAGTAGGTTATAACCCAGTATACTATAGCTAATAGATTGAACTATAGTTAATAGATTGAACTCAGCACAAGTCAAAATCCCAGCAAATTATTTTGTAGACCTCTACATAATGATTCTAAAATTTACAGTGGACAAAATACCTAAAATAGTTAGCGTGATAGTGAAGAAGAACAAAATTGGAGGACTCTATACCAGATTTCAAGAGTCATTGTAAAGTTACAGTATAGAGACAATGTGCTATTATTAGTAAAATATCAGACATCTATATTAATGTAACATAGTAGAATACTAATGTTTCTTTGATATTATTTTGAAAGAGAAAGTCAAGAAAGAACACTTCAACCTAGAGTGAATCACAATCCTTTCAAAGTAAAATATGTACAGATATATGTGTTTATAGAAATACAAATATATAAGTAATATGCAAGTATATAAGTACGTGTATATATGTATGTGTACAAGTATATTATATATGTATATGTATGTATGTATGCATGTATATTGGAGGTTGAGATATCACAATATGGAATGCAGACTTGATAAATTAACCTGTTTTACAAAAGAGATACCTCACAGGAAGACAGTTAAAAGATGTTTATATAAATAACTTTATAAATAATAGAGTCTGTAAATCTAAAGAAAAAGTGAATTACTTATAAGCAGGGTACTCTCATTGATAAAACTGCTTCCCATGGCGTGTAGGTAAACAGTCCCCAAAACACTAGTCATGTATTGTAGAATTTAACAATTAACTAAAATAATTATAGGTGGTGGGGGTCAATTTTGTCACTGTCAGCATCTGAAATACAAAACAAGGAAATAAGTCATGGAAAGCCAATGTGACTTAGAGGTCAAGACATCATTATGAGTCCATATTTTGTTTGTTTGAATTAACATCAATAGCCAAACAAAATAAATAAATATATATGTATATATATATTTACATATATGGTTTGGTATCTACATATTTTCTTGCCAAGTTAGTTGAGAGGGCCCAAAACTAGTAGCTTCCAATAGCAATATGCAGATTAATTTCCAGTTCTTGGTTTCTAAATCCATTCTTCAGTGAAAGGAGCCAAGATTGCTAGAAAAATGATAACTAATTTTGAGAATGGAGTAACAAAAAGATAATCCTGATCACCTTACATATACACATACATGAATATAAAAACACACACAATTTTGAGATTATATTAAAAGGACACTGGATCCAACTACAAGAACTCCCAATAACCAAAGTTGAAAAAAGCTTATTTTTAAAGAATTTTATTGCATTATAAATTAAAATATAAACTGATGAGTTCATAGATATATTATTTATTGAATAAATAAATGTTATGAAAATATTGAATAAATAATACAATATCTAAATAATATAATATTCATAAAATATTCATTAATATTTAAATATTCTATATTCAAAATAAAAATATTTAAATAATAATATAATATAATAGTCAATAAAATACTTATTGAATAAATAAATATTAAGAAAATGTAAACAAACACTTTGCATTAATAAATATTAAGTAATTTTTGTAAATACCCTGATGATAGTGATACAAATATCTCTTATCCTTAAGTCCAGGTTGTGCATAGTGACTTTCTTCCAAAGACTAAAGTACAGAAAAGGAACAAGAACTTTACTGCATTGAAATTTGACTGATGTCAAGTAACCTGAATTAACATCAATAGCAATTACATGCTGATAGAACATATCCTTTGGTATGTGATGCAATGGTGTACTACTTCTGTAATATTATCCCCAAAACCTGTCTAATCATGAAAAAAATGGGAAAAAAATACTGAGTAGTACCTCCTGTAAAATATCTGACTAGCAATTCTCAAAACTGTCAAGAGTGTCAATAGCAAAGAAAGAAAAATATCACAATCAATAGGAGCCCAAGGAGCCATGAAAACTGAAAGTAACATGGCATCCCACAGGAATCCTAGAAAAATAAAGAATATTGAGTTAAAAATTAAGTGACTTAAAGTATGTACTTTAATAATATTGAATTGTTTTATCAATTGTTTCAAATACTAATATAAAGCGTCAATTACAGACAAAACTGAATATAGGCATGTCCATGTAAGTGGTACTATATTCTGAAATAAAACAATTATTTAAAATTAAATAATGAAACACAAAACGCAAAGTTTAGTAATTAGTTCAGACAGAGGTACTAGATACATATTAATCTCACCCCTAAAACCACATTGAAGTTAAAATGTAAAAATAAATAAGTAATCTGTTTACAATAGCAAATTTCTTCAAATGATAATTTAAATGGAGCATATTTTTTGACTGCAATTCATAGAAAGCTACTGTTTAATATAATCTGTGAAGGTATGTAAGAGAGGTTTTAATGCAGTCTTCATGTTGATATCCTAAAATGCTATAGGTTCTGCTTCAGCAAGTATAAAGTTATGCAAAGGTAAAAGTTATGATTGAGAGCAAAACTCACCTTTTATCTCTTCCTTCCACTCATTCATATATAGAATTGAGGCAATTAGCATTTATATCACGGAAAAATATAAATTCATTTTTCTTGCCTGCAATTAATAAAATAATTCAGAGAAAGCTCAAGAGCAAGTGTGAATTTTGTTTCCTAGAGAAAAACATTTCTCATTCTAGTACTTGCAAAATCCACTTCCCTGCAGAATCTTCTCAACTATGGCATCATAAATTGAAGTCTAATAATCAACATACACCTTCTACCATGCATCAAGTTACTAGTCAAATTCAGATCTATGGTATTGATTAGCGACTATTATAAATTTCAGCCTTTATTCTTTGACTTCCACATAGCAAGTGATAGGACTGAAATGTGTGACCTTCTGTTAGTTGAATGTGAGACTATTACTGGTTCAGGACAGCACTGCTTGCATGTTGGATCATTTCACTATTGACAGACATGCTGTTTTTCTTTCTACTCAATAAAAAAAAATTCAAATAATGACTGCTACAACAGCAAAAGCATAATTCCCAAAGTGAGGGCAATCTTAAGCACACCGTAGATCTAGACCTCAGGTGGAAATTCAACACAAGTTAGAACCTTGACACAAGGTACAACTTTCCCATATTTATAAAACATGCACAAACATTCTCCATGCAAAATTCTCCATGCAAACATAAATTTCCCCAAGACATTTTTCTCATTTTAAACTGGTGTGTATGTATTGGCAAATTTAAAAAGCAAAAAGTATCAGGCCAAAAATAATGCCAAATACATTGAAATTAATAAATTACAATTACATGAAACAGCTCATCACTAAAATTTACCAAATATATGGAACTTGAAAAATTAAAACAAAGGTTAGTTTACAGGAAGGACTGTATATACCTGAGCAATGAACCCAATACATTCTCATCTTTATTTTGTTTAATAAAACCCCTATGACTAAATGAGTAGTTGTATTTCCAAAATCTATTTCCACTTGTGAGTTCTTTGTGACAGTATTATGTCCAATGCATTTTCTACTTCTAGAAATCAGGAAAATTATTTCATAATTTTAACAATAATGGCCACAATATAGATGCTATATTGTAGGTGCATTTTAATATTGAAAGACATGTATACCTGCCAACTGTAGACATACTATCATTCTATCCTCCTGTCTCTTTAATACTAGTGTTGGCAGGTACTAGAAGGCTCATTGAGATTTCCTGTGGTTTATGACCCAAGTTGACAACTATGACTTCTTCTTTGTGGCGTTTTGATGGTTGTGTCATATAAGAATCACCTTATATCATTTGAGAAGCTGCTGACAAGGAGCACAGGTTTGATGGATGACCTGAGCTGCTGCTGTTCCCATCAGAGGTAAGCAGCAAGTTTTACAGGAAATTATTAGAGGAAGATAAAGTGAGGGGAGAAAGAGAAAGTAAAGTGCATTTCACATAGACTGACAAAATGATATGCTTAGAGTTTCAGGCTGGCGTAGCTGAGAACAGCAATGAGGGGGGGGAAATTTCTCATCAATATTTAAAGAGGTGATAATATAACCAACTTGACAGGCCATTTGTAAGTGCAAATTATAGAGCAGAACCTTAAGCTATGGGGATCATTCTACCCTCACTTATACTTTCATATTTCAGGTTTACATAAGCACAAAATAAAGGAAGTGAAGTCATGCACCTGTTTCAAAGCTTTATGCCAGTTTTCTCAAAGTGTGATCCCCTGCAGTGACATTAGTGGTGAAAATTTGTTAGAGCTGCACATCTTCAGAACCCTCTAAAGACCTTCAGCATTAGAAACTCTAAGGTGGGTTCAGCAGTCAGTGTTTTAGCAATCTCCCCAAGTGATTCTGATGTAAGTACAAATTAAGGTCACTGCATTTGAGACGACTGCTTTCTAATATCAGCATTTGCTGTCTTAAAATTTCCAAAAATGTAATAGCTGTGTGCACACACCTTTAATTTTTTAAAAGATTTAATCTATAAGAATAACACTAGAATATTAAATTTAGACAACTCTATTGTCTTAATTAGACAGCTTAAGTTTTCTTAATTAGACAGCTATAGTTGTCTTAAGACAACTATATAATAGTTACACAGAGCATCATATGCAATGTGCTTGTTTTAGCAATATAGTTATTGCAGTAGAAACATGAACGTAGAGTCACAGATTGGGAAACTACTTAGAAAATTCATAATGTGTTTAGAGTAGATTAACTCTCCATAATAAAGGTGATAATACTTTTAATAAAATGCATTGCATATGCTTATCCATTTTACAATTTAGCATTCCTGGTTACACAGAGTTCACTACTTTGTAAAGCAGTTCAGTTTGACTGTTAGCAACAAGCCCACTATACTGGAAAACTATGGGTGACTTAACGGTAAATGTGATATGGTAGCATGTACATGAAGAGGTGGGACCCCATATTTCTGAATCGTACACAGTATCTTAAACAAAAAAAATATTTTTTGTTTGCATTTTTAATATATATTTATTGCATCATCCTTCATATTTGTAAAATGTATCATTTCCCCATGATGTTCCCACTCCAATTCACCCATGTACCCCTACCATAGTCCCTTGTGCTCTTCCCATGCCTGTCCTGACCCTTCTCCTTCCTCCTCCCCTACAGAATGTCTCTGATCTATATACCCCTGAAGTTTTGATTTTTAATTTATTATAGTTACTTTTTTCCTGTACCCCTTATTTTGTTCCTCTATAATTCCTCCTATAAGTGAAATCATTCAATATTTTTCATTCTGGCTTATTTCACTGAGCATAATCTCTTCCAGCTCCATCCATTAGTGCAAATGCCATAAGTTTATCCTTTTTGATTGCTGAGTAACATTAATTTTTGTTTATGTGTACTAGAACTGGGGCATGGGTCAGAAGTACAGGGGGTAAGAGAAGTCACCAGAGACAAAGTGGTGAGCAAAACAGGCAGATCTACTGAATTACACTGCTAAGGGGAGCAATAGACAAGACAGGAGAGGTCTGCTGTGCCATGTGGGTCACCTCCCTGGCCAGGGATAGAATTCATGCAATAGTGACTGGTGATACCTTAATAGTGCTGATATTTTAACCCCTGCACCACTAGGGAGGCCTATTAATTATACACATTATCTTAAGTCAATGTTTAATTAATAAATATAAATGAAAAATTTAAGTGTGAATAAATAGAATCTTAAAGGCATCTGAGAATGGAAAGAATGCCAATTGAATAAGTGAAAGTTCCACAAGAGACTTCTTAGGTGAAAAGAGAATTGTGAGGAAAAATATTCCTTTAGGACTTTTACTGATTCTGAGTAAATTCTGAATCTCTATTAGAAAAGGACCAGTAGACCTTTTAATGGTTATTTTAGACCAGATAAAATGGAAAATGCAAGTGCCTACAATATATGATCAGTTTTCCACAGGATAACTAAGTTTTTTGGGCAATGTAGAGAATGCCAAAATAAGTCAAAGGCTTTTAGGTGACTAGGTAATCTTTCCTTCAGTATTTATGCACAAACAAATTCTGATGGAAATGAGGAACTATAAAGGGAACAAAACAGGAAAGGTGCTTTTCCACTAAACCCCCTGTGCCAATACCACCTTACCTTACAAAACTGTTAAAAGGCCAGAAGAATAAAAGAGACATACATTCTAGTGTTCAGTAATCACAAGATATAATACCTGGGAGCTGCCTCAATGATCCCAGCTGCCTACAGTACCCACAAAGAAAGTGTAGTTTACAGGGAGATGATACAGAAACTGTAGCTGGCAGATTTTCTTCTGCCATGGGCCCAAATGCCTGATGATGACGTATGGAACTATAGTGGCTTATCCATCCCACATTTCACATATACTTTTTGTTGGTATGTCATAAACTATAATCATGCAGGCAAAAGGGTCTTGAAAATTTATTTCCTAGTTTTCCAGCTCTTTAATATAGAGAAAGTATTGAAATATGTCAAGACTTTCTATATAGTCTACCTCTTAGACTGGTTTTCATCCTTATACTTCCTCTTAAGCCAGCATTACATAGCATAAGACTTTCATCTAAAAAGGAATAATTATCCCTTTTACAAATGTAAAGTTACCCATTTTTTCCTCCAAAGAGAAAAAAAGGCCATCAATACATCCCTTAGCTATCCCAGTAAGTTGTATCACTTCTGGATGATGTTATTTTTCTAGTACAGCCATAGTCTCAACTGGATATCATGTAATCTAATGTAAAGTAAATATATGAAAATAAATTATACACCTATCACACAAACATATGTACACATGCATTCCTCAGTAACAGTGCTTACATAAAATAGTAGAGATAGAGGTAAAAAGGATTAATAAACAGAAAAGTATGTAACCATACACATACATATATACATCTATATACTATAGTTCTCATTTCTGTAGTTGCTTATATTTATACTCCTACTATTTATAATTTCTATAACCGATTGCATCTTATCCTTCTCCTTAATCACAAATACCTGGATTTCTATGTGATTTTAATAATCACTGAAAATAATCATCTTAGTTTACTACTTATAAAATGTTGCAAATAATTCAGTGTATAAAACCATTAATTAGGTGATTTTTAGAAAGATCTTATGTAATTATTCTTCTTAAGAAGTATTTTTTATTTTCAAAAAATGAGAACAAAATTGAAAAAATTACTGGAATACTGTAGTGTTTACATTTTATGTAAAAATAAATAACTACATATTTTTAAACAAAAGACAGCAATTAGCAATCTAGAATACAAGATCATAAGGAGTGTTCACTTGTTTTTTCATTTTACTAATTTTGTCACAAGACACTAGAGATTTCCACCCACATAATTATTTCAATATATTTTTTCCTTTTTTTATTAAAATATTTTAAAATTTACATATACTTGCCATTAATTGTAATCCCCATGTATTCCCCATCACCATCTCACCAGTGCA
>JAGFMF010011679.1:305839-375804 GCA_019455555.1 Galemys pyrenaicus | reverse complement strand
CACCAGGTGTCCCCAGTCTGTCCTTGTCTCCTCATTTTTGGTTTCTGTGTCTTTATTGCTGTTATTGTTATTATTATTGTTGTTCTTATTCCTTTCCTTAATCCTCCTTTGGTTCCCTTATGTTCCTCCTAAGGGAGGAACCATCTGGTATAATTTTAAAAGTATTCTTTTTCTGTATATATTGGGATTTTGGAAATGTGTGAAACCTTTTAGTAATAAATAAATACGATTTCCTTAATTCAGGGAAGTTACACTCTAACATTTCCTATACTGGATTTCAAGTAAATTATTAGCTGTAGATATAAAATATCTACAATATATAGCTGTAGATATACATGTGAATTCTAAGTTTTCTCACAATTCTTCTGTCCATAAAAAGTAGCATTTTCAAATTTAAGAAATAAATGTTAGCAAAAATGAAGATTTCAAATTAAATATATTAATATAGTGAATAAAATAATGGTAAAAATTAATAAAAATTAAACTTCAGATCAAGTATAACATGATTGCTGTATTGCTATTTAAGTGTTAATATACATTGTTGTACATACAGTGCCCAGTAATATTTATCTGCATTCTAATATGGACATTTTTTACAATTATATATTATGTTGCTATCCATGCACTATTATCTTCTGAGTGATTGGACAGAGGATGTAATTGTAAAAAAGATGTGCCTTTACTGAAGACTTTTCTGTTTTTTTTATTGAAAACAGTTGCTTGATAACAAGAGACAATTTGTCTTCTACATGGACTGAAGTTATGATTTACAGTGGAAATAGCATTAACTCTGCTTGCTAGAGGAGGCCTAAGAAGCCTAATGTGGAGGCAGGGAAAACTTAAAAGGAAAAAGTAATGTCTAGTTGTTTGGAAGGAGGCTTTAGACAAATAAAAAAAGCAAAACTATAATTAATCAGTTTTTACTCAAACATAGTATAGAACTTTAATATGCATGAAAGTATATAACTTGAATCATAATTTCAATGTAATCTAACCCCTTTTATTAATCCTTACCTTCAATCTTCAGAATTTTTTTCTCATCAGAATATGCCTTTTGGGATTGCATTTCTTTGGGAAGACAGTGTTGAGGTTGTGTTTTTGTCTAGCTTGCATCAGATTTGAAGAAAGGCTAACCACTGTAAATCTAAGACATAAATGTTGCTTAGAAAAGTGAAAAATTACACTTAAAAAGTAATAAGTGTTTGATAAATAAATATAATGAATAAATAATAAATAATTAAAATTTAACCTGTGCTGTCTAAGCAAGAGCTAGAGAAGACAATATAGAGCATTAACTCAGATATACAATGATCAATCTAATAATAAGATGTCAAGTTCCAAGCACATGTTATATCTTCTTGCTATTAGAAAACTAACCATTGTGGATATTTATGTTGAAATTATAATTTTTGGCTCAAATCCTGTACTCATACTAGGTTTGTGACCTACGAAAGCTTGATATTCTTCATAGGTTTTATAAATTGCAATAATTGCAAAACCCACAAATTCCTCTTAAAATTGTTTTGAGAAACAAATGATATCTGAAATTATTTTTCAAGGCTACAGAGCACCTTTTCGTTTTAGAATCTGAGAGAAAGTGATTTTGTATAGCATATGTGAGATGTAACAGGAGAGTATATTACACAAGCAGTATACTGTAGAATTAATGTCATATACGTTACTTTAATTAATTTGTGCTTTTCTGTAAAGTGAGAAGTATCTGCCAATAAATAGTAATGAGAACACTAAATTTAAGGTAGACAGTTCTGCAATTGACTTGTTTTTCTTTTGTTTCACAGTAATTAACTACCTAAGCTTACAAGTTCTCATATGTGAAATGTAGCAGGGTGGAGAGGGGGGGTCATGACAACTTGTAATGAATAGTGTTCAAGTACATAAAGTACTAGTGGAGCCTCTAGCATACTGGATGGAATCAATAAATTTTACTTATTTGTGTTGTTTGTCTACTTAATAAAAATTTGTAAAGGTCATCTTAAGAAAATTGGTAATCAGAATTTGTAAATGTCATCCTGAAGTATTTGGTTACAAGAAATGGTAAAAATTTGATATATAGCATTAAAGATTATATAGTGCATCATAAATTCAATATATTTTTAAAAGATCTGTTATGCTGAAAATTTTTTTACTAATTCTAAAAGGTATTAGCAGAAACTTCAGTAGGTACAACAAGTCCAAGTTGCATCAGAACTATTAGTAGTAAAATTATTTCTTAGCCAACAAAATATATTTTTAATCCAAACAAAAAAAATTTTTTTTTCTAATTCAGATTGGTCTTTCCTTAGGTAATCTGCTTTGGGTAACTGTACTTCTTAAAGGATTAATTTGCATCTTACCTATGAAATTGTAAAACAAATATTCTGCAAAAACCTAAGTTTATCAGGCTTTTGCCTATTCTCAGTTCCGTTCCTTGGCTACCTTTACAACCTCAGGATCAAGTAACATGCCTGACCCTCTGCCACAATGGGCTCTCATTATCTGAGAGGGTTGCCAAGCAAGTTTGTAAGAAGTTCAAAGTGTCAGAAAGTATAGTGTCTTGCAGCTTTTGCTCAAAAAATATTTCTGAAAAGAACATTTTATCTTTCCTGCTTTGACTTGCTTTTTAAAAGTTGTTCCTAGTTACTAATGAGTTGAAACAGAAAAATTATGTGTATATGAACTATGTGTAGGATATAAAGGACAATGCATGCAAAATGCTTACTTAGCACATTGCTTGTCAAAGAATAAATACTAAGAAATGGTTAGTATTAGCAATTTGAAAAAACAATCAGGTAATGGAAACATAAAACTAAGGTTAGAAATATAAAATTCTATAGATAAATTTTGACTTTATCTGTTCTACCCAATATCTAAAGAAACTGCTATTCTGAAGTTAGTATGCTTTATCCATTTGCAGATTTTCACATTGAGGCAATTGATTTCTAAAATCTGTGCATGCTTTATTGAATCTAGCTAAAACAAATCATAGTTATTAAAAATGAGTAATTATTAAGTTACAGATTCAGAATTTGACCATAGTATCTAGTAATAATAGTAGACAGAGGACATGTGTTATATGTTGACTATGTTTCCCTTACTTCGACGCTCCGTAGCACATTACATTTCACTTACCAGCTCTGTGATGTGAGCTCTAATATGGTGTCCATTTTATTGATAATTGTGGCAGAAATTCAAAGCCATTAAATATGTTGACCAAAGATGGTCTTAACTTGATCTCTGAAGTTTGATACCAGAATCACCCCTCTATATAGGCTTCTATCATTTATTCTTTAATCTCTACTCCTCAATGCTCTATTCCATAATTTTGGTAGGAAATATCATGAAACAGTGAATTTGAGATGCCACTATATGTAATCATAACTCACTACTGTAACTTTGACCCTCACATTTTTCCTTACCTTTTTTATTTTTGCATGGAACAACTGGTGGGTACAGCAGAAGTAATGAGGGTGGGATGATTAACCAGAAACAGAGGGGACCAGAACAAGAGGATCTACTCAAATGCACTGCTAAGGGGAGCAGTGGGTGAGATAGGAGAGATGTGTTGTGCCATAGGTGGGTTAGCTCCCTGGCCGGGGATTGAACTCAGACCGTAATGGTGATAGACAGCACTGATACTAGGTCAACTGGGAGACCTCAAACCTCAAAATTTAATAACTATCCTCAAAATCTTCTTGTATTTGTCAGAAAGTAATCACACACCCTAATTACTTACAGAGGTCCATAGTTAAGAGCCTGTTAAATTATTTTCCTGAATTAATAACTTTTTAAATTTTCTTTTTATTTTTTCCTTGGCTTGTACCTAAGAGGCAACCCCAATTCTTATGAAAAATAAGGTTTTAATTAGGTCCAGGATTAAACTAGCTCTGAAATTTTAGTGGATGGCATTGATAGCCATCTTTTTTCAAGAACAGTCCACCCAGCTTCAACTCTAGGTCTTCTTGCTATACAGAGAAGCAAAAATCCTCTCATGACAGATTATGAACATGAAGTTATGGGTCTTTTATTTAGCCAGGGCTCTTGAAAGAAATGGACATATTTTTTATTTTGTTCATATATTGTCATAACTGCTATAAAACTGTCATTATGGTAGTCACCTATATTATTTTATAATAATTATTTAATTAACAAATTATTAACTTTATTTCATACACCAATATAAGGTTGCCTTAAGCATTTATAAATATTAATGCATATAATCTTAAGACACTGTTACCATCTCTCTTTATATATATATATATATATAAAATCATCCCAGAAAAATAAAGGAATTTTACTTATGTCACACAGCTAACAGGTAGCAGAGCAAGGATTTGAGTGCAATCATTTAATTCTAAAACATTAACATTTACTCTCTGTTGCCTTTTAAAATTTAGCATCGTATAATATTGTTTCATAATATTTAAAATAAAATCAGTCAAAATTACAGATGAACTTAAATATCCTTTGTCTCCAGACCTAAGTGGATACTCTCCTGAATATGGTGTTAATAGTCCTTGCAGGTTTTATATTTAACCAAATAAACAAACAGCTACAAATTACACTTTTTAAATATACTGGGTTTTATCCAAAATATTTTACAATTTTAATATACTTTAATAATTTATACATGATAATTTATACATTGCCTTTCTAATATGCTCACTTTCACTAATAAACATTTTCTGTAGCAGTGTAATTCATTATTCTATTTTACTGCCTAATTTCATCTGAACTGTCCCAATAATTTTTATTTTTATTACCAGACAATGTTACAGTAAACATTCTTCTGTGTCTCTCCTTAAATATGATTAGAAATTATTTTAGGATGCATCGGGAAAATAAAATTGTTGGATCAAATAGAATACATCTTTTATTTAAAAGGTGTTGTTAAATTGATTTACAAATGCTGGCACCAATTTACACTCTCATCAGCAGAGTCTGCATTATTTTTGCCAAGAATCGGCATTGCCAGATTTTTTACCTTTTATCAGACTTTTGAGTATAAAATGTAGAATTTTAATGTGTTTCCATGATTATTTAAAAGGTTGAGAACTTTTCCACATACTTATGGGCCACATGTGATTCCTTTCCGGTGAGATGCTTTTTCATGACTTTTGGCAGTTACTCTCTTGGATTATTTGTTCTTTCACCATTTCAAATAGTGGAGATGCTTATATATTTTGCATATAAATATAAGTAATGTATCTTGCAAGTACCTTCCCATGACGTGCCCAGTTTTTCTCATTACGGTGATTTAAAATTAATCTGATACTTTTAATATTAATGTCCTCAAAATCACTGACTTTTTTTTTTATGAAATGATTAAAAATATTTTCCTATTCCAAGATGAATTGAATTTTCTCTAAGTTCTTCTAATGATTAAAATTTGAATTCCTACAGTTTAGCTTTTGAAGCTTATTAAAAGTGTTCATAAAATAGTGAATTTCTTTTTCCACAATAATTTACCCTAGCACCATTTGCTGCATGGCCTACACCTATCCCTAATATCTCACAACAGCTTTAACATCTTATTGACTTCAGTATTATGGATGCTATAGAGTTAGGAAAAAAAATCTGAAAGTTCATTTGAATTTATTTTCCAATTATTTAGATTTAATTGGATGAGAATGACATGTTTTACTCATTCTGGGTCTCTTGCTATTCCATAAGTATTTTAGAATTAGCTTGCTGACTTCTACAAAAAAATGTTCTGAGCTTCTTGGAGGGATTATATTATATCTACAGACGAAATGTGGAATTATTGATACCATATCAATATTAAGTCTTTTTTGTTAAATATATTCTTTAATTATTTTTGTGTGTGTTATTGTAAAATAAATTTTTCTTTAAGTTCTTTTCTCAATTGTTTTTTGCAAGTAAATAAATCTTGATTTTGTATATATGGAGATCATATCTTGATTTTATATATTAGTTCTAAGTGTTTCTTACTGTATTCCTTAGGATTTCCCATAAAATATCATGCCACTTGTGAATATAGTTTTAATTTTTCTTTTACAGTGTGCATAAATTTTACTTATTTTATTGCTGAATTTCACTGAATCATATAATGTTGAATACAATTTGTGAGAGTGGATATTCTTATCTTGTTCTTTAACTTAGGAGGAAAGCATTGATTCTTTATAGTTAAGTATGATGTTAATTCTGAGATTGGCATAGATATATTTTATTAGGTTGAGGAAGTTCCCTCTATAACTAGGTTAGGTCGAGTTTGTTTTGTTTTTTTAAGATTTATTTATGCAAAAAAGAGCTAGGGTACAGGCCAGCGTCATCACGGGAGGTGAGAGGATGCAGCAGAAACAGAGTGGGAGCAGAACAGGTAGACTGACTGAAATATTGGTGAGGGGAGCACCGGGCAAGGCAGGAGAGGTCTGCTATACCATGTGGGAGAACTGAAACAAGATAATTACAGAATATAATCAGGTCAAAATCAAGGCTCACCTTTCTCCTGTCTTACACTAGTTGGAGACAGTGTTTTTTATATTATTTAAGTGCTTGTTTCTACATTATTTAAGTGCTCTCAACTTGAAATTCCATCTTAATGGTATTTAATGAAATTCCATCTTAAAGGTATTTGTCCCTTATTCTTTTCAAATTCAAAATCAGTTGTTTCATACCAACTTTACTAAAATGTCCTCTGAACTATATACTCTTCTGCATGCTGGAGACATCTAACAGTTTAATTAGCTAAAGGGATATTAACAAAAATTGGTACTCAAATTGGTTGTTGTTAAATACTTTAAAATGCCCTATCTCGTTGTCTCACAAATCCATTATCAAAAGCTCTCTTGTAGCCAAGAATAAAGCATAAACTGATGTTTCTCCAAATCAGTCCTAAACCCATTTTCTTCTACATTTAATTCAAAGTGACTTCCTTCCTCTTAATTATAGCACTTTTCCCTATGCTGAACTCTGCCCTTTAACTTCTCTTACATGTCTCTTTGACTACCTAAAAGGCCCATCTGTCATTTTGCTTATATCCCAACAAGCAAATTTGAGTGAATGATACTGCCTTATTGTATTAATGAAGGAATAATTAATTTCAATTAAAAATATTTTTCTTAGATTTGCAACCAGCATCTTAGCATTGATTAAGTTAGTTGTATTACTGAAAACTTACTGCCAAAGCAATTGTTAAGTGAGGACAAAGAGGCCAGTTATGTAGTTGGTAAATAATGTAACTGACTCAGGGTCTACTGAAATACTTAGTAAGGACAATACCACAAATACTTAGTAAGGACAATACCACAAGATAACAAAGGCATCCATGACAGAAAGAATATCAACAGACACATCAAGCAGTATGAAATGGCTGATGTCTTTGAATAAAACTATTGTACACAAGGAGGTTAAAATACATAAATATTTTAGACAATGTGGGCAGCTGACAATGAAAGCATTTTGGAAGAAAATACTACCTAGATAAGCCATCACTTCACCGACATATATACATAGGCAAGCAATATCGATTGATTTGAAACAAATTGTACAGAATGTTCAATACATGGATTTTAGAGCTAGAAAGAGAATATACTACCTAATTTAAATTGTGCAGATTCAACAGCAAGCCTTACCTGAATTCTACAATAATTCTGCCACACACTTTGAAAACAGGGATTACCTTCCTTTCTGTTGTGAAATTTGTAGCATTTACTCAATAAATTGTGAGATGAGTAAAGTGATAAGAACCATTGTTCAAAGCACAAGATTTCAACCTCTCAGGCGTAATCATCCATAGCCCACCACCAAAGTGTTCTCTTCCCGCCCTGTTATCTCTCTTCCCTCTCTCCTTCCTCTCTGTATGCCTCAGATCTATGGTCAGCTTTTAAAACATGGTTTAGAGTCTTAAATTGTCTGACCCTTTGTTTTCTCTGTATTCCACATATAAGTGACACCATCTGGTATTATCTTTCTCCTTCTGGCTTATTCCGCTTTTCAGAATCTCTTCCCGCTGCAAAACAAAAGTAAAATCAAAACAAAAACTTCTAGCTAAGATTCAGTTTTGATTTTTGGCAATTACTGAAAATTAGCAAGGTACAACATTAAGACTGATTTGCAGATATTAAAAAGGAGGAGTGGGGAATGTAGTCTAGGGCTTCAAGGAATAAAAGGTTTACAAATAGCATAGAACAAAAATGTATTCCCTATTTTAAAACAGATATTTGACATTACATTACAATCACTTTAAAAAAAAGAAGTAGCTTAAATACATACAGTGTTTTTTTCAATATCATCACATAAATCTTATATTTCACAAAAGATAAGATAAATCATTTGCCTATGGTTTAGAGATATTATCCTAGAATTTATTTAATGTTAAATATAAAATAAAGGTAATTATTTTATTTAGTTTTGTTATTATGTTTATCAGTTTAGTGACATTAAATAATAGATATTTACAAGTAAACTTGAAAATTATTGAAAAAATTTATTTGGTCATAGAAGATATTAGTGTCAGAAACTAAAATACACTGTCTATATCCATTACTATCAATTTGCATTTTTATCTGAAAAGAGGGATCTGTCTTAGTTTCCAGTTCTCCTATTGTTAGCAAGATAAGGTTCAGAATGATTAATGGTTTGTCTGAGATAACAGAGTAAATTCATGTTTTAATGTACACTAATTCAGGTGTTTCCAGAACCTATGCCCATGCTACAATAAATATGTGATGGTTAAAAACATGCCCCAGAGAGTTACAAGAGTGATACATACATAACATAAAAGAATATTGTCTAAACATTAAGCAACTTAATGTGAAACTTCTGGGATCATTCCTTTTATAATTATTTTTGGCATATTATTATCTCTTAAAATACTATCTGGATTGTGTGAGTTTCTAGTGAACTCAGAGACATAGGACGCAACTGTGTAGGAAATACCAGACAGGAGCCAGCAGAATTCAGCATGCAGTGTTTCTTATTGAGCCCCTCTTAGTTAAATAGCCAGTGTGAAGCAAAGCAACCTGTGTCTATTTTTAGCTGTGAATAACTCCTGTCTCATTCCTATGCCCCTCTACTTGACATTTGTGTTCTCATGCCAAGCAGCTGGCTGTTGTGTTTTAACTGCTTAGGGAATGCCGTGACCTAGGAGACTTCTGAGAACAGTTTTTGACAACGCATTCTTCGGGAATGGTTTTCCATTCCATATCCGGGCAGTTTGTTCAGCGCTCTGGTCACCCAACCACAACTGCCCCCAGGTCACCTCTTGGTCACTATGCAACAGATTATAAAAAAATAAAGCTCATTTACCCCTCACTAGACACAAAACAATAATGGAAACTTAAGTCTTTATCCTAGACAGAAAGATGCATCTGCTTACTTAACTATGGAACATAGTTACATAATGATTGTTAAATCATTAAATCCTGAAGACATCAAAGAATTTAAAAATTACACAGGGCCTCCCCAGTGGTGCAAGGGGTTGAGTGCCACACTGTGGGGCTTCCATAGCAGCTGCTGCGCCAGTTCTATCCCTGGGCTGGGAGGGGACCCACCTCTCCTGCCCCGCTTGCTGCTCCCATCAGCAGTGTATTTCAGTCAATCTGCCTGTTCTGCTACCCACTCTGTCCCTGGTGAATCCTCACCACCCCTCCCAATGCCTCCAGTCTGTACCCCAGCTCTTGTGTGCATAAATAAATAGAATCATTTAAATATATATATATTAATCTCAACAACCAGCTGAAGATGGCTGAAATTCTAAAATAAATAAATAAATAATTGCATACACCCTTAGAATGATTGTCATTTAAAGGAAATATAAATGTTATGATAGTATCAATTCCATTAAAAATTCTTTATAGAAACACAATGGTAATAGGTAAGTAGTTTGGAGTGTTAAACAACTTAGATTATTGGATTTTATGAGAATATAGGGTATGCCATTTTTATCATATAAGATTAATATATCCAGTTGACTTTCTTTTTAGTGTCCTTTTGGAGCCTTATAGTTTTATATATCTTGATTCAGTGTATATATCATATCATAGAGTGATTTGAGATAGTACATATTTTTCAAATGGCAATTATAGAATATTTTTGTAAATTAACTTATATTTGCTTAGCCTTATGTTGATGGTGGTTAACTGATTAATTTGAATTTTCTTCAAATATTTTATATTGTGATTTTGAAATACGTAGATTTAGGGTTCATTATATAAACTAAAAAAAAAAGGCAATGCCATTAACAATGCCAATAGATTGATAAAATGAAACATATAATATCACTTCCAATAGATTTTTAAAGAAACTTAGAATTGATCACATAATGTAATGGTTCACACCTGTCTGGACAGCTGAGGTTCTGTAGTACTGAAATCTCCCATTTCCTCTCAGGAACTTGCTATAAAATGTGTGTCACAACTGCTTTCATTGCAGGTGAACAATGGCGTAACATTTTAATCCCCACACTAAAAGAACTGGTCACAGAGAAAAGTGATCTCAATTATTTTCTGAAAAATAAAAGGTGAAGGAAATCATGCTACTTATAGAATGGTCATTTCCTAAATAGTGACATTTCATTCAACATACATCATTTAAAAATAATAAAATAAATTGATAAGCTCACAGGTCCTTAGAGTCCTCCTAATTCCAAAAGGAAGAAAAGGAAGACTGTAACTATTGATTTTTTTTTATATAGTACTTCACATCCTTCAGAGTTTACTCATTATAGATGACAATAGGATATGAGGAATAACAACAAGATGTCTTATTTTCAATGCATTTTTATACTTTGAATGAAATATTTTAGAATTATTACTAGTATTACACAGTACCCAGGGAGACTAAATGAATAAATTTAAAAATAACCAACATGTTTTTAAGTACAAATATATTAATTCTTCTGGTTCTTTCAAAAATATGTGAAACAGAAAGGTGAATATTGATAAATTAGAAAATCACATTTCAGAAAGATTGTCATTCATAAAGCAGTATTAAATTTTGGTCAAAATGAATTTTTTTTCTTAATGTAACTATACAATTATTTCTCTTCCTTTTAAAAACTAATATATAATGTAGAAAATGTATAGATGATCTCATTTATAAGGGATTAACTTTTGTATAAACTTAGTGAACTAAATGACTTTTACTTTTATATTTTTAGGTTTTACTTTATATAAAACTGGCATTGTATTCAGATCATAGAAAAGATATATTTGTTCTCAGTCTGTTACCTGGCACAGAAAAAATTCCTAAACTTGTAATTTCCTAAATTAAGCAATTAGATAATCTTTTTTCTGTAACTGGTGTTTGACCCTGGTTCCTAAAACAGAGTTCCTAAAGTCCTTAGAATTTAATGGGTGATCATGGTGTCATTTGTTCTAATAAGGTAACTCTTGGTGGACTTCTGAATGAAGGCTTATCAACAGTACATCTAATCCATGATTTGAAGTTTAGCATCTTCAGTCCCACTTCCAATTCTCCAGAGAGGGAAGTTGAGCTGGAAATGGAGGTTATGTTTATCAAGCTTACATGATGAAGCCTCTATAAAAACCCAGTTATTGAATTTTGAGAGCTCCCAGATTGGTATACATATCCATACACTGGGAGGATGTACCAGAACTGCATGGGAATGAAAGTTTGTGTTCCATACCCTCCTAGGCCCCCACTTCTTCACTCCATCTGTAGCATTATCATATCCTTTATTATGTAGGGAACTTTAAACACAAGTATTTTCCTGAGGTCTGTGAATTGTTCTAGCAGATATTCAAATCCAAATGGAAGGAGGTTCTTTTAAGTTCCTTTTGTAGCCAAGCTGGACAGAAGTTTTTGGTAATCTGGTGCCTTAATATTTGTGATTGGCATCTAAAGTAGGGACAATTCTTAGGTCTTAGGTTAAGAAGCTCTTAACCTATGAGATTTGAGACTATCTCCAAGTATATTGTATTAGAATTGAGTTGACTTGTAGGACACCCAACAAATGTTACAGAGAATTGCTTTCTGTGCTTGGGGTGAGGGTGGATATAATGACCCACACATCTGGTGTTGTGCATGAGTTATAGTGTGACAGTAAAGGAAAAGCCCATAGCAGGAGAAATGCTTTTTTCTTAGAGATCTGTTGAAGGAATACTAAGCAGTTCTGTGTAATAAATAATGTCTGAAAATTCAAAATCTATGTCCTGTATCTCTTTAAACCCCATCTTCTCAAACTCCTCTATTATTGTACTACTAAAGTAAGTTCTTCCATCTCTAGGGTTTGAATTAAATTATTTTCCTTTATTTTATATCAGATTAGATAATATAGGCAAAATCATGAAAATAAACTGCTACTTTGTTTTACTAGGTTTCTTTAGCACTTACACATTTTATCTCTCAATCAAAACTCTAAGCTATGTGATATCAGACATAGTTTCAGTTACTATTTGTATTTCTTAGACCACATACCTCAAATCAGTATACAGTTGTTGACAGAGGAGTATGCAGATTAAAAATAAAAGCACAAAACAAAACTGTATGACTGGTAGATAAAGTGAAAGAAAACCAATTATTATTCTTAATCCTACAAATTTTAAAGAAAAATCCACATTTTACTTTTAGCATATACTCTCCACATAAAAACTACAGGAAAAAATAAAAATTCTGTGATATCTTGAAATATGACAGAATTAAAAGTTTTACAGACATGCTAAATGTTAACAATACTGTCGATTAGTTGTCTATTTTTTTAGCTCAAGCTTCTAGTGTTAATAGAGAAAATACTATTAGCAAGAGCATTAGTTTCTGTTGATTATATTATTTGAAGTGGTATTTTCATATTCTTAACTGTATATACATTCTAATACAACTCCCTCATTAATCTTTGATTTTAAAATATAAAAATTAAAATACAAGGGAATGTGTATGTTTCAAATGGTCAGGAACATGTACTAAATACATTTCACTATATAGTTTTTCTATCCTTATACAATTGTATTTAGGACAGTAAAAATTGATAAAGTGCATTGACTTGGTTGATTTCTTATTTTTGGTTTATTTTATATTTTTATTTTTTGATATTCAAAAACTGAATATTCTGTCAATTTATACATATTATTCAATTTATATATTTTTCACTTCATGAACTCCTATCTCTATTAAATATATTTTCATATTCAAGATGATAATAGCACTCAGAATTATAATAATTATTTTGAGAAGTGATAGTATGAATACAAGAGAAAATGCTTCAAATAAAAATTTAAGAATATTATATGCGACATCAACTTGTAAATTTTTTAAAATTTGGTTAAATCTGTAATTTCCCAGAAGAATCCATTTGTAATTTATGTTACCATCTTCAGTTTTCTGTAAACAATGAGTAATCTAATAATTAACCAATAAATTTAATATTTTACAATAAATAATTAAGGAAATATTAAGCATTAGAATTAATATGAGCTGAAACCATTATGAACTGAAAAATTTATTTTCATAGGAAATGCATTCATTAAAACAATCAACTCTTTTCTAGCCTTAGAGAAGTTAGTTTGAGCTCTGCATATTGCCAGTGGAGTGAAAGTGATAGAATACTATCCAAATTAGCAGGAAAGAAGTCAGCAGAAGTAATAGAGTCAAAAGAGAAAATAATGAAAAAGTCTGGTTTTTCAAAAATGATAACAGAGCCCTTGTGTATGCTTATATTACACTGATACATTTAAATGTAAAGTATTAATTTTAAAAGCTTAAATCTATAAGCAGAATTGTTCTTACAAATAAGTCATACTTTTCTCTAATGAAAAGATCATTTTATCCCAGATGAAAAGTTATGTTGAAAAAGATTTAACAAATTCTTCAGTGTTCATGGTCATGCCTTTGTCACTAGGATCTCATCATTATTTTGCATTAGTATTTAATTCGCGTTAGGTCCTCATTGTTATATTTCTCAATTAACTTACTCTTGATTTTATCAGTGCAGATACCAATTTAAAATTGCAGAAAGTATACTTTTAAGGAATGAGCTCAAAAGAATCATTAAGTGTAGCAGATGACTAATACTTACTATTTTTGCATGCCAGTAACACTCTCAGAAGGATCCTGTACATTTAAAATTAAAGTTAGAAGTAGCTCACACCACTTCACATAAGGCAATGTACATAATTTTTTGTTTGACTGTTTCATTAACATTAGTTCACAACAATGTTTAGATTTCAGATTCGCAGCATTATAGTTTGACATCTATATATCCTATATTATGATCTACAGCAAAATCGTTTCCATCTTCCACCACCTTTTACCCAATTTGCCTACTACATCACCCCCTCCATTTCTGATGTATAGTTAATCAACATTGTTTAAAAAATGCTACAATAATTTAATATGTAATACCATTGTTTATATAAAAAGCCTCTGTTGCTCCTAAGCTATTAGGTACCTTACATACTAAAATTACTCTATACAAAAGTGTCTTTCACATAGCTTTTTCATTTTAATTACTTGACAAGAGAATCCATATCCATGCTGAGACATGGTGAAAGAGTGCTGAAAGATAAGTAATTAAATTAGAGAAATCTTTTCTCAAGAAATATTGATTTATAAGTTAATTATCACTTAAGATAATTTCTCATCTGTTCTTAGTGTCTGTTAGGTATGCACCACCCCATATAAATTATAGCTTTTGTCTTTATGACTTGTAAAATAATTCTGGCATTAATGTGATAGTAGGACTTCCAGTTTTAGTTGACATGTGTAAAATACTTGGAAATTATTATTTCAGCTTATAGGAAAATAGTTAAACAACCTAAACCAAGTTTTATTAAACTTACAAGACAGTGAAGGTCAGTGTACAAACTACCACCTGGACTCTGGAGAGACTGGTAAGCACAGTGAAGAACAGTCCATATCAATTTATTTGGAACTGAAATCTACAGAGCCACATAAACTGATAAAAACACATATGGTAATTTTAACAAATTGCTGGAAACTAAATATAGACTAGCTTGAAAATGAGAATCACTGGGGTCATAGTTCAAAATTGTGAATTTTACCCTCAGTTATCTCAACAAGTTCTTATCTTGAATGTCCAAGAAAAAGGTCCTCATATTCTGGGCCAGTGAAAAGGAATATAAACAAAAATACTCCCATAACACTGTCCACAACAAAGGCCATGACTCAGGAAACTGAGTTACTTCTGAGAGAGGGTTTAGCAGGGAAAGAGCAGTAAGCCAACTCTACATCCTCTGGCATTCCTTTCTTATGTAAGGGGAGAGGAAAAAAGGCTAGGAAGTAATTGGGAAAGGCACAGCCCAGGGACACAGGCCCACTAAAAGACTAAGATGTAATCATAAGATTATATAACACTTTTCCTCCCACGTAGCCTATGACCATCAATTTCAACAGGACTCAAATATAATAACAGGGAATTACAACAGAAAGAACTGCAAGACACAAATTCTTTTTAAAAAGTTCTTAGGAAAATCCATACACTGGAGAGGTGAAGGCAAGGGTACTAGAAAAACTGAAGCCTTTGACACCTACAGCTATAGCAAATATTAAATAGAATAACTGCTGTTAAATCTACAACTCAGCAAATACTAAAAACTGCAGAAAAAAAAATGTAAAAGAAGCCGAAGAAAAAAATAAATACCTTATTTACACAGAACAAGGACAAGAATTACGTAAGAGTCCTTGTCACATACCATGCAAATGAAAGTAGAATGAAATACTTAAAGTGCTGAAATAAAAAATGCCCACCAATCTATATTTCCCTATCCAGTGACATTATACTTCAGAAGTCAAGAAAAATGAAGATGTCTTATTGAAAAGAAAACTTAAGTTTGTTTCTAGTAGAGTCGACTTGCAAGAAACATAAAAGTTCTTCAGAGTGAGGGAAAATTAAGATGTACACAATGAAAGAGTATCATAGAAGAAATACATTAAGGTAAAATAAAATATCTTTATTGATTGATCTAATAAATACTGTTTGTCCAAAATAATAATTTAACAATATTAACATGATTATAGCACATAGAAAAGTGAATTGAATGACAGTGATGTTATAGTAGGAGGAAGGAATTATAAATTCCCCTATATGTATACTGTTATATGAAGGTAAACTTAGTTTAGTTATGAGTATATACAAAGGGGGGTATATTTCACACCCAGAAGTCAAAAAAGTGGGGGATAGTAAACAAGGTAAACATGGGCAAGTACAATAAATAGAAAACATATTAAATATTGGTTAAATTATATTAATAATCACTTTAAATGTGAATGGTCTAAATATAACAAGTAAAAAACAGACTATTAGAGTGGGTAAAACACCAATTCTTAATTATATATTCAACAAGAAACCTTTTAAATAAAAAGTTACAGGTAAAATAAAAGTAAAGCGATGAAAAAAGATGTAACATGCTAATAATAATATAAAGATATTGGAGAGGCTACATTAATTATAGAGAAAGCTGACTTTAGAACACCTTTAAGGATAAAGTTTAAGAATAAAGTTTAACACTGAATAATAACAAGGAGACAATTCCCTCCTCACCATAACAATTTGCAACATGAATGCACATAAAAACTGAGCATCAAACTATGAGGCAAATAGTAATAGAACTGTATAGAAAAATTTACTAGTATAGTTGGAGACTTCAGTTATACCATTTTGGGGTATAAAACCAACAAGGCATAATTTAACTGGAGATAAACATCATTCAACTGAATCTAATTGATCTTATAGACTATTTACCTCACAGTGCAAGAACACACTTTCTTTTCAAGCTCACATGGAGCATTAAAAAAGCTATATGATAGTCTGGGTTATTTCATACCAAGAAAAAAAATTTTAAATATAAGTTATATAAATTATGATCCCAGACCATAATGAAATAGAGATTACAGAATTCAACAATACAACACACACCTGAAATTTGTATGTTGTGGGGCCTCCCTGGTGGTGCAGTGGGTTAAGCAACACGCTATGAAGCAAACCACAGCCACTACAGCACGAGTTCAATCCCTGCTGCCGGCCAGGGAGGGGACCCACATGGCACAGCAGACCTCTCCTGCTGTGCCCGCTGCTCCCCTCAGCAGTGTACTTCCCTTGATCTGCCTGTTCTGCTCCCTGCTATCTGTGGTGAATCCTCTCTCCCCCCACACCTCTGGCCTGTACCCCAGTGCTTGTATGCATAAATAAAATCTTAAAAAAAATTTGTATTTGTAATAAAATTTTGCTTCAATAAAAAAGATAAATAAAAATAGAATTCAAAACAGAAATTCCCAAAATATTTAGATATTCAAAGATATTCTGAATAATGAGCCAAAGAGTATCAAAATAACTTAAATTAATTTTGAAGAAAATTAAAATGTAATCTTAAATATAATCTATCAAAGTTTGTGAGATGCAGTGAAGGGAGTACTTAAAGGAAAATGGGGAAAAGAACTAAAATCATTCACTAAGCTTCTATTTTGGTAAACTAGAAAAAGAAAAAGGGAGAAAATTTAAGTTTAAAACAAACAGAAAAAAATGAAAAAGATTGAGATCAGGAATAAATGAAATTGAAAACCAAAAACCAGTGAAACCCAAAGCTAGTCTTTGATGTGTTCAGTACAATTAATTTAAACACTCTAGACAGTTTAATCAAGAAAAAAAAATGTTAAAAGACAAAATTTATTAAACTCAATAGGTAGTCCATCACTAATTATACCAGGGACAGTCAAACATAACAATAAAGGAATATTTTTAAAATAGTGTTTATCCATGACATTAGTTTATTGATAACACTGCAATGGTAATTGATTTGTTTGTCTTTCACAAGAATTGTTGGCAGCTGAGATTTTAATACATAACCAAGTTAAATTGTGTAAAGGTGTATAATTGTACCATTTATTTGACAAAATGCTAGTGAAATCACCAGTGTTATTTTCAATATTCTGCAAATATTCCAATATGTAATTTTTAACATGAAGTAGCAGAATATGACAATATAAAGACCAGAATCTTCTAAACCATTGATTTATTCATAAGTAAAGGGACAAGTATTTGAACAACTTAGTATTTCTGAAGGGAAAATCATTTCACACAAGGTTGAACTTAGATCAGAGCAATACAGTGTAGGTGAGATAAAAGTGAATCGGAAAAATTTCTGAATGTCTCTAAGAAAAGATAAGCACTACAGATTGTCTCCCTTTGCGAAAGAACATTGGGGTGAGAAGGTCGTAGTGATCAAGCCCCATCAGGTGATTGGCTATTAAATTCAATAGCCTCTGCTGTTTTCCTATCGACTTTTCAAATCTCCATTAAGAAAATGTCTCAAGGGAGAGAGACAAATAAACCACAGGGAAAGTGACTGGAAATAAAGCCAATTCCAGGAATAAATGTTGAGTTACCAATGAACCTGAAAAAAAAAAAGCTGAAAATATAAGTAGATTTAGTATTATTCAAAATATTATAAATTCAGATTTAAACAAGACAGTTTTGCTGTTAAGGAATCAAATGATCACTGGAGGTTGGATTTTTTTTAATAATTAACATACAACATGTAGACACTTGAACAGTTATATTCTATGTGAATCACAGATTCAGTCTCTTGTTAATGTATAAAGGCATATATTGAACTTTTAGAAATATGGACACTATCAAAGTGTTATAAATAAGGGTAGAGGCAGGACGACTCCTAGTCATTTCTTCTTTTTTTTTTCAGGATTTATTTATTTATGCATACAAGCACTGGAGTACAGGCCAGAGATGTGGTGTGGAGGTGGAGAGAGGATTCACCAGAGACAGAGCGGGGAGCAAAACAGGCAGATTTACGGAAGTACACTGCTGAGGGGAGCAGCAGGCGAATCAGGAGAGGTCTGCTGTGCCATGTGGGTCACCTCCCTGGCCAGCAGCAGGGATCGAACTCATGCTGCAGTGGCTGCAGTCCACTTCATAGTGCCTTGCCTAACCCACTGCGCCACCAGGGAGGACCCCATTTTTGGTCTTTTCTTATGGTCACTTTCTATAGAAAAAGGAATGAAATAACCGGAAATTTTAGATGAATCTCTTCCTCTCTCTTTCCGCTCTCTCGTCTTCCCTTCCTCCCACCCCTCTTTATGTGTGTGTGTATACAGATACATACATATATAGGCATATACATACATACATATATAGGCATATACATATATACCCATATAATACTAATATATATATATATCCATATAATACTAGGATACCCTCATCGGACATTGCCCCATAGTGAACCTAACACCAACTCGGTCATGTTTTGTCCCCATAGTCCATTGTGCTTCTTTCCCTCTTTGTTCTTACCCCTTTCCCTCTTTCCCCTGGATGCTTCAGTTCTATAGTCAACTTTCAAAGGTTAACTCAGAAAACTTTCTTATCAGGGAGATCAGCAAATGCCTACCTCATTAAATTAATGTTTAAGTCATTATATGGATAAATACTTAGGGATCACTGTAATACCTGCATATTAGTATACATTATTTCCTAATTATATGTTCCTCATTTGGGGATTTTGTTACCTTGCCATGTATACTTTTGCAGAAAGACTGCTAATTTTCCCACCCATGTTTTCAATGTTACATTGATCTCTCAGTTATGGGATAATTATATTGAATTAAAGAAAGGATACTTTAATGAATACTTTCTTATGCCTTCAAATGTGAAAAGAACTAAACTGGTGCTTGTATTAAATTTTGCTGTTAAGCTGACCTGAAAATGCTTATCATAAAAATAGTCTTAATTTTAGAGTGATTTGTGATAATTTATGATATTCTCCTACTTCTAACTGAATCAATATATTATTATGTTTTTATTTTCCCTACCTTTTTTCCTCTAATAAACGTGTTCCTTTCAGTCCTTTAACTGACTGAAGTGGATATTTTTGTTAAAAAGGTATTATTTCAATGTTGAGCCAACCAAACTACATTTTAACATTGAATTGCTTACTGATTTTAATTTAATAGGGAAACATCTACAAAAGAGAAATAATAGATGATTTGTCTAATCTATATTTTTAAATAAAGATTAATGCCATTTAAATATCTGTGCATTAAGGATCTTTACCGTAGAAGTGACACTAAAAAGATGATGTTACTTATAAAATCAACCCCCCCCCATTTTGTTTTTAAATTGAAATTTCCAAGTGTATTAATTTATGGTATTTATGCTTTTCATCTGGTCTCACCTATGTCAGCCATACTGGCTACTGATAATTTGTCTGCCAGATGCCTACCTAAGATAGTAGTTATTTACCAGAAATAATGACCTCGTATATCTCACTAAGTATCTACCCCATCCCAGCTAAAATATGTGACATGACTTTGAGTTTTGGAAATAAGTTTGATATTTAGGGTAATAAGTATGATTACATATACACAAAAGGCATGGGAAAGGAAAGGAAAGAGAAGAGCTAAAAAAAAAAAGGGAAGATTAAATTTTGGGGGTATAAATTGTTAAAGAACTCCTTGATGTACCATTGTAGGAAATGTAGGCATCTTTTATAGATATCAGGGACCTATATAAGATTTCTACTAAATAAATAGACCAAATCACCATTTCTGAAAGATAATTATCACAATTGTTAGAATGGAAATCAGTTCCTCACAAAAGAATATGTGCACAGAAAGATAGTTGATTAAAATCTGTACCTTTAATACATATTTTTTTTCTAAGAAATGGCTAATTTTCAATCTAGAATTTCTATAATATACATAGCATATCTGAGCTTACAAGAGTCTGTAAATCATTATTTACTACCCATAAAACCTAAATTTAGTTAAAATGTATGTCTCCTTTTGATAACATTATTGTGCCTTGAAACAATTTTGTAGCTTCTTTCTACAACTTCTTAAGGTTAACTCCCTTTTTAGTAAAACTCTGTACTTACCTGAACTAATCCTCTTCCTGTCCCAGATAAAGTAGAATAAAAGGTCTATATATTTTCCTACTAAAAGATAGTAGTTGACACTGCTATGACTTAGCAAAGACATATGAGAACTGTTCAACCCTGGCAATGTTTATAAATCAGTAGCTATAGAAACATACAACTAAAAAAAAAGTTTCAAAAGAAAAGAGTGATAATTTATTGGCCCTGTATATTTCAAGTTAAAAGATGAAATTTTAAAATAGAAATAGCCTAATAACCTTGTAAATCATAATTAATACTGTTGTTTTAGGAGATAATGATATATAAATATATGTCCATTTGCCATGGACACAATCATAAAAATCATGATGAAAGTCAGAAAAATATTTTCATTTTAATTTGGTGTGAAAGAAATTATCAACTTTTATGTGCAAATATTTTTGATGGTTTTATATCTTCTATCTATGTGATTACATTATATGAATACTATTTGTAAAAAGTATTGCCTATTGACATTTACTTATTCAGGCCTGACTTTGTCAATAGGATATTTTACATGATCTTAATGGAAACTCTTCAAACAGTACCACCTAGTAAATCAAAATAAGAACAAGCAAAGGCCGCTCATATATTATCCAGGACTTCCACTCACAGCCAGTATGAAATAATATAGGACAGATTTGTCCTCTTGACTAAAATAACAGAATATCCAGACAAAATATATGATTTTTTGGCATTGTTTTCAAGACATTTTGAACATCAGGTAAAGAACCATGAGCGATAAAACATAAGTAAGGTGAGCATTTCAATTACCTGAAATTCCTGCTGTGAATTTTCAGATGGCAAAGGAGGGGGAGGGATGGTATAATGAATGATCTACCAGAGCACGTAGACTTCCTGAATTAAAAGAAATGGAGTTTAGATTTTTGGAGAAAAAGGTAGACAAAATTTGTAAGCAGTATATATCAAAGAGAAGTGAGTCTCATAGAGAAATCCGGAAATCTGCCCAAAGTCACCTTCTAGTTTTGAATGGGATATTGATCGGCACATGGGCTTGAAAAAACTATCAAATATTAGGAAAAAACTATCTGAAAGGATTACAGGTAATAGTATCTGGCACTCACACAGGCTTAGAATAATGCTTGTTCCCAATAGATTGTACTGGAAAACTTCATAAATCATAAAGATAGAGTATCAAAAGAGTTTTGTTTTAGTGTGAAGAATAATAAACTTCATACTAAACACTGTTTTTGCTGTGCTCAGCAAATTTGAAAAGCAAAGCAAAAGGAATCTCTTACCCAGTATATTAAATTATACCATAACAATTAAATAAGGGACACACAGATGCTAGGATTAGCAGACAAGGATTCAATAACTAGATTCTATATACTCAGAAAGATAAGAGACATAGAAAATATAAATATGGACAAATTGAGGTAGAAATGAAAATGTATGTGACTGAAAGTGTATCAGTCAGGATTAAAGTTTCAGTAGAAACCTCCATTAAAAAAAAAAAAAGATTGAAAACTTTAAGGGAACTTCAATCAACTGCCATAATACTTGAGTAACCTAATATTTGTATAATAGGAATCCCCAAAGAAGACGGAACACAAAACAAAATGTTTGTAGATATTATGACTGGAAACTTTCCTAATTTGATATAAATTATAAAGCAACAGATTCAGTAGTTCAAAACATTTCAGGCACAAGAAAAAAGACATTATAGTAAAACGAATCAAGTCCAGTGATTAAGTTTTAAAGCATCTGTGGGCAGGTTACATATAAAAGATTAGACACAAAGAATAGGATGACACAAAACCAAAACACAAACCCTAGAAATCTACTGAAAAACTGAGGGGGAGAGAGGAGAGAAATGGGGGAGGGAGGAGAAAAGTGGGGAATGGGGCTCAATGGTCTATGGCAGAAAATGATGGGAGCCTTGGTGTTGGGTGTGGTTTTGGTAACATACTCCTGAAGAGGTGGGATCCTATATTTTTGAATCAAATACAATGCTGTAAACCAGTACTATGTAATAAAAACAAAAACAACATTTAAAATAAAATAAATGAGACAACATTTAAAATAAAATAAATGAGACAATTGGAAATAATGCAATTGCTCACACTCTGGAGTAACATCTTTAAAGCAAAAGAGAGAAATATTGTCGCCTATGTGCTATAAATAGAAACTTTTTTCTGTGACACAGGAGAATTATTTCAAATACACAAAAGCTAAACTAATTCATAACTAGTAGACCCACATTGTCTTTTATGCACAAATAAATAATACCAAATGGAAAGATGGATCTACACAGAGAAATGAAGAGTCTCAAACAGTATTGGTATTGATATCAGTGTAAAATAATACATACTACCAAGAAAACCATACTTGTTGAGTTACTGATAGCAATACATCAACTTCTTTACTAGTAAATAAAAGCCAACAATCACTCTTTAATTTTCACCTTTTTTTTGGCATTAGTGGGAAGTGTCACGATAAAAGGGCAAATCGTTTCATTTGAAGGTAAGAAGATATATCAGAGATGTAGAAAGATTTCTCTAGCATGAAATATATGTGGTCAAATTAAAAAATTAAATTGTTTACTATATAATATATGGTTTTATATATCCTAACACCTGTCTGATATTTTATTCATAGCCCTGTTATATCTCTTAGCTTTTCTCATTCCTGTCACTGTTTTTTAGAATTATTTTTAAGACTATTTAACTGAAATCCCTTGCATTAATTTAATAATACTGTATAACTGACAAACACATGTGTGAATTAGCAAAACCTCAAGTTAATTATTACTATGTGCTCTTCTCAATATACCTCCCATCTATAATCCAAGTCAAATTACTACCAATTTGCTATATTTACTTGATGCTCTCAGAATATGTAGCAACAATGGCAAAATATTTTTCACACCATGATATTTATATGACTGTTGTGCAATGATTTTAGCAATAAAAAATAATAATAATTGATCACTAGTTGAAGATTGACAGTAAGAAAATTATTTCAAAAGTACTTTTTAGATACTTTTCTTTCATTCTAAATAGATTAAGAATCTTAATTGGGGGTTAAAAGTTAGTTCTTTAGAGTCACTTTAGTTTTACCTGTAGAACTTTAACAACAAGGGAACCACATTTTAATCAGTTTCGTAATTTTTATAAAATCCAAAGTTTAATTGTATAATGCAAGTTGAATTCATGAGAAGTACATTAGGCACACCAAAGTAGTAAATAATCCAAATTAGTTCATTAAGGCTTGTATGTAGATATTCATAGAATTATAAGTGGACAAGCATCATTATCTACAATTTTTAAGTTAACAAATACAATTTCTTCACAAATATTTTAGCATAGGAATTTTTATTTACCGGGTATATTATTTGTAAAAATATAATTCTGGCAGATTTTGGAGTTCTTAAGCCTGTTAACATTAAAGGAAATTTGTTTCCATTGCTAGCAAATAACAGTTTAACAGTTACCATATATTATTTGAATGTTAATGTTCTTTATATTACATTTATTAATTCTAGGTCCAACTTGTTGAAAAACTTTCTTTTAAATATCTGCCATTAAGGGTGTGGTATGATAAATCCTAAAACCTTATTTGTCTTACACACATTTTTTTTGTCCCCAGTTCTTCAGACATAGAAGTTTAGGCTGATAATTGTTCTCCCCACCCACTGGCAATTTGAATATGCTATACCACTAATTTCTTGCATGTATGTGACTAAAGTGAAATATACGACCAATGCAAATCTTTTTGTTAAAGTAATTTGCAATGTCATTGTTATGGCTTAATATTTTAGGGTGATATTTCTTTATAAATTGTGATTTTGGAAATATATTTACCTATGAATTTTATACCTGAAGACTGTTGTATTTTGTCATTTCCAGAAAAGTGTACCATTATGTCCTTAAAAAATAACTTCTCCAAATAATCTCTATTCTTTAATTCACCACATAATTCAATCTTATTTATAACACTTTTATTTCAGTTAGTCACTGTTTCCTGTGAAACATAATTCCCATATGTAAAGTCAGATGAATAGATGATGTAATAACAATGTGGAGAATTAGAATAAGCCAATCATAGATGAAACAAGGAGAGGGAGCAACAATATTTAACACTGGGGAGAAAAAAGATGTGCTATTGGACTTAAATTATAAATATGCATTTGCTCTTAGTCCCAATTTTGGCACAGAGCTCCTAAAAATCATGGTAACTTCCTAAATAATGAGAGCAATAGAAGTATGTTGTTATGTTAATGATTTGATCTTGGAAAAGTCCTTAGATAACCTAAAGATGAGGACTGGTTACCTGAAGAGTCAACTTTGTGATTAGATGTTTAAAACTTTCAGTGCCACCTTTTGATCTCTGAGAGAGGAGAAGGATTGGTGATTGAGTTCAGTCATCAAAAACCAAGGATTTTAATCAATTATGTCATGTAATTAAGCCTCCATAAAAACCCAAAGGAAAGTTTGGGGTTTGGTGAACACAGGGGGATGTGGGAAGAGTGCAAGCTTAAAAAGTACATGGATAATCCTCTTCTCTCTCTCATACCTTTCCCTTTACATCTCTTCCACCTAACTGTTTCTGAGTTACAATCTTTTGTAATAAATCAATGATCTATTAAAACGTTTCTCTGCATTCTGTAAGTTGTTCTAGGAACTCAAATGAAATGGTTGTGAGAACCTCCAGATTATAACTGGTTGGTTAGAAGCACAGTGACCAATTTCAGCCTGAACTATAGCATCTGACATGGGTATGTGTGGGGGATTGGAGTAGGGGAGAATGTATTGTAGAACTGAGTACTTAGGCAGTAGAATCTGATGTTAACTCTAAGGAGATAGTTTCATAATTGAGTTAATTGCAGGATATTTTAATGGTGTAAGAGAATTTTTTGCTATTGTGGGGGAAAACTCCCCAACCTCAACAATGTAATGGTGATGAGAATCTTTAAAGGAGAAACTTTTATAAAAGACAGAAAAAACAATAGTTCAAAAATTAGGGTGGAAATCACAATAAGTTAATGCTATCAAATGCAAGAAGTTCATCTTTTGGATGTGCCAAACAATAGACAAGACCCAAGTTTTTTAATGTAGATTCATGATCTGTATATGTAGTGGAGAAAAGAGGTTACATCCCCAAGGACTGCCTTCCTGGGGAAAGACTTAAAATGTTTTTTAAGAAAGAAGAGTAAGTGTGAGCATAAAGATTTGTGATTGGATATTGGAGGTAATGAAGAGTGCTGGTCATTTGCTCAGGGGCAGTTCACATTGGAGGAAATTTTAGTAGCTATTGAAGCTAGTGTGAATTTTAGGTCAGATGAGGAAGAATTGTATATGCTTTACATGCTGGTGAGCTACTCAAACCAGATAGAAATGTTTGCAATCTGTTTATCTAGACAGGCTGAAATACATGGTTTATTTTGACAACATTACTTTCAACTAAATCAATTGATTATTTTAACAACCTTACAGTGATTAGTAATAGGTGACCTTGACACTTTGTTTCCTGAGATCCTAAAATTGACTCTCTTAACCATTTATTTACCAGTTCTCTGAGTTCTTAGTTTTACAACAACATTTCTGAAGCCAAAAGATCAGTATTTGGCAGAAAGAATATTTTCACTTTAAATACTAATTCAAATGTAATATGAGTGGAAAACTGTATAGAATTTAGAAGCAAGGCTGTATTGTGAATCTTGACAAGAGCAGTTTTAGCAAAATGACATGTTTTCAAACATGAATAGTGCATTAAGAAGGCAGTGACTATAAAATAAATAATCCCTATAGATAATGTGTACAACCACTCAAACATTCCTGTCTACCTAGCAGAAATTAGTATGTTATAAAGCGTTCACTTTGGGTGAGGCCAAATATCTCTACAGACTTTCCTCACAATGATGTGTATCCTCAGTCTTCAAAATGACCTTCTCCTTCTCACTTCTCCTCCATATAGCAAGAAATATATCTGAATCTCAATGTCTGGTATCCTCATGCTTGTCAGCATGCATATGTATATAGCATATTCAGCTGCTTGTGATTCTCTTCTAGTGGTAATAAAAAGATGACTTGATGTGGTTAAATTATAGAGAGTCAACACTTCTATAAGCCTTTACCAGTCAAAAGTCATTTAAATTCTCATGGATTTAGAATAGAGGTTACAATTAGCAACACATTGGGGTAATGGCTTCCATAATGCCATAGTCACAGACATTCAGCCAGAATGTGGGTGGTTTGATTGGAGCCATTCATTGCCTGGCTCCATCTACACCCTGCAGAGCAATTTAGTTCCTTAAATAACCATCCCCTATTGCTAAAAACAAGAATGTGTCATGCAAAGTAAATCAATATATAAATCATTTGCTTATATCAACAAATCCTTAATTTGCTCATCACAAGAAATTTCTAATAAATCTTAATTGCGATCTTATTAAAAAGAATCTGATCTACCTTAATATGAGAATATTCCCCAAGAATATTTCATAAATGATATGTGTACTAGCATCATAGAGCAGAAGTGGTAATTGTATTTTTTATAAAAGCTGCTTTTAATCCATTTTAGCAGGAAAAAACCTTCAATCAGGATTTAATTTATAAGGGTTTCCTGTGGCAATCAGTCAGTGAATAATTTATTTCCCTAGCCTACTCACGGAAGCTTCAAGTCATTATTGTAATTTGTAAAGTATTGGAACTTACCCATGTTTTTTGTGTTCATGCCTGAATTCAGATACTTAGATTTGAGAATGTGGCTGTGGATTTATTTATTACCTGTTCAAATATGAAGGCCTCAGTTAAAATTTGAAATTTTGTACTTTTTCTACCCTTGATTTTTTTATCATAAAAATCACCTGACACTGTGATTCTTATATGTGAAGAAATGAAATATGATTACTCTTGACATATATACAAAGATAATCTTGATAATTTATTAGTGTAAACTGCATCAGAGGTATATTATAAAAAGGTCTTTAGTAAAAGGATTTCAAAAGGAGATAATTGTGTAAAATGTAAACATTATGTTCTTTAATGAAAATCATTGAATTTTTATCTTTGAAATATTGTTTTTGCTTTTTCATCATAATGCAACATATTTGACAAATCCTTCTACTGATTGCCTTCTTCAGAATCCATAAACCCCATGAAAGCAGACCTTGTTCATTCCTATGATCCACCATTACTTAGTGCAAAGCCAACATGATGTATCTAAAAGTGACCTCTTATGTATACACTTTATACATGTATATTTTATACCATATACATATACATTTTATCTCATTTTTTCATTGTTTTGCTTGCAGGACTCAAACATAATGTTGAAAAAAAAAAGGTGAAAGTACAAGTCTTTATTTTATTCTCAACTTTATGGTAGTTGTGATCTCACCAACAAGGGCATAAACTATGTTAACTGTGGAGTTTACATATATAGCATTTATAGGGTGAGAAAGATTCCTTCTACTCTTTGTTTCAAACTCATTTTAAGAATTATATTTCTTTTTTTCAAACTCATTTAAGAATTATATTTAAGAATTATATTTCTCTCAACCTGGATGGAGCTAGAGGTGTGGGGATGGGGTGAGAGGATTCACCAGACACAGAGCGGGGAACAAACAGGCAGATCTACTGAAACACACTGCTGAGGGGAGCAGTGGGCGAGGCAGGCAGGGTCCCCTCCCTGACCAGGGATCGAACATGCGCTGTTGTGCTGCAGATGCTTCTTCACAGTGCAGTGCTCAACCTGCTGGGCCACCAGGGAACCCCCTGAGGACCTTATTTCTAAATTTAAATAGCTGTTAACTAAACAAGGACATATAGGATGAAGGAGGAATGAAAAGGTGAGTAGGTCAAAACAATATAGACAGTAAAAGGAAGGATAGCTACCATGGAATACTGTGTCTTACCTCAAGAGTATGTCTGTATTGAATATCAAGATGAAAACAGGTACACTGCCATAAAGCCAATTTCTAGTATTTCCCTAACTAGGGACATATTTTTTGATATCATCAGTTTTAGAATCAGATGACCACTTGTATTCTTTGCATAACTGGTTAGCCCCATTTATTTTCTTAATGAGTAAAAGCAATAACTAAAGTTGTTACAATAAAAAAATGAAAAATAATACCTATAAATCCTTAATTCATCCACTTGTCAATAGCAATATTAAGTTTTTAAAAAATCATTTAAGCGGTGATATTTAGATGATGAAGATCCTAATCACAATCATCCTGAAGATGTTTGGCAAATAATGATCATTAAAACACTGGATACATAGTGGTATTTAATGCCCATGCTAGACTAATAAAATAACCACTAAAGCTAGAAAGAATAACTACTTAAAAATAAAATCTATTGCCTTGGGGAGAGGGGGAATATCAGCATTATCCAAGCTACCTACCATTCAATATGTCTCAAGGCAAAAATAACTGACATTTTACAACATAAGCATAAAACTTGAGTCTACAGTGAAAACTACTTAAGCTATTTCTGTAAATTTTTCTCTATGGTTATGTAAACTGCCAACCCTATCAATCTAATATTTTTGATTCTATTAATTTCCATGTGTTATTACAAATAGGTGATTTATTCAATATTTCAAGTTGATATAATTCAAATTGGTAGAATAAGGAAACTAAGGTAAGATTTGTGCACATTGTATTTTGTAACCACATTGTAGGGCTCTGTACTTTGCTGGAAGAGATCTGTTTTCAGTCAAATCTATTTACAGTTAAGACCAAACAATTTTGTTGTTTAGTGAATTCATAAGATGAAATACAGACCAGGATTTTTGAGACAATCTTGAAAGGCACTGTGAAATTCAGCAACATCTAACAGAAAATTATGAGTTTACAGTATAAATGTTCTCACATTATAACAAGTATAGCAGTCAGCTAAGGAATGTCCTATGTAAAGTGCTCACACCACATCTTATACCATTCTGTATATGGTGATACAATGTGATGACATTTAACATGATTCTGATTCATTTTATAAAAATTAAGCATACTTGAATGTCTTCTTAGACTTTGACATTTTCCTCATGCATCTTCTGTTAGATCAAATCAAAAACTGGTACCTATACTTTATCCTCAAACAATAGGTATTTTTCATTAAGAATGACTATACTTTTTGTCATGAAGCAAAAATTGATTTATACTTTTTGACAAACAGAAATCATGACTTACATAACTCTAATACATTTCTTTCCTCTGAGGGACTGATATAAGAACATTAGTTATTCATCCACAATAAAATCCACTGAAGTTACTTGTGTCTTGAAATAAAATATTAAATTTTTGAGCTGATTTGACTATATGAAAACTGATGCCATAATTTTTCAGGAAATACAATTAACTGAAAGAAAGTGCTCTATGTAACTATGTCAGCCATGTAGATAAAAGGTGACAAATAAATGAGTTAATTGTTTTTAATAAATATGTTGTTGCTATATAATATGTGAATTGACAACTGGCATAATAGACAAGAACTAGTAAAAATGCTTTCCAGAAAGTATTTTCCAGAGTATCTCTTTTTTTAATGCAGACTTTGTCAATTTAACTACCCATTTCTCATTCTTGAAAGATTCTGACTGATAAATTATCTTCTTATAATCTTGATTACTCAGCATGCTGAAACTGCAAAACACAAAAGAACTCAAAATCCCTTATCAAATTTGCCTCCATATCATTGCCTTCTCTACAAACTAATTTTGTCTAAGGCACATTTACTCCAGTATATATTGTCTAAGGCACATCACTCCAGTATATATTGAACATTCACACTCTATTTTATATAAGGATTGAAACTAACATTTTTAAGTGCTCTTTATTTTATGAAAAAAGTAATGGAATTGGTGGCAAAAATAACTAGCTAATATCAGAAAAAAATACAAAATACTAATTTTTAGTTAAAATAAGTATTTTATAATATGTATAGGTGTTACATTACAAAATCTCTTAATGCCATTCTAATACTGGTATTTTGCTTTTATAGTGTATGAGTATGTACATGTTTTTATCAGGAACTTGGAGAGTAAATTTGTATTGTGATAACACATAATTTACTGTTTGCTTTGTTAAAGAGATAAGTCACTGCCAAGGTCACACTTCAGAGGTAACCAAAGTTAAACTATTCATTCAAAATAGCAATAAAGTGATTCAACAATTATTCTGTACAATACACCTTAAAAAGGATTTATTCTACAAAGATTTAAAATTATATGGTTATTAAATGTTTATATTTGAATTATCCAATCAATTTCAAAATAAAGTAATACCATCTACATTCCATGTCTATACTTCTGCATCATGGAGAGGGCATGGCTGCCTGTCTTGTTGGTCAAAGTTCTGCAAACCAGATCACCCTGCAGTATTTAAGCTCAGCCACCTGAAGCATTAATTTAACAAAACCACGGGCACAACTAAGAAAAGAGTGGCCTTCTGTGAAGATCTGTTACAGTTCACACTCCTACACAGACACTGAAGTGAGTGTGACACCATACCCACAAGCCAAGATGCTCTGTTTCCAAGGGCACCAATTCCAGAAGAGACACAGAAATGACCATTGGCAGTTTTTACTCATGACCTGCAAGAAGCATCAGCTCAGATAGGAGACTTTTTCTTGGGAAAGATCTTGAACATATTGAGCTGCTGCGAATTAACTGCCTTGAGATTAAGTCTCATTGAGATTAAGTTGTGGATAATCTGTATGGTATCATGAAGGTGGAGATTTAGATATTGTTTTGCAACCATCCCAAGTTCAATGTCAGCCCTCACAGACAGAAAGACAATTTTAGAGCCTTCAGTAGATTTTATTTTTATAGGCCTTCAATGCTGATTTAGGTGACAGACCAGCTTTGTCTCTCAGCGTTTCTCTGGCTATCTCCCCTCTCTGTCTCAGAGTGATGTTGCTTTTATAGCCCCTTACCCCTTGGCACAGGTGTCCCAATTACATGTACACAGGCCCCATGCTTTCTGTGTCCAGGTGTCTACAAATACAGGGGTACGTGAAAGACTGCAGGTTCCAGTCATAGATTCTAATGGTGGAGGAGTAGAAAAAGCCTTATTTTTGAACTCATTTACCCTACAGATAAATTTAAGGAAATTGGTGGTAGACTAGGATTCTGTTAGACCTATGTGGAAATAAACTCACGAATCATCGGGAATCAGTTTTCAGATGTCCATCAAAAATAAGACCTTAAAGATGCAGCTAGAAATAAAGAACAAGAAGGATCAATTTGCAGCAGACATGTGTGACTATATGGTCAAAGAAGGGCCTTTGTTTCATTATTGGAAGCCTAGATTATCATAAAAAAAAATTAGCTTGTCAGAGTCCTTCTTGAAATATGAGTGATCAGGATGAGTAGGTGGATAAACCAGCTTTTGGAACTACTTTGAAAGATACTGAGGTAGCTCACACTGAAGCAATTTCTTAGACCAACTTGGAAAAGAAGTACATTTTTTGAGTTAGAGTTAGGACCTCAGAATTATGAGAACTACTTCATAGGTTCTACTTTTCACCTGGATGAGTTTTTTTCAGATTCCAATGATGCATCGGTTGCTTTAGATACTTAATTATGGGAATCACCTGAAATGAAACATTCTAAAGAGAGCATGTCCTCTTGCTTTCCAGGTTCCACTCTCACCTACAAATCACATTGCCTTGGCTTCAGTGGCCACAAAGCATCTCTGAGAGCTCTAAGGCTGAAAGCAGAGCAGAAGACCAGGGTCCCAGCTCTGTGGATACACTAGAACAGGGGATGAGCCTGATGATTGCAGTCTCCAAAAAACAAGGACTTTAGCTGTACCCACAAGAAGAAATTGAAACCAGGTAATTATTGTCCCAAAACCGGCTCCTGCAGCCTCTGTCTCCCATCATTTTTCTTTGGTCCCTGAGCCAGTAAATATTTTGTTCTAGCACCCCAGAAGCCAGGAAAACCACATTCTGCACCCCCTCTCTCCAGAGTCAGAATTTTTGAAGAAAATCTTAGTATCCACCCAGTCTTTCACCAGAGATACCCATCAGTAGTCCTGGTGCACCCTTGAGAGGCAGTAGCCTATTTCCTACAGAATCAGATACTGACGAGTCCCAACTGAAACCTGCCTCCAATATATACCGCATTGAATAGTCATGACTCTCCTAAACTGATGGCATTGCCAGTGTGCATAATCTTGAGCAACTATTTCACACTTTTCCTCAATGTCCAAACCCCCTCCCCCCATACTCTGGGCTCTGAAGGTGGAGACCTCCAGCAGCCAAAGTCAGAGAGGAAGTTTAAAGGTTTGCAAGTAGCAGAGAGACTGAAACTTTGTGTTTTTTCTGCAGTGTGGGCTGGTGGAAAAGGGAAAGGCCTGACAACTAAGGCCTAGTGGAGAAGGCAAAGATCCAGGATTCAGGCCTTTCACTGAGATGGATGAGTGTGGCTGTCATTTGACCGCTGTAACTACTGTTTTAAGAGGCAAAGTTCATAGGCTTTGCAAGTAGCTGAGCTACTGATACTGTTTTCCAGTTTTACTGCTGCTGTGGTCTGGTGGAGAAGGGAAAGACCTGGAGCCGAGAGTCTTGCTAAGATGCATGAATGTAGCTGCTTGTAGGGTTATTCAGCCGCTGCTATTTTGAATGTCGCTTGTTTAGTGCTGTGCTGGGGAATCCCAACAGCTCATGGAGCACCTCCTGTTGTATCTTCTGCTATCTTTGTGAGTTGAAATCTGACCTATTGTTCAGGAGAAGAACTCCGGGTCCTCAGTGTTGGGAAGATGCCACTTTAACCGCTTTTGTACAGGACTGACAAACACTGGACACAGCTTTGGGTGAAGTAAAGGCCATTTTGGGCCTCAGTAACTTTTTGTTTTCCCCTAGTTTGTTAAATAAGTCCCTTTGTTGTTGTTCTCTGAGCCTGAGTAGTCTTGTAATTGCACACACAGGTGAAGAACTCAGACAGTGACTGGTAAACTATTTTGGGCAGCGTCCTTGACCAGTTGAAGTGCCCCTTGCTGCCCTGTATCACTTTCACTAAATAAGCTACTTTTTTTTTTTTTTTGCCTCGACCTGGCTTTGAATTCTTTCCTACCCATAGTCCTCCCTAACCAGTAACAGTACCAAGATCTTGACCAGTACCATAGCCAAGATATTAACCCTGCATGCCCCAACACTTCATCCTCCTCATACCAACAGGAGGGCAGAGGCGATCTTTCATAATTTGTGAAAGTTTCTTTCAGTATTTTCTACTTGTATGATGAATAGCAATGGGGACCCTCTTCTGATTGTTCATATTAAAAATATGAATCAGTAATTTGTATAAGTTGAATGTTTGAATAATCAAGAGTGACCTTGTTATGGATATTGTGCCTGGGTCAAAAATTCTAGATTTGGCTATTTACAGAGTTAGGGTTTTGTGTATAGACAAAACTTCAAATGCTATTCATAAATTTCATGAGGTGTTTGTCTGAGGTAAACAAGATCAGGAAATCTGGCTGCAAGTCAAGTAGTATTTGGTCAGGGCACTTAGAGATACAAAATAATAGTTGTCCACAACACAGAGTCAGAATCAAAGTCTTGCATTAACTTGGTTACATATTTGGGTATCTGTTAGTCTCTTCCATGTGGCAAATATTTTGTTTATTGTCTTGGTTGTTGAATTCAAATTTGGAATTACCTGTGATCTGATCAATAAATTGATTTTTTTTTCTTTTTCTGGGAGGGATTGTCACTAGTAAAGTCACTGGTTGATTTATTTATGGTTAGTTTCCCATGTAGTTGCAAATGGGAACACTATCCAATTGTAATTCCCCAAAATATCATTTGAGCTATCATGAGAACAAAATTGTCCAGAAATGTTTATCATGGGGGTCTAGTAATGTATGCTGTATCCAATAGTAGGTAAAACTTAGGGCAGTAAATACTATTTGGAATGATCTGTAAATTATGATAGAATGTATATGTTTTAATCTAAAAATATAATAGGGGAGGAAAAAATATGAAAGGTGATAATTATAGGTATGCTACAAACCAAAGTCTTTATAAAATGAGAATAAAAATGATTACAAGTTAAAATATAAGACACAAAACAGGACATATATAGGTCTACGTTTGAAAGCCTAAGTGGAAGTAGTTCATTATCTGACTTCATCTGCTTCTTCTGAAGGTCTTCAGCAGTTATGTACTTAGGAAAATGAGCTACTTCTTTATTATTTTTGAAAATCCTCATTTTGAAGTCCTTTATTGAGTAGCATTTCAATGGCATGCAATTCTCATTTACTTCTTTATTAATGAAATGTAAACCCAAGGATTGAGTACATGAAATTATCTATAATTGTCATAAATAGGACCTGATGCAGTTATTTCCAGAAAGATTCAGCAACTGTTTTTCTCTGCCGTATCTATCAATAAATAAAATCTGCTTGATCATGAAGTGGGACAACAGTCTGAGGACAGGGAATAGTACATGTGTTCTTTACAATGTTTTGCCATATTTGCAGGTAACAGAGTATAGTCTAGTATAAAAGATAATGCTCTAAAAGATAAAACCCTCTAAATGCATTTTTTTTTTAATTTACCAGTTCCAAAAAGGATAACTGATATGTCTTTTAGTTTGCTGTATGACCACTAGGACTAATTCCCTTTTAGCCTTTATGTACAGGAGTGCCTTTAGCCAAAGTAATTTAAGGGTTTCTATAAGTTTTGATTGGTTTGTATTTAAGGATGACATTGTTTCTTTCAACCGTTCTAGAAGATTGCAGTAATAAGGACAGTGTAATTTCTGAGTAAAAGAGTAAACTATTAACCATTTTAGAATGATTTCTATAACGTATGTGCCTTGGTCACATAAATATTAGACTGCCCAAGTTGGAATACAATCAAGTGGCATTATAATGACTATTTTGGCTGCAACTTTTTAGCAGAGAGAGATTCTTCAACCTTTCTGAAAATAGACATACAGCAACTAAAATATATTCAAATTGCAAAGAGAAGGGAAACTGTATAAATCCATTTCAAGTTGCTCAAATAGTCCCTGACAATTTGCTTCCTAGCTGTGTCCCACTTTTACAGTTTCTCCAGGATTATGTTGTTGGCAGGTGATACATGACACAACAATAATCTCAGCTGTCTTTTTAAAGTCTCCCATCAATGTTGACTTGAGATAGGAACCAATTTCTCTATATTATAATGAGTACTTTCATGGAGAAATATATCTAATATCTACTAGAATTAATCTGGTGCCACCAAGAGGCTGTCTTGGAACACTAAAGATTATTCAGTGAGAAGGACAATGTAAGAATGAGAAACATCAATTGAAGGGGGAGAGACTATTTTAGGGAGAGCCCAGTAGTTTTTTAAATTTTTCCACTGAGAATTCCAACTTATTTACATATGTTGGTTTGAGAAAGATCTTCTCATGGCATTGGGAGAGGAAAGGAAAATGTAACCACTGTGAAACTTGAGCAGAGCCTAAATAATGACAAAGACCTACTCTCCATTGGAAAGAACTTAAGCAGAGTGCAATTCTGAAACCACACCCCAACCGGGGGAAAAGAATGTCTCCCTACTTCAGTTTCTATATAGAGAGATGTGTATACCTATATAGACACATATAGAGAAGGGTCTATATATATGTACAGACATTTATAGACATATAAATAATATATAGATATATATGTGAATCAAAAATAAAAGGCTAGAGGGATATACGATGTCATGATGATGATGATGATAAACACAAAGATAACTTCCTACTCACAATGCATTTAATATTAAAGGTTTAATGTTAAAAAGTAATTCCTCTAATAACGCTATAAATAGCATATCAAATTTATGATTCCTACATAGAAATTTATATAGCTTTTACAACTATTGAACATTTATTTTGCAGTTTTATTCATCTTATTAAAGTTTTGGAAGCTTTGAGTTAAAACAGGCAATGTCACATTTATTATTTATGCCATACTTTGTATAAACTTACTACCTTAATAATTATACCAGCTTCCATTTAAAGACTAAAAGATACTGAATATTCCTTAAGAAGATGTTTTAAAGAATATTCAATTACTTTTAAATTAAATCACAAGTTCTCACAAGCTCATTCTTCTAGGGATATTTTGTTTAACAATGAATGTAATAATAGACGAATATTGAGTAGGCAAAAAAAAGTATGTTTTTAATAAAGGTAACTAAGAATACTCTATGTAAAATTCATTGAATGTTAGTGTTCACATTTTATGTTGATATATTTAAATCAATTTTATGCTAATGACAGATTATATGCTTGGGGCTAGATATAATGTTGTTTTATTCAAATGGTGAATTAAAATGCACATAGAAGAAATAACTCCTTTGCAATTTTAAAGATTGGTTCCACAAAGGAGATTTTTGAAGAAAGATTGAGAGCAGCACAATAATTTTATTGAAATTGTTCAATAATATTTCTTTATGTTTTAATCCTTAATCGTTTTTATATAGCTTTGTGACAATTATATTATTAGGATATATTGATTATTTAGACATACCACATGTGTATGAAGTGCTGAATAAAGATTTTTCCCATTATAAAGTAACAGCAATTTATGTACAGTAAAATGCACATATTAAATTGTCATTTCTGTGACTCTTTGCCAGTGGACACAGTCTTATATTTATCACTAAAATTAATATATAGGAAGTATATAATTCCAAAAGTTTCTCATGTTTTTGGTAGTCAACCCCTCTATTTACTCCAGATTCTGGCAATCATTGATCTGTTATCTGTTCCTAACATTTATCCTTGAAAGAATGTCAAATAAATTAAGTCATACAATGACTTACTTTTTAAAAAGATTTATTTATGCATACAAGAACCGGGGTACAAGGAGTACAAGCCAGAGTTGTGTGGGGGGCGGTGAGAGGATTCACCAGAGACAGAGTGGGGAGCAAATCAGGTAGATTAACTGAAATACACTGTTTAGGGGAGGGAGGGGGAGACAGAAGAGGTGTGCTATGCCATGTGGGTCACTTCCCTGGCCAGGAATCAAAATTGTGCTGCAGTGGCTGTGGTTGCTTCATAGTGCAGTGCTTAACCCCTTGCGCCACCAGGGAAGCCCCAATGATTTAATTTTTTGATTCTGGATTCTTCCACTTAGATGTATTTGAAATTCATCTCTATTGTCACATGCAGCCATACTTCATTCCTTTTTTGTGGAAGAATAGCCTTTTGTTGTTGACATTTGGTTTGGTTATATTGCAGCTACTTATTCATTTTGCAGTTGAGGGATATGTGATAGACTCCAGGTTTTAGTAATTATCAATAAACATTCTATATACATTTGTGTACAGGAAGTGGTATTATATCATATGATAAGTATATATATAATTATATCAGTAACTGCTGAACTGCCAAAGGTAGTGTACAGTATTTTATTCCTCCAATAATATGAGCGTTCTAATTGCCTCACATCTTTTAGCAGTACTTACTATTGCTGCATTTCATTAATTAATTATAATGTTGAGCATCTTTTAGTATGATTGTCATGCATATTTCTTCTCTGATAAAGTACCTGATAAAATTTTAATTCAGTTAGTTGTTTACTTATTGAATTTTGAGTATTCTTTATATAAGACAGCTCATTTATATATTTTCTCCCAGTCCATGCTTGACTTTGCATTTTCTTAAAAGTTTTAAATTCAGTAAAGTCCAGTGTATCTATTTTATTTGTATTTTATTGATCATACTTAAGTAAAATGATGTCAAATATCCCCCTAGAAATGTTTTATATTTGTAGTTTATACAACTAGATCTACAATATAATTTGAATTAATTTTAAATATATTTATCTATAAATGTTGTGTGTGGTTTCTAGTCAGAAATCTATCAAAGGTAAATTTATGGCATAGAATGAATAAAACCAAAAATTTCACAACTAATGCAAAAATTTGCATTATCAGCAAATTTCACTGATTTTTAGGTTTAGTAAAATGTGAACTTGTATGTTATCTGTGTGTATTTAAATTAAAACAGTAAATGCAATTATGGGTAAAAATATATATGCATAATGGATTTGCTATATACTGTATATATGTATACACATAGTTAAATTCAGGAAGAGTTTAGTAACTAAAAATACAGTTTGTCTTAATTTATATCAAAGTTTAAACAACATGATATTTAAAATGTAATTAGTTGGACACATATTCTAATATTTAAGTTACATATTAAGATATATAATATATATAAAAATATAGATAACATATCCCAAATTTATATTCAGTGTATTTGTAATTATGAAGGCTTTCACCAAGATAAAACTATGCATAGTACACTTATTTGATGACCGAAATGTTCTAAAGTTGGACATGATATTAAATGCATTCATTATACTTTAAAATAATATTCACTTATTTTATTATTCAAATATAATGAAATATAAAATCACATTAGAGATAACTTGACTCAGTGGAGCCAAAAAATCATTTTTAGTAAGATTTTTGAATTGTTTTAGTTGCACATGGAACTGTTTTCTTTCATGAAAAAAATAATTGCCAAATAAACATTGTTTCAGTAATAGTATACAGGGAAAGTGCAAATAGAACAATAATAGATGTGAATTGGAAGGTGTTTTATACTTGCCTTTGACATTTTTTGCATGAGAATTATTTCCTGATTTACTTTGAGTGAAATATCTATGCATTTGCATATGAACAGTAAAAAAACTTTACACAATTATATTTATTCTTATCCATGAACTAAATGATAAAATGCCTCTTTTCTCTCAAAAGATCTTAAGCTATTGTCTAACACACTTACATATCCATTATCATGTAAAGAGAGATCCATATAACACCTCACCTATCAGAATGTCTCCAGGGTGCACCAACAGCTTTATAAATGTCAGCTCCAGAGTATCACATGTGAAAGTGCAGCCGCGCAATAAAGCATTGAACTGGCCTTTTGGCAATCACTGGAGTATTACATTTTAAAGGTCAGATGTATATGATTATTTTATCTGAGCCACCCTGTTGGTAAGGAGAAGGACTGAATCACTCACAACTTGTTCAAATTTCCTAAATGGTTCAAAAGTTAAAGGAAAAAAATCTAACATATGAAGAAATCCAGATAGCAAAAATCTAAAATAAATTATTTATGTTAAGATTTCAGTTTACATATAGGTACCTGAGCTAAAAAACAAACACATATAAGCAATTTGTTTAATTAAAGTATAAATGTGATGTAACTTTTTAAATTTTACATTTATCCTAAAAAAAAAAAAACTGGTTATGAATGTCATGGCATAATTGGTCTTTATACTACTCTTTATATGTATATATAGTTTTTACATACATTTTGAATTATGCTTTCAATTCTTTCTTTGCAAAAATGTCTGTCTGGTATATTTCAATTTCATCAGCACTGAAAGTACATTTTTAGATTCACTTACCTATGAAAATATAATTTCTTTAAGGTCATAATGAGTAAGTGCCACATTAATCCAGTAAACACCTATTTACATGTACAATGTTCTGACTTAATATAGTAGTCAAATAGTTTTATATCATTTTGAAAGGATTCCTGAACAGTAATATTATTACTTGTGAATAATTTTACTTGTGAATACATGATCTAGGATGATCTAAAGTAGAACTACATAACTGTAACCTGGCACCAAAATGCAGGAACCAGTAGAGGCATATTTTCACATATTTATATGTGCTATTCCCTATAGCATATGATATAGTTAGATAATTTTATGTACGCTCACAAAAACAGTCTAAATTAAAATAAAAAATATCTCTTGAACGATCTTAATAAAAATGAGGTGCTAGTGAATGCATGGGTTCCACTTAAATATATTCCTTTCAAACAATGAGATCTTAATTTGTAAAATTCACAATACATTGTCTTTCTACACAGTATCAATACATGCTTTCAATATACATGAAAAGTTAAAGGTTAACTTCAAAAATATAGTTTTTAACCTGTGTGAACATGTACTCCTAAAATATATAACTGTTGTAAACTGGAGGTACCTCAATTACGCAAAAGAATATTTAGAAAGTAAAACTAAAATGATATGGTTTATATTGAGAAAATAAACAAAAATAATAAGAACAAAAATGTTAAAGGTAATGGTTGAAACTACCAATGTTCATTAAAAGTGAACATTTCTTATTTTGTTTTCAAAATAACACATAAAAAGGCAAGGTTGGTTTAACATTCAGAAATCAGTCACTGTAAAATGCCATACATATAGAAGAAACTTTTAAAAATGCTCAACTCCATGGCCTCCCTGGTGGTGCAGCAGGTTGAGCGTCGCACTGTAAAGCAAGCACAGCACAGCAATGTGAATTCGATCCCGGCCAGGGAGGGGACCCACATGGCACAGCAGACCTCTCCTGTCTCACCTGCTGCTCCCCTCAGCAGTGTATTTCAGTAGATCTGCCTGTTCTGCTCCCCACTCTGTATCTGGTGAATCCTCTCACTTCCCGTGATTTTGGCCTGTACCCCAGCTCTTGTATGCATAAATAAATTAATCTTATTTTAAAAAAATGCTCGACTCCATAGATGCAGACAATCAAACACCCTTTTATGATGAAACAATCTGACAAAGGTATATATGAAAAATCCTCATTTAATGTAATGACACATAATAGTACTTCTCTATTAAGGTCAGGAGTAAGACAAAGATTTCTACTCTTATGCTAAGAATATTCTAGATATTCTAGACAGAGAAACCAACAAGAAAGTGAAACAAAAGGGAACAAGACTAAAATGGAGAACCAAAATTATTTTTAATCACAAATGACATAAAGAAAATTCTAAAGAACCCACACACATAAGAAAGTATGAAAACTATTAAGGAGTTCAGAAAATGATTAAAGTTTACTTAAGAATTTAACAACCCTAAAGATTTGGAAGTTTACTTAGTCATAGATTATTCACAGTGATAAAATTTGGTGAAGTAAAAGCAGACCATTGAGCTAATTTCACATTATCATAATTGTTTAATAATTTTCTGTTTTAGTTTGATGGTCTTCCTGAGCAACATAGCTTGAAACATACTTTGTATAACATACAACTTTAATTTCAGAATATCTCCTATGCAAGTTGATGACTTTTATCACTCTCTACAGTTATAGAATTTTTTTGAGATGATTTCAATAATATTAAAATGTTTCAGTTTTCATAAGGGTTTCTATTTTTAAACTTCATTTTTTGAAGATTTCTAAGCAAAGCAATTTCTAATCAAATTGTAGACTATATTTGTACTGCTTAAATTCTATCATCTAAAATGGGATATTAACCCCAAGAATCTCTAGAATAATAAATTATACAGCAATTTTTAAAGCTGTAAGGTATTAATATAGGTCTCAATTACTTTAGAATAATTGTCCTACTTGGCATAGTCCATTTTATTTCTTTATCAAATAAAAAGACATACATATATGCACTCTAACACATGTATATTTACCTATACATATGATATGTACTATGTAAATTTTATATATGTATGTATGTATAATTTAGAAAATAAGATAGCTTGAACAGTTCTATACTGAAATAAAATAATAAGATATGGGATTTTACTTAAGCACAATTTTTTATATTATGGTGACATTGATTTGCAACATTGCATATGATTTAGAGGTATATTTTTAATCTGAATTCAATTTGTTTATTTTAGCAGAAAAGCCTATTTTCATGACATTCAAAGTGGGAATTAATGAAAAAAAAATCATGATGTGCAGCTTCAAGGTAAGAGTTAAAATTGTGACTCCTTGAATTTTTACTCTGACTGTCTAAACTGTCATTCATAAATAAAATGGTGAGGCATGCTACTTGAATATTTCACTCAGTGGTTAATGTACTCCTAATTATTTTAAAGACGTGATAATCTATTAGCAGTTTCAGCATTAATTTGAACTTAGTATTTAAGAAGTATGAGGTAATTCATACAAATCAATAAGTCCTTTACTTTGTCTACTAAATCATTTTTAAATCTCATGAATTAGTCTCTAGCTAATCAATAGTTCCAGTCTCTTGTAATGTATTTAATAAAAACTGAATACATTAAAATATCTAGTCTTTCACACTAAAACATCACAGTATTTATGCATTAGTAAAAATCTACTTGACTATTATTTCTAAGTGATATTATTAGTAAAATATAAAATTCCACTACAAATTACATTCAATAAATGAAATAATTTTTATGCAGAATGTCTAGTACTCAATAATAAATTATAAAGTAAATTAAACATTTCAGGCAGGAATAAGACACACAAATGGAAGTAAAATAATTGGTGATAGAGAAAATGAAGATTTCAGCCTTGGACTTTAATTATAATGCATATGTAAAATAGCATATATAAGTTATTTCATCTGAAAATTGAGATTTAACATATACAGATAATTATAGAACTGAAATAATATAGTACAGAAAAGTGTTTAATAACCTCATGGTAATCAAATTAGGCTTAGAAGAAGAAGAAGTTAATATACTGGAATATATAGGTCATTGCCAGATTAGGGAAAAATGATGAAAATTTAAAAAGTCATATGAATAAAAATTTTATATTTTCATATAGAGGGGATGGAAGTCCCAGTAGAATAATTGGTTTAAGATCCAGTCTAAGGCTAAAGGCAGGAGAAAACTCATGTCCTGGCTCAGAGACAGTTAGGTAGTCAAAGAAAAATTCTCCCTTTCTCAGCATTCTTTCTGTATTCAGGTTTTCACTAGATGGAAGGAGGCCCAACACACTGGCAAGAGCTATCGTCTAGCTCTGTCTACTAATTGAAATGTTAATCTCATTCAGAAACACTCTCACAGACACAATAATGTTTAAATAAATAGCCATGCACCTCATTGCTCAATCAAGTTGACACGTAAAATTAGCTGTCACAACACTGCTTTCTAAAGATATTACTGGGTATTTAAATCATGTGTCACAAGGAAGTATTTTTATGATGACAAATATTCTGTGAATCAACTTTATCTTCCAGTTTTCTTAGTACCTTAGTCACATGCACGCTTTTTATTGTTTCCTACCAAAGCATGTGGTTGGTCCTGTGATACTTAAAAACTTACAGTTCCTTGATTCACTTATCAGATATCTTCCATAGCTGTTTTAGTGACCAGGCTTCAGTTAGGAGGTAGGAGGTGGGAATGTAGGTCAGATCTTTAGTGCCTTACAAGGATGAAGCTTCTGCATCATCTTTAAACATGGAGGGCTACTTTATAAAAATGGAGAGCTATCAGTATAAACTCAAAGTTCAGAGAATTCTGGGCTTTTAAATTGTTAAGTTCATTGACTCGTATTTCTGTATCTCATGTTTTAAAATCCCATTCTTACCAATCCTGTTCAGGCCTATCTCCAGAAAATTCCCCAAAGTGAGAATATAAACTTTCCTGTTTTAATGATATCCTAACAATTAAGTTTTATACCATATCTTTAGCTTTTTCTGTCCTTTCACTATAAGCAAGAGGAGTTTTTTAGAAGCATCTAAGAAGAGTTTCTAACTTCTTACCTTGGTATATGATCCCCTTCCATCCTTTCATTGTTTTTTTTCAACCTATTATTTTAACAGTTATCAGCTACCTAATTTAGAAGTTCTTTATATTTTACTTTCAAGCTACCTCAAAGACACAGCTTTACCAGTGGATTTCATTCATCAATATCTCATCTTAATTCATCTCTAGAGAAAGTATTAATAATTGCATTACTACAATTTTCTTGTACTATACTGTCAGTACTCTACCAGCACTGCTTCCTAGAATCATTCATGGTACTAAGTGGTTATAGTTTGAGATTCCTGGGAAAGAGTATCTGAGATTAAATTTTCAAGCAGGTGGTATATTGAAAAGTACTCTTAAAGACAACTGTAGGGCACAGAGAAATAGGCTTAGTCAGAGCTAGAAAATGAACTAGCAGGCAAGGGCAACATGAGACTTATATAATCTTAGGGAGCTCTGGAGCTAGAATATTCCTGCAGAGATGTCCTTGATCTGAGATAATGGAGTTAGGTATTTGTATACTCCATATTATCCAGTCATTGACTATACCCTTCTCCAGGAGAAAGGACAGTTTCTCAAAAAGCACATTAAAATCAAACATGAAAAGGTGTTCAACCTTATTAGTCAAAGGGCAAATGCAATTAAATGTACAATGAAATATCAGTACATGTAACAAAAATGCCTAAATTAAAAAGGCTGACACACCAATATTATCAAGGATAGGGACAATTAATAAGAAATCTACATTACAACTATGAGAATAAATTTATGCAACTACTTTGAAATATTAATAGGCAATATCTATTACAGTTGAATGAACACATACTGGATTACTTAGTAGCACTAATCTAAGATAATGTGCCTAGGAGACCTGGTTTCATTTATTTACCAAAATAGCATGAGCCCAGTTGCACTACTTTAAATAGCACCAAATTTCAAATTATACTAAAACTAATCATCATTTGAATAGATAAATAAATGTTGGTACATTCCTGTGAATAAATATCTGGCTTAGATAAATAAGAGTCAATAATCTGCAGCCATGTAGCATAACATAGATGATTCTCACAACAGTAACACTGAGCAAAATAAGTCAGATGTAAATGTGTTCACTATATGTAATTCCATGTGTATGAAATACAAATAAATCTATGTTGGTAGACTATAGAAATTAACAGCACTGTTTAAAGATGTGAAAAGATATAGAACCACAGTTATAGTACAAATTAATGTTAAAATGATGCTATGACACTTTTTTCACCTAGCAACTTGGTAATTAAGTGGGGAACCTATTGCTTAAAAAAATGAAAATTAATAACCACCTTAAAGAAAGAGATATTCCCATACAGTATGAAAATGTTTTCTTTAGGTCAACCTGAATAAATATCATCAATTGGGCTCATTAAATACAGATTTCTCTCAGTCCCACTTGTAAAAATTTGGATACAGACATGCGGAATGAAGAGTAATCATTTTTTCATTTCTAATTTCAAGTGAAGTCCTACATAATGTTAATGTTGATTTTTGCCAAATACTGCCTCATATTCAATTTAACTTGGATGAATTAATAGATGTGCCCTTGTAAATCTTGTTTCTATCATAGAAAAATGACCAACGTTGAAGAAATAATAGTTGTAAAACTGTTTATTATTTTGTTGGCAATTAATTCATAATTCCAAAGCCTTAATATATTATGAAACACTGTATATGAAAATTTGCCTTATAATATAAACCCAACTGTTTAAGCCCTAATCTCTACCCCATCTCTCTCCCTACATACATCTGTAAAGAGACTAATTAACTAATTTCTTCTACCTTCTTTCATACACCTTTTTTTTAAGTGAAAGCAAATATCAATTTTTTAACCTGTTGTTAAGTTGATTCAAGGATACTATAGTCATTATTTATTTTAAATATTGTGAGTGTGCTTATATTCCTATTCAAACACCAAACATTTTAAATAAGTGATGATTTTCACTTTGATAATTCACACTACAATATCTATCACAAATTTGTCAATATCAGCATATTTTTTTACTTAGTTGCCAATTGTTAATTGCTAATATTTGGTATCATCTACTACAAGTAAATCCTTTAAATTTATCATGTATAGTTGCTTTCTACAAGAATTTAGTTCATTCAAATCAGTAAGAGGCATTCATAAAAGATTTACAAAATTAAAAATGCTATGTTTGCACTTAAGACAATGGCCATGGGCATTAATGGTACCCAAAATCTTAAGAATCTTCTAAAGCTACATTGAAATTACAAACAATTGAAACAAAAAAAGGCTCCACGAAAACATTGTTCTCCATTCCCTGAAAATTTCCTGACTAGCTTCTTGAGTCTTTTAACTGGTATTAAATTGTCATTTTTCTTATATTAGCCCACACAGTTTAAGAGAAAAGTGACTCACTTACTCTAAGTGACTTCTGTTTCTGGATTGAACACTAAATGATAACTATCTATACCCAGATACAGTCTTTGTTCCACAAAATTAGAAGGAAAATTAAATATCCACTCTAATAATCTCCGTTTTCTACCTGAATCATATCATTCCCTTTATATAGTGTGGTGTGTGCTTAAGGGGTTTAATGTAGAATGAAAATTTACATTGTCAAAAGTCATGCAAGAATAAGTCACAAAAATGAATATTTTTTCTTATACTCTTACTACCCTTGCAGAATAAAGGTGAGAACATTTTGCTCTAGCTATTGTCAAGTTCTGGACTTGTCACATTATTCAAATCAGACAATAAGACTTGCTAATGGATTTTATGGAAGAATAAAACTTTTAAGATATATTATTTTTTTTCAACCAGACAGTCTCTCTATTCTAATGAATTACACAATAGCCTCACTGCATGAAATATCAGTAAGTTTATCTAGGATATTGATATAAACATAGTAGTGCCAAGAAATGACAAATTATTATCCTGGAATAAAAAACTATTAATGACATCTTTTATACAGTTACACTATGCCTGATTCTTTACAAATGTATGAAATAAACTTGGATTAATTAAAAAATTAGATAATTTCTAAAATTATTAAATACTAAAACATTTCTAAAAATATTGTTAAATATTGTTATTTGTATTTCACCACATTTTTATTTTACATTTAGGAATCCTATTGAAGTCAAAAGGCACACAATCTATGATGCTTAAATAATACTGCAAAATAGACAATATTTCTACTAACACAAAGCAAATAATCATAATTAGCAATTTAAATTAATAGTTTTGATTCACTTATTTAGCAAAAATCCTACACTGTCATTGAAACCCATATTCCCTGAGTATTTCTTAATATCATAGTGACCATTTCATTGTCATTCAAGGATCATATTTCATTTATTTTACAATATTACACTAGTGAAAGAAAGTCACTCTTCACTGTACATACACAGATTCTTTCTCCCAGACTGGCTATGCGCTGTCATTTTTGTCATAGATTTTTACATCTGTTTTGATCTCCCAACTTATAAGTGTATCATATTCACAAATAACTTTATCTTTTTTCTTTCCTTTATTTAAGCAAATTCATTTTTCATATTTGCAGAAGCATCAGATTAAAATGTTGCATAGTATTGTTTCCAACTTGAAACTGAATAGTACATCTCTGTGTTAAACACTCTTACTATGAAGATCTTCCAGCTGGTTATATTCAGCTCTCTTCTGGATCAGTCTGTTCTTTTCTTGGCTCTTATTTCTTTTGGTCTTTCTCTTTATCTCTACTTCCACAAAAGCTACACAAGATATTTCTCTTTTATGTTCTCATTCATTGTCTTAAAACTCATTAATTTCATGTCTGAGAGACTCTCAGTTTCTCCCTAAAGCCCCAAACTAGTTTTGGCTTACCTAAACATTGCAAAACCATTAAGATGCCCCCCTAAACAAAGGAGAATCTACTTGGGACATTTTTCATCAAACATTAAAAGGTTTTAATTTCAAGAGTTTTATTTACTCTACCCCCAATTGAACTATAAAATCTTAATTTATATTTAACTCTTAAATCCTAAATCAATCACATTTCTAACAGATACTATCTGGAGATAAAAGTTATATCCACATACCACATATACAATATACAAACAGATGTAGACAGTAGATCCCTTAATTTTCATTTAGAATTTTAGTCATGAATCAATTTGCTTAGCTTTGTAACTTTTTTATTATATTTTCCAAGTGAACTAGCTTGGGATTTCAAAAATTCCCTCTTCGGGCCAATAAAGACTAAGATCATCTTGGGTTATTTTACCCATTTGAAAATGAAGTTCCAAGAGGATCCACAAGCATTATAGTCTGCAGAAGTGATGAGTAGGCAATTATTATTCCCCACCCTCTTTGAGCGTAATCTGCTCATTTTCTTAAACTTGAATTCCCTTCCCCCATTTTATGGAGACAGCATTTCAAAGTAATCGCAAAACCTGTAGTCAAGTCTCCAGATGGAAACCTTTAACCCAAACCTCTTACTGCTCTAGTAGTTAATGAGAGACCTGCAACCCAAATCTGTTGCAAAAACTGTGGACATAGAAATCTTTTACTGAAGAAAAAGAGAAAGGAAAACTGTTGACAAGGCAAAAAGAAATGAAAGAGAAAGAGGAAGGAAAAATATGAGCACCCCGAACATATGAACGAATATCAAAGAGTGATAGAATGAGAGGTTCAGATCCCGACATTCGCCACTGCAGTCTGTGGCAGCTGGGAAGACAACCCAGCACAATGGGTTTCATAGAATTACCATCTCTTAGATCCACAGCAGTGTCTGAATGATGTCGTGGATTGCTCTGGATTCTGCCCGATCAGCCAAATACTATCAAACAAGATGTCAAAACCTAGTTGAGTTAGTGACTGTGTTATATCCCTGTGTCACAGCAGGAGTGTTACAGCTCAAATATAGGGGCTTCAGAACTGCAAATTGTGGGAAACACGCTCAAGGAGCACTTTGGCTGTTAATGGTAAAGGAGGTTGTTGGAGAATATTTATATAGGCAAAAGGATGGGACTAGGTCTGCTTTATGCAAATGAGGTTTGAGTCAGGGCAGTTCTGAATGGTGGGAAGTTTGTCAAGTGGTTATTGGTTGAATTTCAAACCTCCTGCTGCTTGCAATTTCTTGCCACTGTACTTTTTTTCTGTTGTGTTCCTGTCTGCATGCTTCAGCACAATCAGGGGTACCTTCATATGGCCGGGACCTGATCCTCACTACCCTCCAGCCCTGGGTATTTGCTTCCTAGACTCAGGATGGCTCAATGTCCATTTTTTATTTTTTACTTTATTTACCAATACTTAAACCGTGATGATTTAGAAAGCTAAAGCATTCCAAGACCCATGGAAGGAATGTAGGGGTATTGCAGTACTTTAAAATACAATGACTATTTACATATGCATATACATATCATTTCGGAAATAAAGGGCGGACAATTACAATTGTACAGAACCTGGACATTCACCCAATGAATATTCACCAGACTTCATCTGGGGATGGCAAGAAAACATTAGGACAAATGCAACCCCCCAAATAAAAAGCTTTTGTTCCTCTATCTTACATCCAAGACTATGAGAACAGCCAGACACTTAAAATCTTACTGTGTTTTCTAAAATGTTTTTCATTCCTATATCTTCAGCATTGCTGTGATGATTCAAATGTATATTAAGTTCTTACTTATATTTTTAAGATTTATTTATGTGTAGATAAACTGGGGTTAGGTCAGTGGTGAGGGATGTGAGAGCATTTACCAGAGAATGGGGAACAGAAATGACAGGTCTATTGAAATACACTGCTGACGGGTACAGTGGGCTAGACAGGAGAGGTCTACTGCACCATACATGGGTTAGCTCCCTGCCTGGGGATTGAACTCAGATCTTATATGATAGCTCTGAGACTGAACCCCCTAGCCATCAGGGAGGCCCCAACTTTTTAAAAGAATGATGTTTGTTTTTAATCATTACATTATCATTTAGGAAGATATTAGAAAAATTCCCTCATTTTATAGTCATGAAGATCATATTTGTCTCGACATTTTTTTCTCAAGCAACTTAGAGCAAACTGAAAATAGTTTCAGGGAATAAATATTTTTAAACTTTTTTTTTTAAAGTTATGTTTCAGGATCTAGTATTATATAGCCTTTTTCAAGCACTCAGTAGTTTTTAATATTTCATTTTCAATTCCAATTTACCTCTTTAGTATAAAGGTATTTACAAGTTTAAATATGAATTTATGTTTGCTAGCATCATTATTATTGGACTTTCTTGACATTTTACTATTACTCTCATATATTTGTTTCTATAGTTCTAGTTTTCATCATTTCATCTATTTGGTCTTGTTCTTATACTTGTTCCTGTAAGTCCATAAAATGCATTCTGCTTTTTTTTTTTTTAGTTACTTTTGCTTTATTGCTCCCTACTTGAGAACAACTTCTTTTCTTCTATTTAAAAGAATAATTATCAATATTTTTCTGCTTCCCAATAAAATATATTTTGTATTTGAACATTTTTTTAAGCAGTCTGTAACATGATTTCAGAACTTGATATTGAAATGTATCACTTCAGCCTCAAAGGCATGTTATAAGTTATTCCTGGAGCAAAAATATAAAAGTTTTTTTTTTTCTTTGTTCTTTGTGACTTGTGTATAATAACTAAATTGAGTCCCATTCAGTAAAGTTAAAGTGACAAATTGCCCACTGTTTTTCACCAATAAGCCTAATTTCAATCAAATTTTATATAATTCTGATTTTGTTAGGATCTTATCTACAGTTTAAAAAGGCAAGTCATTGAGATCTGCTTAATAGATATAAGTTGAAGAGAGTTTGTAACACAAATCCACTTAAAAAAGAATTGTCAAGGTATTGTCTCTGTCTTGCTTTAGAAAAATCCTGCCTTTTATCATAGGTATCTGATTTAAAGAGACATTCCTTCTGAATGTATTCATCATTCAGCAATTTGTTCAGCTGTTTATTACTAAAACATTTTCCCCATTTGCTAACCATTTTGTCCTGTGTTTGAATGATTTTCAATTTATCGTATCCCTTCTTTTGTTGGTACTTTTCTAGTTAGATGGTTTCATATTTTTTTTCTCCTGTTGAATTTAATGTCTTATGATTCCAGGATATAGATTAATTACAACTCTTTCAAAGTATAATTTTTGGGGAAGAGAAAATAAATAAATAATGAGAAGGTATCCACGAGTTCTTTAATTCATCAGTGTAAGAACAATGAGATTGTAAAACTGGGTCAGTGTGCATTTGAGAAACTGAGTATTTCTTAGTTGTTGAGATGTAACTGATAGCTGAGAAACAGAACAAGGTAAACATTCCTATTATCCTTTCTATTGGACAAAAATATATGAGTTAGCATCCAACTTTATAGGAACTGAGCCTTAGTAAGAAGTAAAGAGGTACAGCAGAAATATATCTCCTAGAGGATTAAATTCTGCTTGGGTAGGATTACTAGACAATGCTATTCTGTTTCTGTTACATTAAAAAGACACAGTCACTTTTATCTATGTCTTTTTTTTTTTTTTCATGTGTTTTACTTAACATTTCTCTTTTTTTCTTTTGCTCTCTTCTCCACATTCCTAACCCCTTGGGGAGATTAAGAATATGAATCAAATACATGAGCTTTATTAGTCAAAACTTGTAATAATCCCCATCCTCTATAACCATACCTTTCCTATAGACTAATAGTCAATCATAAGAGAAGAGCTTGGTCCAAAATATCAGGCCCTACTATGGTCATGTTAACATGGATAGGAGAAAAAAAAAAAAAAAAAAACAAGGAGTTTGAAATAGAGAGGGTCAGATAAAGGTATATAATATTCAGTAACTCAGCGTGCAGGCAGCAGAGAGCAAGATTTTTCTTAAAGCATCGATCCATTAATGAGGAACACTAGATAAAGAGAGTAAAAGGAAAGATGTTCTAAGAGAAGAAATATTAAAACATTATGAGACAATGCATAATAAAACAATCATTAGAGTTTTCATCTGACAAGAATCTGTAAGAGCACATCTAACTTTATAGAGGCTGAACCCTAATAAATAGTAAACAGCAAGCAAAATGGAGATATGCCCCAGATAATTAAAATTTCTGATCTCTCCTGTGCTCCTTTCTTTTCTTATTGCTCACAAAGTTTGCTTCTTACCATTTCTTACTTTCACAGTGGAAAGAATCTATTTTAACCTTACAAGGCAGATCTCAAGCTCCAGTTACATAATGACCACATTCCTCTTCCCTGACATTTGGGCCAACAGTCAGATGCAGTTTTCCTCATTCTGTATTTTTTTTTAATCTCGACTCTCATAATATCATTGCTCTCTACCATTTGGTAATGGAGAAATAAAATACTATTTTTCAAAGAATGCTAGTCAGGGGCCTCTCTGCATAAGGGGTTGAGCACCACACTGTGGAGCTTCCACAGACACTGGGACCCACATGGCTCAGCAGACCTCTCCTGCCTCACCTGCTGCTCTCCTCAGCAGTAGATTTCAATAGATCTGCCTGTTTTTCTCTCCGTTCTGTCTCTGGTGAATTCTCTCGCCCCCTAGCCTCTGGCCTGTACCCCAGCTCTTATATGCATAAATAAATAAGATCTTTTTAAAAATGCCAATCAGATATATGATAAAGGCATCAGAAGAAATTTTTTCTGTGATTCTATATTTTAATTAAACCATTACTAAATTCAAGTAACAGAAAGAAAAGTAGTATAGACAATGAGATTTAAATTTTAAAAAGTAGGAATATTTAATCAAGTGGTCCATGATAATAGAGTTGAAAATTCAAGATTATTAGCGTAGAGCTACTGGTATTCACTGCCAATAACCATGACATATCCAAGGATTATAGTGTTAAGGAAACCAGTTGACTTGTCATAGTGTCATCAATGCTAACAAAAGACAGGAATCCTGATTGGAGAAAGTCAGTTTATTTTTCATAGCATTAGTATAGCTAGAGGATCATAATGTTGTTTCTTCCAGTTCTTATTCCACAAAACAATGAAAAAGCCAAGCAACACCTAAATATTGAGAGGATTTCGCTAAAGATGAACTCTGAGCTTAGAATACCCCAATTATTTTTATATTTAGCATTAAACTTGCTTTTCTTTTCTCTAAAGGAAGGCACTGTCTTTCTTTCATGTTAAAATACCTGGTCTTTTTTTAATTTTTTTTTTTTTTTTTCCAGAGGGTAGCACTGTCTTCTCTAAGACTGTTTTCTGTATGGACTTCCTTAAAAAGATAGTGTTTCTGTTTGCCAGAGGAAGTGGAAAACTAGATCTTTAGAGTTGGTCTCATAACAATATATACTCCTCAGGCATACACAATCTTGGCTTCCAGTATATTTTCCCAAAGGCATGCCCATCAATCAGAAATTTTGATAAATCTGACCACCAGAGCTGGGTGGAAATCTGTTCTGACTGAGACCAATATTGTATAGTAGTATTGATTTCAACGATGCTCCCTATGGAGCAGGACCCATCAGCAAAACAAGTCGTATAAACCACTAAGTTTACCTCAGAAAGCAGTTTTATAGTTACTTTTTAAGTTTACCTTTCCTCCGGGTTTAAGGCATTAACCCAGTGATTGTACAGATTCTGCTTATTCATAAAGAAGAGATTGAGGGAAGTTCTGTTATCCATAATAATCTTGGTAAGTAAAATAAAGCTTACCTGAAGTCTTAGTAGGCAGATACGGTGTCATTAATAAGTTAACTAAAGTTAGGAACAAAGTTTATATCTCAGCTTCTAATTGGGTGACTCCCTTCATAAAGATAACTTCCCACAGGTTGTCTGTAAATAGTTTTTGTCCTTCCATGAAGCTTCTTTAAGCAAATAAGGGTAGTCTTTATTTTAAAAGATTACCATCATCTACTGAGGGCTACTTGATGGTGTTTCCATAAATATTTGGCAAGGATAATAAGACTTCTGTGTCTTTATTCCTTTATTTTGTGCCCAATCTATGATGGTGGGGCCACTGCCAAATCTGGAATGATGATGAATATAGACAGAAATTGTGGTCTGCTGTGTACAAGTTCAATCAAAAACTACTTTCCAGGTGGCTTCATAAGAGGATATTCATAATCATGAGTGACCCAAATGATCAGATCAATAGCTGTAATTTATCTCCCTAGTATGTGATCCCAAACAAGAGTATCTTTAACCTGCTAATCAGTAGTTTCCAATTGACAGAAGAGATCACTGGTAACAATCAGAATCAGTAAAGTCATAACAAAGTTCATCAAGGAATATGTGCCAGAGAAAAATAAAATCCTTTGAGTTCTGCCCAGTGGGTACAATATTTATAGTAATTTTCAGTTCTGCAAAATTGGCTCAGAGTTTAGCATTCATACCAGCACAGTGAATTGCATCTGGTTTCAGGTTAATTGAGCTATCACTATGCTAGGATCAGGCTATTATGGGATTAACTGTGATTTGGAGTCAGTTTTGCCTCATATAGAAAAGTAGGCATAAAAAAAAGGGATAAAGATCTCCCCAAAGTGTAATTGTTATGCTTAATTTCTCATATACATCCAAGAAATTATTGGGACCAAATAAGCAGATCCTTTACATATGCCATTAATTTTTTGCAAACAAAACTTACTGGCTTCCATCTGCCTTACCGGTCAATGAATCTGATTGATCCACCCCAAAATGGAAAGAGCAGACCAGCAAAACAACCTTCATGGGTTAGACATTCAGATTCAACAAGAGCCCTGTAGCAGCTAATAGCTGCTTTTAACAATCAACGTCCCAAATAGCTGTATCAGAAAAATGACAATTCCAAAGTCATGTGGGATAGTTGTAGGGAAAGGCTGCCTCTATTTTCCGTAGATGTTAATCACCAAAATAAGTAGTCATACAGACTTGTATCTAGTTTCATTAATGTTGTAAGTTCAAAGTGCACTAACACTTCTTTTTATGTTTTCACTGTCAGAAGAAAGCCTTTTCTCATTTTTGGTAGTTTAGACATATAAGCATGTAATACATTATTATTATTTTTTTTAAACAAGCACTGTTTTTTTTTATTTTATTTTTTAAAGATTTATTTATTTATGCATACAAGCACTGGGGTACAGGCCAGAGGTGTGGGGGTGAGAGGATTCACCACAGAGAGCAGGGAGCAGAACAGGCAGATCAACTGCTGAGGGGAGCAGCGGGCACAGCAGGAGAGGTCTGCTGCACCATGTGGGTCCCCTCCCTGGCCGGCAGCAGGGATCAAACTCGTGCTGCAGTGGCTGCGGTTTGCTTCATAGTGCGTTGCTTAACCCACTGCGCCACCAGGGAAGCCCAGCATGTAATACATTAATTTCAACAGTATTATTCATATGTAAAAGAAATAACAGTACATTGAATTGGCTTATAAGACCACACTAAGATTGTTATGTCTGTATCTCTTCCCCACTGAGTATTCTAACTAAACATTATGAGTTTAACTTTGGTGTACTCACTCTAAACAGAACTCAGCTAAATGGTGACTGGGTCTGCCTTTCTTAAACAGTCATAAAAATTTGTTTGATTTCTTTCCCCCAAATCCCTCAGCATACATAAAATGGTGTACATAGCTTCTAGTCTCTTTTGGGTTCTAGGAAATTTTACCCTCACACAGATTCAATTTCTTTCCTTAAAGAAGCTGATGCAGGGGGACTTCCCTGGTAGCACAGTGGGTTAAGCAACGCACTATGAAGCAGACCACAGACACTGCAATATGAGTTTGATCCCTGCTGCTGGCAGGAGAGGTGACCCACGTGGCGCAGCAGACCTCTTCTGCCTCCCCCGCTGCTGCCCTCAGCAGTGTATTTCAGTTAATCTGCCTGTTCTGCTCCCCATTCTGTCTCTGGTGGATCTTCTCACCCCCCACATCTCTGGTCTATACCCCAGTTCTTGTATGCATAAATAAATAAATAAATAAATCTTTAACAAAAAAAAAAAAAAAAGAAGCTGTTGCAGGGATTGTGGGGAAGGGATAAAGTGGTATGGAGGAGAAACCTAATTTTGACTGCTCTAATGGCTGCTTGTGGCTCAACCAAACAAACAAAAATTTTAATCCACTCAAAGCTCAATAGCTGGCACATATGTCATCATTACTGACAGCTTGTGGGACTGTTTGCTACAGTCAACATAGGCATGTTGCTTTCTGGCTACGGTTATGGGATTTTGCCTTGTGATTCACAGAGGCTTGACTAAGACAGTGGTTACCTTGTTTGAGGAGTCAAGTCTTATCTGGGCATTTGTTCCCTTTGTTATCAGGATCACATTTTTTAGGCTATCTTTCAATTTCAGATTAAATGCCTATGGAGTTTAAGGTGTAACATTAACTGCAAAATTTTATCCTGATTTGTGTGTGTGTGTGTGCCAATTCCTCATTCTCTAATGGTTCATTTCCTCATTTAAAACAGTGTCCAGGATATTAAGAATGTAAATATCAGTCATTACTTTGTCATCAGTTTCCCTGAGGACTTTATTCTCTCGGGAAAATCTCTCTTATAAAGTCAGAAGCCACTGAAAAGCATTTGGAGACTTTAATGTCATCTGATCTGTCATCTGAATTGATCTAAAATTAACATATGCTTAGGAAGAGGGTGAGTCTTAGGAGAGTACAGCATTGCTTTTATTCTTTTTTAAATTTTTTTATTTGTTTTTATTTTCTTACATGTTTGCTTTCTTTTCTAAGTGTAGTCTCCAAAGAATGTCCATCACCAATTCACCCGTGCACCATCACCATAGTCCCTTGTGCTCTTCCCGACCCTGCCTTGATCCCAATCCCTCCCTCTTCCCTGCACTGTCTCTGATTTGTAGTTGCCTATTTATTTTTGTTTTGTTTTGCTATGGTTTTGTTGTTGTTAATGATGTATTTTTTTTCTTTGATCCCCTGTATACCTCCTATGCTCTTATTCTTAATAGACATTCTATGCCTTTTTTTTTTAAGATTTATTTATTTATGCATACAAGAGCTGGGGTACAGGCCAGAGCCCAGGGAGGTGAGAGGATTCACCAGAGACAGAATAAGTCTTAGTATTAAGTGTTATAATAAAGTGAACCTAAGACTGTTCATCAGGTTGACAAGAAAGTTTTCTTTGTGCAAAGGAGACAGCAACAAATTAGACACCTTTTTGGGAAAATGTCTCTCAACCTATTTCCTAGTATTCTGCAAACTACTTGTCCATATTAACAGGAAATAGAACTCAAGGTCATTTTTACCCAGTTGACCATGCATTTTGTCAACATATTCACTACCAGTTCATAGGAAATTCATTCAGATTCTTTTAATTGACTTAGTTAATATATTTTCTCTTCACTTCCTTCTGGAAAGGCTCCACTTAACAGTTAACAATTTAGTCTGTCTTAGTTTCTGCTAGTAAAAGAAAAAACCCGAGGCTTTCTTTGTCAATATCACATTCTTATCAGATATAACTTTACTTATTCACAAAATAAACTCTTGAGATTGTTGGAGGTGAAAATATGGTCCTACTTTGCTGCATATCTTGTGAACAGAAGCACTGATGACTTTGTTCTACATTACCATTTCCAAGATATTTATTTAATAGCCTTGGAAGATAGAGATGGTGTCTTCCTCTCTAATAAAAGACAGGAATATTCAGGAGTGTTTCTCTACTATTTTTCAAAATTCAACTTTCTTAAGCTCTGAGTTCCTCTTGGTACACCTGTAAAGTTGTTACCTTACCCTATTCATTTCTTAAAAGTAACAGATTTATTACTCAAAGCAATAGAAGTAGCCAGAATACCAACATTTTCTCGTGCTGATTCCTCAAGTTTCCATCCCCACAAGATAATTAAATAGGATCAGGTATCCCTTGTTCATTGTAATAATTGTCCATTCACAAAGTTTTATCTTGATATTGTTGGGGGAGGAAACCTCCATTTTTTGTGTATCTTGATAGCAGAGTCTTCACTTGTTTTTAAAAGTGCAAAGGAGTCTGAGACTAAAATGTTTGAGAACAAGTGTTTTAATACATGAACATAGATTCCTAAAAACAGGACATATTTGTTTCACACTCCTCTAATGTCTGAGTAGATAAAAAACATCATTTCTATGACCCCCAGTTTTGGGGCAAAAGAGGACAGTGGAACTTAAATCCAGGGTTATGTTTTCCTAAGTAAGAGTAAAGTGTTATGGAATTGTCTTCTCAAATCTGGCCAGGAAAGAACTGCAGATTATCAACCAGTGAATACCACTACGGATCAATGAGTGGCCAATTCTAGGAATAGAACATGTCAGAATATATTTTCAGGTAAATTATTAAAAATCACTAGAAATTCAAGAAGAGGCAATAGGAACCTATTGTATTCACTGTGGCTACTCAGTTTCTGTGTACTCTTTGTGAGCTAAAGGTCAATTAGGGGGAGGGATGATTGGAAATCCAGGCTCTCGGAAACCAATGTTTTAGCAGACTCCTTCTAACAGGGATAAGAGTGCTATACCCAGAATTTGTGTGCTCCTTCAATGCACAGGAGAGTAAACACCAGAAATTGTGCTTGTTCTGAACCCACACATTTGCTGATTCTCCAACTTTGCCACCAAAACAGAAAAGAAAAAAGAAAAACCCACTGGACACATTCAGCTCACTGAAATTACTCTAAAATTCTTTCTATTTATGATGTGGGCACAGGATAGAGTTTATGGGGGAGGAGCTAGCAACAGAAATTGTACCCGTTCTGTGCCTGCATCTTGCCTAATTCTCCAAGGCAGGTCCAAAATCAATGAATATCCCTGGAAGATTGTGTCTACAGGGCCTGCTGGCAGTCTCCTTCCATGCTTTTTGAATATGGACAGAGGTTGCTTATGGGAGAAGAATGTGTGGGTCCTTGTTCTCCAAAGTGGTCATGGGCAATCCTAGCAGAGCAGACATTGTATAGAGGACAGAAGAGTGATTCTTACTGCTGAACCCAGTCACTGGCCATCCCTGTGAGTCTCACTGAACAGCTGAATAAACTGTGCTCTGATACTCTTTTCTGAGGGAGAACATGGGGGCACTTGGTAGAGAATGGTCAGGTATTGCTTCTGGTGGACCACCCCTGATTCCTACTGTCTCCTTCAACTTTTCTACCCTTTCAGACATTTTCTGTGTCTCCTCCTGTTCTCTTATTCTCAGATCTGCTTTACAAGTTCTAATCCTTCCAGACAGCTATCCCTGGTGTCCTGAAAGGATATAATGATGAGAATCTCTCCTGCCCAGCATCTTTTTCCTCAATGCTCACTTTTGATTTTTTTTTTTTGTAAAATATCCAATTGTACTCTCCTTACTAACTTTGCATCTGCTGGGATGCATCTCTATGGATACAGTGTTTATGTGGTTATATTTCTAGCTTCTCCATTGTGTTCAATTTATCTGTTTTTTTCATAACTTTACTGACACCAAAACAAGTCTTTGTAAATTCATCATTAGGTAGTCATATAATTGATTTTAAGTGGTTTAAATTACATCATGTAAAACTACAAAACAAGATTCCTTCAAGCAAACTCATGAAATCCTAACCTTAGGCCAAGATTACTACAAGGAAACTTCAGGGCTTTGTCATTTGACTTTATACTGGTGGCTTAAGAAATCACATTATATATCCAAAAATGTGACATTTCCTTCCAAATGGGTGAATTGGCATCGGTGGAACTTGGAATGCAGGCAGTGTGAGGAGGTTTTCATGGGCACCAACAAAGCACATGGCAGCACTTTCCAGTAGGTGAGCAGTGACTGTGAAGAAAAGGATGTGATCAAAGAATTTGAAAAAAGTCACAAGGTTTATGCCAATATGTCTGTACTATTCAGGGTGTTGTAAGACATGATAATATATGTAGTTATAACTAACTAAATATACCAGCTAACACTGAATTATGGATTGCTATGAGAAATGAACTATTATGAATGTTATAACATCAATTTATTGAAGTTTATTAATTAAATTATTAAATGTTATAAATATTAATAAGTTATTATGATTTATATATTTTATACATTTATACATATTATAATATAAATAATTAAAAATATTAAGTTACTAAATATTAATTCTCAAATAAATTATAAAATGGAAACTGACAACTTATAGAATAAAACGACAAAAATAATCAGAATATAAATCCACGTGCTTTAGGGTTAAGGTTTTGTAGTTTTAATTGTATGGTTTTTGAACTTTAGGGTCTACTATATATAAAGGAAATTTACTAATTATAAAATACAAAAACAAACATTACTACTTATGGATTTTAGCATAATTATCATTAACCCTGAGGTCCTAAGATTAAAAAAAAATCTTCTATATATTTTCCTACTAAGAAATCCCAACCTTTTATTCTCAGTTGTCCCTAAAGTAACATCATTGTTTGTACTTCTGTAACTACAAAGTCCTTCTCCTAACCTTAGGCCAAGATTACTACATGGAAACTTTAGGGCTCTGTCATTTGATTTCATAGTAATGGTTCCGGAAATCATTTATCCAAAAATCCACAACTTCTTGGAAAGCTCAGATTTTAATGTACTAACTAGTTTTAAATGAGATATCTTAATGATAATACCTATTAGTGTAACAGACACATTTTCCTCCACAATTGGCATTGCCATTGTTACTTTTATTATTCCCCTTTGTTACTATGAACAAAAATAAACCAACTTTAATTGGCTAAGAGTATGATAAGAATAGTTTTCAAAGAATTGTCTTAATAATGTTTGTCATTAAAAAAATAGACCACATTGAAACAATAGAAATGTATTTTAAAATAAAGAGTACTCTTAGATAAAGTGCATTCATTGTTTTATCAGACTTTTTTTCTTTCCCAATTCATTAGCTAGTGTACAGCTATAGTCTTGATGTTAAGCTTTTCATTAAATTGAAAAGCAAAGTGTTATGCAGTCTAATGTCCTCATGTAGATTTTAACTGAAACATATACAAGATTTATAAGAATGCCTCTATTAGACTGAAAGAGAAAACTTTACTAAATGAAAATGTTAACCTTATCATTAATTATAAACTCTATTGTAGAATAATAAGACATGTTTAATTTCCTCATTTGGATTTGAAAATAGTGGAAGTATCTTCTATAGAACATGCTATAATTTCTTACAAAGAACTTGAATCATTAGAGGCAATTTCACATTTTCTTTTATTTCTTTTGCAAATGGAAGATATTTTAAAGGCTTGTTAGAGCTGGGATTTTTTTTTTTCACTTCCCTAACATTCATTCTTGCCTTTAATGTAACCTAAAAGTAGTGCTTTACCTTACTATAAAAGTAAAACTAGGTAGAGAACTATGTTGAGATTTTTTGCAATGCATGTTCTTTTTTTTTTGTTTGTTTAATTTAGAGTAAATTTTGTATGTTATTCATATCACTGATTCTATAATCCATACAAAAGTACTGTATCACAGATGCACCTTGATATTTCTTACTGATATGATGATACTTCAATGACTTTAATACATCTCCCAAGAAGCAAAAAGAGTTCGCTGAAATCTTAGCTCAGGTTGACAATGATACCACACATTCTATGTTCTATCTGTGCCAATTCATCTTTCCCCTTCCGGTTTGGGAGGAAATGTCACATTTTGGGATATGTAATGATTTCCTAAATGACCACTATAAAGTCAAACGACAGGCTCTATTTCTAAATTCCTCACTTAGAAATAAGCAAGTATCAACAAAGTAGGAGGGCAGAGGGGGAGACGGAGAGCTGAATGGAATGCTAAGCAGACGAGTGTGTGTTTATAACATTTTCGGAGTTTTTTTTTTTTTTAGAGATTTTATTTATTTATGCATTTAGAGCTAGGGTACAGGCCAGAGGTGTGGGAGGTGAGAGGATTCACCAGGGACAGAGTGGGAAGCAGAACAGGCAGATGGACTGAAATATACTTCTGAGGGGAGCCGTGGACGAGGCAAGAGAGGTCTGCCGCACTTTGAGGGTTCCCTCCCTAGCCAGGGATCGAACTCACACGACTGTGCCGCAGAAGCTTCGCAGTTCGGTGTTCAACCCGCTGTGCCACCAGGGAGGTTCCCAGACAAGTGTTTCTGATAAAATTATAAAATATACACCAAAAACTTTAAGCTAAGAAGTTAAATGGACAGACAGAAGAAAATATATTTCATAAAACTTGGATCTGGCCCATTTGGGAATAGCTAGCTTGGAATGTTTATCAACTCAACTGGCTAACTGAAACAGGAAACAATTATGAGCTGATTATCATGCCATATTAAGTATGGGTTTTGTTCCTTTGCATCTGACTCAATGGATCACTCCATTATTTTTATTAGGTGCACTAATTTTGAGACTTCCAAAGTGGCAGATATTTCATATTTAATAGATCTAGGGAAAAGTGTAATTTTCCAAGATCTTACTAAACATTATACATAGTTTTACAGCAACCCAGGAGGCAATTAAAGCACAATTTTCTTTTTGTTTACTATTTTATAATATATACTTATTATATCAGCCTTCATATTTTACAATGTGTTCCCTGTGAAATTCCCACCACCAATTCACCCATGAACCACCACCATAGTCCCTTGTGCTCTTCCCACCCCTGTCCTGATTCTGCTCCCTCCTCCTGCTCTACAGAATGTCCCTGGTCTATATTTACCTGTTGGTTTTGATTTTTCCTTTATTATAGTTATTTTTCCCCTGATCCTGTATTTGGTTCTTCTGTATTTCTCCTATAAGTGAAAACTCTTCAATAATTTTCTTTTTCTTACTGGTATGTTCTCACTGAACAGGATCCCTTCTAGTTCCATCCTTGTTGCTGCAAATGGCATGAGTGTATAGTTTTAGATGCTGATTAATATTCCATTGTGTAATTATACTGCATCTTCTTGATTCAGTCATCTATTTTTGGGCATTTGGGTTGTTTTTCCATAGTTTACCTATTGTATGCTGTGCTTCAGAAAACATAGAGGTTCAGGGGACCTTTTTATTTGATGTTTTTGCACCCTTTGGGTAGCATAATTTTCATCAGTTTTTTAACACAGAGGTGTTCCAAAGAGAAATACAAAGTAAGAAGCTTATGACCATACAGTTAAGAATTCAGATAGAATTTCATTCCAGGTAATATATCCTGAGTATAGTCTTTAGTTTCAGAATAATAGCAAAATAATCCCATTCTATTTTCAATAGGCAGGTTGGAAAGTATAAAATGTTGCCATAAATTTTGCCTAATACAAATAATTATTTTTGTGAGTTTTCTCATGAAAATCCATAATAGCATGTTCATATTAATCTCATATTAGCTCTTAAGTTGGTCATTGCATTATAATAAAAATACTTCAAATCCATCATTATTTTTGAAAATAAGACCATTTGGAACATTTTATACTTTATGTTTCTGTTGAATAGAAGTATGAATAGATGAACAAAAACTATCACTAAACTCAGTGCTTTCTAGGATTGTTGGAACTTAGAAAAGTAACTCGAAATTAAGAATCAACAAAGACATAATATTCATAATATGCAGTGTGCATATACACACATATGGTATGTGTGTACGTGTGTGTATATATATGTATATATGTATATATATATAAAGAGAGAGCGAGAGAGAGATGATAGCCATCAAACCAGTTTGTCAATATTTTTGGTTTTGAAACTTCAACTAGAGAATAATTCTAAAAATAATACTGAGCAAACTTTTAAGCTTATAAAACCACCAATCTTTTATTACATCACAATTCCATCTGACACTTTTGTCAATTTTTACATTCTACCAATCTTCACTAGCAAACAATAAGTATCCATGCCACATTCATTTATGTAATAATACCTTTCATAAATTCTGATCTTGGATTGTGTATATGTCTGCAGCTATAAAGAGAAATACTTTGAGAAAGTAAATTTATATAGAATTTGGTAGTCAGTCATTTACTAAATTGTCTTTTGGCATTTGCAAGTTCCTTTCAGGGCCTATCTGTCTACCTGGGGAAAAGTAGGGGGTTCGATGGTGTGTTGGGTCACCATTTAAATACTACCTGGATATTTGCCTTTGCTATAAAAGAGTAAAAGGAAAAAAGGTCAGCTTCTAAATTAAAGAGTTTGCCTCTCTGAGAAAGGATGGGAAATAGTTCAATATGAGTTACTAGGATGTCAAGTTTGAGAGGAGAAGAAATTTTTTATGTGAAGGGGCTATAAAAGGAAAATTTACGTTCTTACAGATTCTGGAATGAAGGTGGCTAAATCTAGTGTAATTGCGGACAGTGAGAAACTCTTCTCCAGAGAGGAAAAATATTTTTGACAGATATTGTCTGAAAAAGAAAAATCATGAAATGGATTAGAGGTTTTTATTATCCAAAGTATTCTTAGAAGTGTTAGTTACCACTTAGAAGTATTAGTTACCACTGCAAAGTAAGTCATAAAAATTGAAGTCTTTAGGATTTCATAAAAAACTTAGAGCTTAGAGTACTTTGTGATATGCCAAGTCACAAAATTAGGAATTTGAGAATCTTTTCTAGGTGCTATGATATATGGAGGCCATAAAAGCCATTAGTGGTATTCATAGTAATTTCTATTATATGCTAAATTATATTGATATAAACCATGAATATTATATTTCCTCTTCCAAATTATCTTTAAATAAGAACATAATATAATCAAATTAATTATTTTGTATCATTATCATTTAATCTTCTTCCAAATTTGCAAATAGGGTATTTTTATAAAACAAAGGATCCGTGGCTAGCTTGAAGCAACTAATTATTATTGATCCCTTATGTCACTGTAATATTTTTGTAACACTATGAATTCAAGGATGTGTTCAACACAATTTATTCTTTCTCTTTAGCCTCTGTTTAATAATAGATTGTGCATGAACTAAAGAGAAACTAGGTAAACAATTGTCCAATGAGAATATTCAGTCTTCCTTCCACATCTCACAGGGAAGCTTTTATTAATAGAGAAAAAAATCTCTCAATTCCTTTTCACTTGTTCACAGTTTAGTTATTAGAATGTGCATATAATTGGGCAAGGAAGAGGGTAGTTTTGAAGATATCCTGTAAACTAATGCCTTGCATTTCTAAAGGACATGAAACTCTTCTTCACATGCAGTTTTCAGAAGCATCATTCATTCTATATAAAAGAATCTGATGTTTGACCTAGAATAGTAAAGGAAACCCCACAGGACTTGCAAACCTACTTTTCAAACTTGAAAAGACAAAATATTCTTTGAGTTCTACTGCTTAGAAAATTAATGAGTGATTCATCCCTGCTAAGAATGGGTCAGAGTTACTGCAACCCACTTTTTAGACCCCAGTGGTTGCATTATATATAAATAGGAGTTCAGAAGAACTTCATGTTAATTATAACATAGCCTAACTTAAAATTAATAAATAATGTGCCATTGCAGATTACTAAGTGAATGCATATTTTACCTGAGAATGAATATGGTGCTGAAATAGATGATTTACCACAAAGAGTTTGCATTCTATTATGTGTGCAAACACACAATAACCAATCTTTCACTTTAATGGAAAATCACATTACTCCATTGTATATATCATATTTTTCATTTTTACCTTTACTTAACGAGTAAACCATAAGAGAATTAGAAGTTGCAAGCTATGTACTAAAATGACTAAAGTTCTTTAGAATGTTAATTGATCTAGGCAGTTAATCAGGCTAACATATTTTAATATATTGAAATGTCCAGAGCACAAGCATCTGCAAAGGAAAACAGTTCACATTTAAAGAATAATTTGAAATCATTATGGATATTTAAGTAACACAATTGATTTCTAAAAGGTACACTAGATATTATAAGAGTGTGACCATGCACTGCAAGTTGTTTTTCTTTTTTGGTTGTTCACAATACATTCCTATTTCTTCTTGTGGCTTTTTTTAAAGAATTTTTTATTTATGCATATATATAAGAACTGGGGTACAGACCAGAGATTGGGGTGGTGAGAGGATTCACCAGACACAGCGTGGGGGAGCAGAACAGATAGGTTTATTGAAATACACTGCTGAAGAGAGCAGAGGCCCAGAAAGGAGAGGTCTACTGTGCCATGTGGGTCACCTTGTTGGCAGGAATCAAACTTGTGCTGCAGTGGCTGCAACAAGTTTCGTAGTAGTGCTGTGCTGAGATTTAACCCCTTGCACCACCATGGAGCCTCCCATTTCTTGTGGCTTTTGCTCCTCATACATTATTGTACTACTTGGGAAGAAAACAAACCATTTTCAAGATGTCAGTTTATAGATGATATAATACACATAGTAGTAATTATCGTGTTCAAATTTATAATGAAAATTATAAATATAGATTAAGTTCACTCCAGTATCTAGTACTGAATCACCATCTACTTACTTATGGTTTACACTTACTCAGATTTCCAATGCACAATGTACTGAAGATTTTCCAGTAACTTTACAATTTATGTTGACTACAGTAAAGCATCTATTACCTTCAATTGATCTTATATACATGAATTGTCATTTAGAAAGCTTTTACCCTCAGTACATGAAAAATTTTTAGATTAGCTTTATAAATTGACACTGAACAACATAATTCAAATGGGCAAATTCCTTGTGTATAACCAATGGACGTGTTTAAGATTTTTTCCAAGCCAGTTTATTGATTTTTAAGAATTAATTGCACCAACAGTTAAAAATATATCTGTCTTAAAGATAGAAGCAAAGTGGTTCTTTACAGTCTAATTTTATGTTTCTTAAAGTTATTATTACAGAAAGAGCTTAGATCTTAAGCAGGGTACTTAAATTTATTTGTACATAATTAATACATTGCTGAAAACAACATCTTATAATGATATATTCAAAAACATATTTTAATGAGCATTAGTCTCTAGTGTTTTAATATTTTACCTGAAATGTAACTCAAAACCTCTCTCAGAGGTCTCAATTAAAATAATTCCAACTCTCTGGCATAGTATATACACTCAAGTCCTTTTTATAACTCCCCAGCCATATTGATTTTCCAAGTTTATTTTACCTGTAAATATGTATTTTTTTCTCTTCTCATTTTTAATCTTTTCTCCAACTAAAATCTTTAGTTTTTCACCTAGCATTAAGGGCCCAGAACAGTGAAGAATTTTCCATTAACCTGATGTGAAATCAAAATAAATATGTCCCTCACAGAAAGACACCAAATATTTGGAGGACATACTCAGTGTAACTTCCCTAGATGGTCATAAGGAGGAGAAACTACCGCATGTAACTCCTCTCAGTTGTACTGCATGTACATCCTCATTTGGAAGCACTGAAGAGGTAGCACATGTAAAATGTAATTACACTAACACACACACATACATACACACACACTTGTTAGTAATATTCTCTGAATTTCCTTGTTTTTTAATACCCTTTAGACTCTTTCTACCTTCTTTAGTGTGACCTGTTTCTGTATGTAATTGTGTATAGACTTAGACTGTTTAATGAGCGGCAGACTGAATTTTTGAACAGTTTCTAAGGATTTCATTTTTTTTTTTCCTATCCCTTACATAATCTGGCCTCAGTCTAGCTGGAAGCGATATAAAATTTTAAAAACTTACTGACATATTTTGATCTCCTGGATAGGGTCCTTTGATGTGGACCATAAAGGTCATGTTTTTAAACAAAATGAGGAATAATGTGGATATAATTTTAAGTCATATAAAAACTATCTCCTGTAAAATACACATTCATGTGGAGTTTTTCCAATACCACCACAAACTCTTGCCATAGTATATAATATGTGCATAAATTATCTTAATCCTGAAGGAAAAACAAAAGGAATGAGTGTTACTGTCAATTGTCATTACATGCTTTGTGTTGAACTTTTAACATTTTACCCTTTGTCTCTTTGTCTAATTGTGATAATGAATGTACCAGGCACCCTACATAACAATGGGTTTGGAAGTGAGAGCACCAATTTTGTATCTATGTTCAAATTTGCTTGAACAAACGAATTTGAGCACTGCCTCTTCAAACTGATCAATTCTCCCAGAAGCTTGGATTTTCTTTATATGCCAGTCTTACATAAATTCAGGCTACTTTTTTGCAAACAGGCAGCACAGGAGACATAAAGTATGATAAACTAGGGATAAACACAGACCTTAAAATTGCACACAGGGACCTCCCTGGTAGCCTAAGGGTTAAGTCTCACCACTGTCACTGCTGCAGCCTGAGTTCCATTCCTGGCCAGGTTGCTAACCCATATAATAACAGCAGACCTCTCCTGTCTTGCCTGCTGCTCCCTTTAGCAGTGTATTTCAGTAAATCTGCCTGTTGTGCTCCCCATTCTGTCTCTGGTGACTTCTCTCACACACACACACACACACACCCCACATACACATACACCTCTGGCTTATACCCCAATTCTTACATGAATAAATCAAATATCTTTACAAAAATAGCACTCAGAAAACATTAGAAAGGTGACACAGAATGTGAGAGCATCTTAGGGTATGGACATCTGCATAAAGTTATATTAGACACATAAACCCATTAAATCTAGATCCCAGTGTCTGCCAAAGCTTTCATATATTTCAGTTATTTGGTTGTTTAGCTTCAAATATTCATGCTCAACTGCAGCAATGGAAATTCAGCAAAGTTAGAAAGATAAGCTATATGATAAACCTTGGACTTCTGGTATTGAAATTTATTTGGATGGAGAACCATGCACAAAACATCAATTCCTATAGCAAAATAGAACTTATCACCAGATATGTCATAAAAATGTGACAGCTGTAGATGCTGACAATATTTTCTAGATTAGGGCAAGATTCTCAGGAATCATTTTTTATCAGGAACAAATATTTATCTATTTAATCTTTTGGTATTTGTGTAATTTTATTAACAGAAACCTATAGGACCTGTCATTATACACTTTTCTTTGGCTTTTTAACCTTGTTTTATAAATTCTCCAATAAACCTACCGTGATTTCTCTGAGTATGGTAGGAACTGCTGAACTTCAGACAGAACACTGAAAGTATACCTCTTGTAGTGAAAGGACTGGAACTTAAATCAATCAGTCTCTAGAGAGAATGTCAATTTATTCTTTGGTTCTCTCTTTAAAGGAAAGAACTGTACAACTAAGTTCAAAAGGAAGAACAGGAAGAAAAATGTGATACAAATAGGAAAGGGATTACAAATGTAAGGAAAAGGGGAGTGGACATTCCTTTTCAAAATTTATTAAGGCCAATCTTAACATTAGGGAATGTTTATGACCCACAAAAGAAGAAAACATTGTCATATTAACATAACAAAAGTTCTCCTTTTATACCTTCTTCTGGAATTCTCTTTATGAAAAAGCCTGTAGGAAGTGCTATTAGTGCAAAGGCAAGCAAATTTCTATTTAGTTTAGCTTCCCTTCTGCAGCAGTGCCATTATGTGTCAGCAGAAATCCACAGGCTGAGTAAGGTTAATTTTTAGAAACCTACTAATGCAGAAATATGAGTAAAGGAACATGGAATGTGATGCGACTTTATTTCCAATGTAGAAAAATTCTTGGAAGTGAGAAACTTAAAGCTCTTAGAATGACAGCATGTAATGGGAAACATAAAACAGACTAATAAAGAAAGGAAATAAACGTAAAAACTCAAAATATCTTTGAAAAATATTTGCTTTCAAATATAAAAGGCAAATTTGCATATAAGTTAAATTTGACACAGCACAAATATGTCAATGCCCACTGGTTTTCTTTTTTTTTTTTTTTTTTTTTTTTTTAAAGATTTATTTATTTATGCATACAAGCACTGGG